>CM049567.1:27725160-28282660 GCA_027123335.1 Amphiprion clarkii | reverse complement strand
AAAGACGAATTTTTGATACTTTGCGAGGATCAAAACTAGAGAGAAAGAAAGAAAGATAGAAAGAAAGACAAAAAGAAATAAAGATGCAGAAAAAAATTGATCAAATATTTAAGCGGAAGATTTCTACTGAAAATGAATATGTGCAGCCAAAAAAATCCCAGAGAAGTAACTGACTAGACTTTTTAAATCAATAAATGTATTTGATGAATTAAAATTATAATAATATATATATATATATATATAAATATATATATATATATATATATATATATATATATATATATATATATATATATATATATATATATATATATATGTATATATATATATATGTATATATATATATATATATATATATATATATATATATATATATATATATATATATATATATATATATATATATATATATATATATATATATATATATATCATGATTTTTCAATTTATCTACAGTACCAGCAAAAAAAAAATCTACTTTCACCCCTGATAGGAACTCTATCATTATCCAGAACCATGTACAAGCCAGTCTTTTGAAATGAAACACTGAGTTTTTCCCCCCACCTGCAACATATAGTGCATTAAACTGTAGGTGATGCAGTGTGAAGGTTTTACCAAATAATTCACCTTTGTTTAATGGAAATGAGCTACAAGAAAGTTGGTCTCTCCACCGTCTGGGTGCTGAAGTGTGCCATTGTTAGTCCATTTTTTATTCAATCAATATAAAATTATGAACTAATGGTGTTGCATCAATAGGTTGGTGGCATTTGTGAATTTAATCAGAACTGTCAAAGATAATAATTATGACTCCTTTGTAAATTAAAATAACCTGTGGTGAATTCAGTATACTCAGCTTTAACAGCCACATTTAATATGAAATTTCCAACAACATAGGAGCAGTGAGTACAGGACTTAAAACACACTCAAAACTGCATGGTTATAAAGTACTTTACAAAGACATGAGCAAAAGAAAGAGCAAAAGAAAAGTAATTCCATAATAAAAAACTGCATAATGTAAAATAAAAGCAGGCACAATACATAAATAGTAAATGACATAAAACAATAAGATAGTTTGAAGGAGCGCAAAGGAGAGGAAACAGAAACTTATCTCCTACACAAGGTCGTTTCAGAGCTGAGGCCCTGACAAATGGCTGCATCTCCGCTAGCTTTTATTCTCCATCTAGGAATACTAACATAGCTTTGCAAGTGGATCTCATGCTGCATTGAAGCTCATAACAGATTAGTGTGTTGGAGATGATATCAGAGGTCAGCCCCAGGTGTGCCTTTGAGGTAGTCGGTAAAATTATAACCAGTATAAAGATGCTAAATTGGTTGTTATGTGGAGTCTTTGATTTACTGAGTAGGCTTGCTGCAGCATTCTCAGTCAGTTGGTATTTGGATAGGTTATAGTGACTAAGACAGGAATGCACAAATCTGGATAAGGCAATAAAATAATGTAACTGAATAAATAAAACAGCAGAATTTGAAAATGTACAGCCTTCCTTTTGCAGCTCTTTCCTGTCACCTTTCTACTCCCACTATACAAGCATGTGCTTCAAGCTGCAGTGCAGTGAGAGTTGGACATAAAACCGCCTGTGATTGGCTAAAGCCCTCGTTCAAGGGCCAGACTTTCTAAAGCCTGAAAAATGGAGACAGGAGCAGGTGAAGCAGTCAAGTTATCTCTTGGACTACTTGAATTACAATACGCTGAAAGGTTAGCATGGAACTTTCGCCCAGTAATGCCAAAAATACATGCACTCCTTTCCATTAATCTGACAGCATCTGAACGTGCTGGCTTCATATCTGAATGAGTACCCAGGTCATTTTTCCGTATATATTACGACAACAATCTTACCAGGTCGCACCTGGTAACATTCACATATCACTTTCAACACGGCACAAGTCTGAATTGCATTTAATTGCATTAACTGACGGGCACACACACAATTCTGATGTACTGGCGTGGCGGTACATATAGTTTGTGACACAGCCTCATGCATGACTGTGCTTCTCTGCTTTACTAACACGAATATGGCTGAGTAAAGCTACGAGGAACATTAACCTATATGTTTCGTTGTCCACCAACAAATTATAGATTGAAAAGGTATTTTAATTTAAAAACAAGCATAAAGAAGCACCACAGCTTCCCCCCTCCCCTAGCTGAGGTGGCAGCTCTGACAAAATGACCACTTTTTGGTACACAGGCTGCAGCCTACAGACGAGAGAGCCAGCGGAGATTTACTGAGGATTAATGTAAAGCTGAGCAGAACAATGAATACTACTGGCCATGATTGTTTAAGGGGATAAGATGTTCACAAAAATCTGGCTCTGTGTGGGATTGTGGGTGTGTATCTGAATGCGTTGTGTTTGACTATGTGTCTGGGACTCTGTGCACAAATGTGAAATTATTGTCTGCTGGGTAAGGGGTAAACATTTGTGGTTTGTGTGTGTATAGGGAAAGAAAGTTATGCAGTGAGAGAGCAGTAGTGAAACTGCCAAAGCCACAAAGACCAGACAGTCCTATTTGGGAGCCTTTGAAGCTACACAGCTTCAAATTCAGGGGGAGCTCAAAGGACTTAGGAGAGGAAAGGATCTGCCACACACATACAGCTGTATGGGACAAGACATTTTTGAGTACAATCTGACCTAGTACACTCATGACTATTGCTAGGGGTTTTCTGTGTTTGGGAGTTTTTTTAAAAGTTTTTTTTTTATTTTTTACAGTTTTAATTGACAGTCCAAATACCCACATCTATCCATTTTCTATATCCACTTTATTCTGTGGGGGGTGGCAGGGAGATTTGAGTCTGTCCCAGCTGAAATAGCGTGAAAAGAAGGGTACACCGTGGACAGGGTGCATCCACAATAAATGCCAATGCTAAAATTGATCTCTGTGTTACCTGTCACACTCATATGTAAACATAGCAAATGGCAAATCATCATCATTCTCACCAAAATCGACAAAGGAGGAATGTCCGACAGCCTTGGCTCCTGGCTTTAACAAGACCTCAGCTCTGGTGAAGTTCCCATCCTAAGAGAATGACAGTTCGGTGGACAAACAGACAGAGAAACAAGGGAAGAGGACTGGATTATGCAGTTTCATAAGTGCCCATACATATTGCAACAACAGGACTGTGAACTGCTGTTTTCTTTAAGGGTTATGAATAAGTCAACTATGACTAAAATGTAGTGTATACATTTACAGATGCAGTAGATCTGCTGTGAGACAAGATGAAGAACAGTATAATGCAGGAGCTGTATTTTTTCTGTACAGGATCATGGTTCATGGTAAATTTAACAAGCCACAGAAAACAAGTCTCAAAAGATGGCTTTTGTGTGCATGTGAAGAAACATGGAAAGTGCATACACTTTAGCCACTGCCATGAATTACATATATGCATATGTTTTCTAGTAGATGCTGGAACACTCAGCCGCTAGATTTTAAATAGCCTCAACCTTTATACTGACATTTAGTGACTATATGTGTGGCACAACCTAAAATCCTCTAAAACTATCTAAATTTTATCCAAAAAATTTTAACACTTAAGTCACATGAAACTAATTTTTTTTTTTTAAATAACGCATAATATATGTCCAAAAACAGTTTATTTGGTGTTGATTCATATGCAGCTGGTTACAACAATGAGTTTAGCTGACAAGGAGAGTGTTTCAAATTATAACTGACTTGATTTTATTAAACTACTACTCTGCCAAGGAACACGGCGGAGTTATGTGACGATCGGTGCAAGTTTGTTCGTCTGTTAATCTGTCTGTGTGCAACATTACTCAAAAATGGACTAACGGATTTAGATGAAATTTTCAGGGAAGGTTAGGGTTTACACTACCCAGAGAAGAGCCTACAAGGCCTTTCCCCTGCAACATCTTGGTGCCTCAGACCACATTACTGTTATGCTAATTCCAGCATACAGACCACTGGTTAAAACCATCAAACCAGTTCGGAAACAGGCACGTGTGTGGCCAGAAGGGTCTTCAGAGGCACTTCAGGATTGTTTCAACACCACAGACTGGGATGTATTTAAACAAGCTGCCACCTACAAAAACACTACAGACCTCGAGGAGTACACAGAGACTGTCACTGCCTACATCACCAAGTGCATTGATGATGTGACAGCCACCAAGACCGTCACTGTTCGGGCTAATCAGAAGCCGTGGCTGACAGGGGAGGTCTACAGGCTCCTGAAGGTACGAAACAATGCCTTCAGAGCTGGAGACGAGGTGGGCCTGAGGAAAGCTTGGGCCAACCTGTCTCGCGGCATCAGAGAGGCCAAGAGGCAGTACTCCAGTAGAGTAGCTCATTCACTTTAGGGACAGCAAAGACACTCAGAGCCTGTGGCAGGGGATACAGTCCATAACGGACTACAGGCCGCCACAGCAGACCCCTGACTGCACCATCTCTTTGCTGAATGAGATGAATGACTTCTTCGGCCATTTTGAAGCAAGCAACAGCACCCCTGCATAGAAGACCACACCTCCTCCCAGTGACCAGGTGCTGTCACTGTCCCCGGAGGGTGTGCGGAGAGCCCTCAGCAGGATCAACGCACGCAAAGCTCCGGGTCCTGACAACATTCCTGGTTGTGTATTGACAGACTGTGCTGGGGAACTCACGGATGTCTTCACAGACATTCTCAACATCTCTCTGAGGCAGGCTGTTGTCCCCACGTGCCTCAAAACAGCCACCATCATCCCGGTACCGAAGAAGTCATCCCCCTCCTCCTTCAATGAATACCGCCCGGTTGCACTCACCCCCATCCTGATGAAGTGCTTTGAACGGCTAGTCATGTACCACATCAAATCCCTCCTCCCACCCACCCTGGACCCCCACCAGTTTGCATATTGGACCAAACGCTCAACCGATGATGCAATCTCCACTGCACTCTACTCAGCCCTCACACACCTGGAAAACAAGGACTCTTATGTTAGAATGATGTTCATAGATTTTAGTTCAACATTTAACACCATCATCCCCCAGCAGCTCATCCACAAACTAGACCAGCTTGGGCTTAACACCTCACTGTGCAACTGGTTACTGGACTTCCTGACAGGGAGACCACAGGCAGTACAGGTCGGCAGCAAGACATCAAGCACCATCATCCTGAACACGGGGGCCCCCCAAGGATGTGTGCTGAGCCCCCTACTCTTCACCCTGCTGACCCATGACTGTACTCCGGTGCACAGCTCGAATCTTTTTATAAAGTTTGCAGATGACACAACTGTGGTGGGTCTCATCAGTAACAGGGATGAGACACAATACAGGAGTGAGGTGAGCAACCTGGCCAGGTGGTGCAGCACCAACAACCTCTCTCTGAACGTGGAGAAGACAAAGGAGATCGCTGTTGACTTCAGGAGAGGACACACCCAGCAATGCTCCTCTCAACATCAACGGTGCAGCTGTGCAGAGGGTGAGCAGCACCAAGTTCCTGGGTGTGTACATCTCAGAAAATCTCTCATGGACCTGAAACACAACATCACTGGTCAGGAAGGCACAACAACGTCTCTACTTCCTACGTAAGCTGAGAAGAGCCAGTGCCCTGGCCCCCATCATGTCCACCTTCTACAGAGTCACCATCGAGAGCATCCTGTCCAGCAGCATCACACCATGGTACGGCTCCTGCACCTCCTCCTCCCCCGGGAGATCAGCCGTCCACGTTAATTCCTGGCAATTCTCAGTAGTTTTTTGTGCTGCCTGCAAATTGCAGTTTACTGCCATTAACTTGAAATTCCACTGAAATTTTCAGTGCTGTTTACTGACGAATATCCCTCCTTTCATGCAGTAGAGAGGGAGAGAGATGCAATGAGTGAGTCAGCGAGAGCAACACATACATTATGTAGTAGTGTGTTTGGGGCCGCATGTGTGGTGAAAGACCATTACTGGTTTTGTGAAAGTCAATTATTGTTTAAACATATCAATGATGAAAAACAATGTATCTGTCTAATAATCAGAACAAGAATAATGGGTGTTCGCAACAACATTGTATCCTTTCAAACAATCACAAAGTAAAAAACAAAATTTGTTAAAATAGAGGCAAAACTTCCATAAAAATAGTTCTTTATGGGAAAATATATTTGAAAAACAAACAAACAACAACAACAACAACAAAAAAACAGGGCTTCAGAATGCAACCCAAAATCTGTGGAGTGAGATTAAAAGTTTTGTTTAGTCTAACACTTAACATTTAGCAGATCTGTCTGTCACAGTCTCTGGAAGCTTTCCCAGGCAGATAACATCATTTGGCTGCAACTCATATGAATCTGACTTATATGCGTCATTTAACTATTTTCAAACTCCTCATTTTTACTAACACCTGTCTGAGTTGCATACACTCCAGTTATGTAGAAATATAAGTATAGCATCATCAGCAAAAAATAGCATCAAAGTTGCTAAGTTTGGTGATCCCGTGACTTTGCTAGACTGACATCAACTGTTGGTCATTGGATTGTCATGACAATTGGTCTGGATATATTCCCTCTACAATAAACAAGTAAGTTCTGTGGTCTACGAACATCTAATCTAATTTATTCTTTGATTTAGAAAAACATGGACTTTGTGTTGTATCAAATGTTAGCATATGTTAAACAAACGTAATGACCAGTGAAAGAAAAGGTAACTGAGTTGCATCTGCTGCAGTAATGCGTTAAGCGAGTGGGGACTAGAGGTTTCTCTTCTGTTGTCCTAGTGTACACTGATGCACCTGACACATTTAGGGAACATCAGCAAATTGTAGCTTCTATCAACAAGTGTAACACATTTCGGAGGACATCTATATATCTTTAGATTTAGAAAACAGCCTTACTTACACTCTTCCTGTCAGGGCTCCCTCTCCAGCCTTGGCATCGGCCCCCACCTGATCCTCATTTCCTCCCCCTATTCTCCTGTGTGTCCTCCCTCTCTCTCTCCTGTTCACCACTGCTCACTCACCCTTCAGCACCGCTCCTCTGCGGATGCAAATAATACTTTGATTTCATCAGCAGGTATCCTAGACAGCTGCACATCAGCCACCTGCCTCATCAACCTCTCCAATAAAGACCGGTTTCTCACTCCACTCCCTGCCAGATCGTGAACGCAGCTCTCGTTGTTAGTTTGTCTTGGCTTTGTACATACATAGGGGTTTTCCATCGGGGTGGAGCCCGTTCGGAGTCGGAGCCAGTGCTCGACCTGGCACCGTTTTTTTTGTCTTTCCACCAGCGGAGCTGCGGCTCCGGGCTCCCAAAACTGGGGCTTTTTCGGGCACCAACTCATTGCTGGGCCTGAGTTAGCTAGAGCTGAGAACTGAGCACGTCACGAGCAGGGGGCGGGGTTACGGTGACTGACGATCAATGGTGAAAACACAGAAGCGCCATTTTTAAACAGCCGAGCAACGAGTAGTAATGTTTAGTGTTTGTGTTTTGAAAACCGGTAAATATAGATGCCAAATCCAAGCAGCAGCAGTCTGAGGAAGAGACCCAATACTTCCTAGCACTGTGATCTTCATATGAAATTCAGTCGAAGGTAGACGGAGCCTCTCGGACCAAGCCGGTGTTCGAAACGATCCAGCGGGAGATGGCTGCAGCCGGTACGAGCGGAGCCTTGACTAACTCCTCAACAAAATTAAAAAGCTTAGAAATGACTACAGGGATCAGATAGGGGAGCTGGGATGCAGCAGTTGTCGGCCAAAAAGGGCCCCCATTTTGACCGCCTGCATTCCGTGATTCCAACCGGGTCCCTGAACGCCACAGCCGAGCTGGAGTTGATGCAGGCTGCCGTACAGACCACCGATCCTGATCCTGGTAAGTTTTATTTCTCAAACACCCTGCTGTTAGCCCATTATGAATACGCCAGCCACAATAGTCCCACATTAATATTATGAACGTTACGCCAGCTACCATGGTCCGGACACAGGATCAGTGATCAGAGGCTGACTATTGTTTGCTATCCAGTTAGCCACTGCTAAGCTAATAAGCTATGAAACAACGTCTGATAAAACCTGAGAAAAGCAGCAGCAATATTTCATTACAAGACCTGTATGCAAAACCTCCCACGCTGTTACACAACGGCCCATTTAATCATATCACCAAACTATATGGTTATCATTTCAATTTCCCTTGAAGAACCAATAAACTGTTTAACATTATCATTAATATGATGAGTCTAAAACTGGTTCAAATGATCAAATTAACACAATAAAGTAAAGCGTACTGGTAATGTGCAGCTATTTTTATAATTTCAAGGAAAAATGCTGATTTTGCTGTGATTTTCCAGCTTTGCAGATGTGGAAATTCAATGCATTCATTTTGTATACACATATTTCTTTGGTGGTTTTTAGTTGTTGCTCAAATAAAACAAGGCATTTAGCACTGTTGGAAATTATTACAGGTATTTTTTGTAACATTTTCTAACATCGTATGGACAAATTAAAATTAATCAATTAATGGAGAAAATTGTTTTAAATTACAGATACTATCAACGTTTCTTGTTCATTTTATTTAGTTGTCAGCCTTGGAGGATGAGGTCCAGTTACCAGGACTGCTACTCTGCAGCTCACCAGTCCCGTCCTGCAGCTCATCCACACTGTCCTCCTCTCTACAGGCCAAATCAAGTAAGATCTGATTAGACTGTGCAGACATCAACATGATAAATACATTATCTTTTGGCTAATCCTAAAATCACAAAATACAACATTTATTTTAAGTTCATGAATAGAGAAAATAATTACTGACAACTAACATCTTTTTGGGTGCTTTTATGCAGGAAAAAGGGAGCGAGATGCTACTGTGGATCTGCTGCAGTATCTGGAGAGGTCAGAGGAACACCAAGACCTGACCACTGCCATGCTCCAGAACATCCAGAAGATGGATGGAAATTCAAACCCTTTGGTTGGACTGTTGGGATGCCTGGTGTCGGTGCTGGAGCGACTGTCCCAGAAATAAACTGCATTGTCCACTACTTCTGTCTTTTCTAGAAAAAAAAAATCTTTTTTTAAACATTCTTTTCCTTCTTAGCTATTTAAGTTCACTTGTATTTTACTCTTGCACTTTGGGTGAATAAAAATATATTTGTGATGAAAGATGCATGTTTTGTCTATAATCTACAGAGACTTTATTCAGTGTTCAGTGCACACTTCTGTTACACACATTTTGACAGCTAATCAGTTGTGCTTTTCAAGCAGATTTCAGTCTGAAACATATCAGCAATATACATTGTTTTTTTTACTGCCACACCAAGCTAGATAGATCAACTGCACTACTGCAGCAGATACATTATTGAACTGTGCTTACATGACGTGTCTACATACACTACTCAAAAAGTTATTCAACTTTCAGGGGAAATTTATGGAAAATGTAAAAAGTTTATAATATTATATCATGAAAGTAGGGCATTGAAGTGGAACCATGCAATAGTGCTTTCCTCATCTCAAATAATTTATTGAAACAAAAGCTAACAACAGTGGAGAGTATATCACAATAAAAATGTCAATGTCTCATGACAGTTTGGACAGAACAGCAGCCTTCAGCTGAAATCCGGTACAGTTGTGTCCCACCAGTGGCGTGATCGCGGATGTGCCCAGACAACAGCTGACCTCTGCCTTCCAATTAGCCTTAAAACCATCCATAAAGATAAACATAGATATTATCATCAACGTATTGGGTTTGATTAACCGCTATGTAATGGATGCAAACGTAGTCGAGGCTAAGTAGCAAAGCTAACGCTAACACACCACTGTTAAGAATCAAAACATCTCTGACAGTTACCTGTCTTCTCAAACATACTCGCCGTTGCCCGTGACTAAGAGGAAGACAGGTAGCTACTAACAGTTGGATTATTTGTTTCTGGATCGCAGTGTAGGCTTGCAAAGTCAGGAACAGCACTTGCATGTTGATGGTGCGCCACCGTGTTGCGGTGATGCAATGATGCGGCTCCAACTTGGCTCCTTGCCAATGGAAAAGCAAACCGGATCGGGGGGGGGGGCACGAGATTTGAACCAAAAAAACACCGGCTCTCACTTTGAACCGAACTAGCACCTGGTGCTCTTTGGTGGAAATGAGCTCTTAGTGTCTTGGGTTCTCAAACATAATATTGGTATCTGGACCCAGAATGTCCTCCCTTTAGAAAAAATTCTCTTTTGCAAATGACGTGTTTTATGTTTCTAGGATCAACAATGCATTTAGCTAAGAAGAAATATGAGATGAGCAGTTAGCATTAGCAGCAGCCAACAAGACTAAAGAAATTCAACATACAACACAACAGCATACACTTGGTGTTGGTTTGAGAAGCTAACTGACCGTACAATTACCATTTTAAGATTTCAGTAGTTTTGTGTCAGTTTACACGTTTTTGCCAGATATGCATTCAAATGGGTACTGAAAATGAACAAAATTATTACTGAAAGTCATAAGGAACTCATTGGTGTTGTCTTCTGTCTCTGTTACATTCAGCAGTGTGCATGTGTACCTTTCTGCTTTAGGTGTTTGTTTCTGGAAGTCAAACATACAATCAACTGCTCCTGACCAATTGGTGGCACCTGACAAAATTTTAAGATGCCCATCTTCTCAACTTGTTTGGGAAGATACTTTCTTTAGATTTTTGGTACATTTCTGCTAGGTTTGCTTACAATAATGCGGTGTGATGGTAAGAACCAGGTCCCCACCAGTTTTTTTTTTGTTTTTTTTTTGTATTGTGGAGTTAGCCGTCTTTGAGTTTAGAGGAAAACCCAGGTAAGGTGGGCACCTAGTGAAACAGCTGAACTGGCCTTCTGCTTCTTCAATCGACTCACTACTTCGTTACTTTGCCTTTTTTTGCTTTGAGGTAATCCTTGGTGGGGACACTAGTCCCTGCTGGGGGTATGCTCTACAGTGTTGTTGGCTTAGCTTAGATACTGTGCTGCACTTTCGCCTCGAGCAGGGCATGCGTTACAAAAGACGGTTAAGCATAAAATAGTTTCCAAGACAGGTGTGGGGGACAGGGACTTACCACTGATTAAAGTCTTGTTTGTTGGCATTATTTCCCTTTTGTTCTCATTTCAGTTTGTTGTCTTTTCATAGCTAAAGTTATGGCATTGAGAGAGCATTGTGTTTGACATTTGTTTGTAGATACTATGTTCACAGTCTTTGTGGTGCGCATTAGCATTATTGAAGCACTGGTAAGGAGTAATCTCAGTGTCTTCACTATGTTGGTAAGAAGGGTCTGATTTGAGACAAACTGTAGTCCCTTGAAATTTCTGCAGAATCTCTGTAAAGTTGTCATGGCAGTAGTTGTGGACACCATTTAGTTTATTCTTTGGGGAAACTGCATGAAAACTTACCAAGGAACGAACTGTTAAAGTTCTTCTAATGATAAAATGAATTCTTAAAATAGTTAAGATGTTAGGATTTCAAGTCCATTCAGTGAAATGCAGATTTCTTGTACATCTTTACCCTTGCTCCCAGGTTTCAGATATGGTTGTGAGGTGTATTTCGTTAAAAAAATAGAATAGAATAGAATAGAATAGAATAGAATAGAATAGAATAGAATAGAATAGAATAGAATAGAATAGAATAGAATATGCTTTATTGTCATTATACAGTGTATAACGAGATTGGAGAGCCTCTCCTTTTCAGTGCAAAGAAATCTTAAAGATAGTGCAAACAGCCTATTTACAAATATACTGTATAAATAAGAGAGTGAATATAAATAACAGAGTGAATGAGACAGTGGTGTATATTGGACATTTCACATTATATTGTTAGCTGGGTGTGAGACATGAGACATGAGAGTTCAGGGTGATGATGGCTCTCGGAAAGAAGCTGTTTTTAAGTCTGTTTGTCCTTGTTTTAATGCATCTGTAATGCAGGGGGCAACAGATAAAAAAGCTGAGAACTGATATGTGAACTGTGAACAAAACAAAACAAAACATAAAGCAAGATATCAGTTTTGATGTTTGTTTTTGTCAGTGAAATATCATTAACGCATTGCCATACTTTTTAACATAGCAGCTACTTGCAGCAACTGATCCCACAAACAATTGGAACAGACATCAGCTTGTGGATACTTTTATCTATTCACTCATTTTTCGATGAGTGGCAGGTTCTGTGTGGCACACAGCACAGGTGGATACTGCACATATATATGTACATGTGCATATATATGTATGTATATATATATGCGTATATATATATATGTGTGTATATATATATATATATATATATATATATATATATATATATATATATAATATATATATATATATATATATATATATATATATATATATATATATATATATATATACACACATATATATGTGTGTGTATGCATGTTCTGGCTCTGTCAACAATTTTAGTTATGTGCGCTGGCCCTTTAAGAGAAATGGGGTGTTCAGGCCATGCGGTGGAGACGGCCCGTGTCATTCAGACCGCAGAGACGGCCAGATGTTGTGTTCTGAAGCTGTGTTGAATTCATGAACGGCATTCCCTGTAAGTATTAAAATACTCAAAAATTGATGTTTAAATTAGAAATATAACGTTTATCATATGTTAGAAACAACTATATATGGGTTGTTTTCCAGTGCATTACTTTATTTCATAGTGCGCTAGCAAGACGTGCAAGTTGCACTGAGGTATGTGGGGAGAGATTTTCAGGAAAGCTGTGTTCTAAGATATGCCTGGTCAATGTTTACCCAGCTAATGACCGCAGCAAGAGCAAAAGAAGGTATGCCATGCTGGATGATCAGAGTAACCTGTCATTAGCGCGCTCTGAGTTATTCGATACATTCAAAGTTAACAGCTTTGCAGTGCCATACACCCTGCAGACCTCTGCTGATGTAGGTCTCACAGCTGGTCGCAGAGCTTTTGGTTACATCATAGAGCCCATAGATGGTGCCATCGCAATACAGCTTCCAATGTTGATCGAGTGCAACATGATACCAAACAAAAGAGAAGAAATTCCCACTCCAGCTGCTGCACAAGGTCATCCTCATATTGAACATATTGCACATAAAATACCGCCTCTAGATGACAGTGCTGAGATTTTGCTATTGCTTGGAAGGGACATTCTAAGAGTCCATAAAGTGCGCAGTCAGATCAATGGGCCGCACAATGCACCATATGCACAGAGACTTGATCTAGGCTGGTTGATTATTGGAGATTTATGCTTAGGCAGCACTCACAGGCCTTCAGAGGTCACCAGTCTAAAGACTCATGTACTAACAAATGGGAGACCTACTCATTTTCCTCTTTGTGAAAGCCACTTCACTGTCAAGGCAAAAACTAGTCTTCCAGATCGACAGCCAACTATCAGTAGCACAAACATGAAAGAAAGTACAAACGGTGTAAGCATAGGAAAGAGTGTTTTCTGTCAGACAAAAATGACAACAAGCTTGCATCTTCAATGGAGGAGCTAGCATTCCTCAAAATGATGGACGACGAGTTCACACAAGATGATTCAAAGAGCTGGGTGGCCCCACTACCTTTTCGTGAGCCAAGGAAAATACTGCCAAACAACCACCAGGCTGTCAGTCGTCTCAAGTCACTGCAACGTACACTCAGGAAAAACCCAGAAATGCAGTCCCACCTTATAGACTTTATGCAAAAGATGATTGACAATGGACATGCTGAGCTTGCACCCCCAGTACAGGAAAACAAAGAGTAATGGTATTCGCCCTTTTTTTTGGAGTCTACCATCTGCAGAAGCAATCACAGATAATAGTAGTATTTGACTCCAGCACACAGTTTGAAGGTATGTCACTTAACAATGTCTTGCTCTCAAGGCCTAACCTAAACAACAGTCTATTGGGTGTACTACTGAGGTTTAGGAAGCATAAAGTTGCAATAACTGCAGATATTCAGCAGATGTTTTATTGCTTCCTGGTACAAGAGGACTGTAGGGATATTTTGAGATTTGTGTGGCACAAAGACAACAAGCCCAAAAATGACATTGTAGACTACAGAATGCGCGTCCATGTCTTTGGCAATATCCCCTCCCCTGCAGTAGCCACTTATGGACTAAGGAGGGCTGCACAACAAGGTGAGGAAAAATATGGGGCAGGTGTGCGTCAGTTTGGAGACAGAAACTTTTATGTGGATGACGCTTTGAAATCGCTCGCTCAGGTTTGGAGACAAAGGAAATGACTCCTGTTATATTGCCAGGCCCCAACTATATAACCATCCTCCTTGTGCAACATTATCATGAAAGGATTAGTCACCAAGGGAGACACTTTACCGAAGGAGCGGTCAGAGAAAGTGGTCTGTGGATTGTAGGTGCAAAAAGGTGCGTTGGCAAGGTGATAAACAAGTGTACTACGTGCAAGAAACTGAGAGGAAAGTTTGAAGAGCAAATAATGAGTGACCTGCCAGTAGACCGGCTCCAGATAGAGACCCCCTTTTCTTATGTGGGCATGGACATTTTTGGCCCATGGGAGGTATGCACAAGGCACACAAGAGGGGGACAGGCTAAGAACAAAAGGTGGGCTGTACTCTTTACCTGCCTATGCACAAGGGCTGTTCACATTGAAGTTGTGGAGGAGATGAGCTCATCGAGTTTTATCAACGCACTGAGGCACTCTTTTGCCCTGAGAGGTCCTGCTAAACAGCTACGTTCCGACTGTGGCACTAATTTTATTGGTGCTCACAAAGAGATTACAGTGTCTTTGTCAGACGAAGACAAGGTGCAACAGTATTTGCAGGAACACAAGTGCACATGGGTATTCAACCCACCTCATTCATCCCATATGGGGGGAGTATGGCGAACGTATGATCGGCATGGCGAGGCATATTCTGGACAACATGTTGCTGCAAGCTGGTCGTTTCCAACTCACCCATGAAATTCTGACTACGTTTCTAGCAGAAGTCACAGCAATAATAAATGCCCACCCGCTAATACCAGTCTCATTGGATCCAGAGCATCCTCTCATCCTAAGCCCTGCTTTGCTGCTCACACAAAAAACACATGCAGTTCCTCCAATTTGTGACAACATAGGACAGAAAGAGATGTTAAAGAGCCCCTGGAAGCATGTTCAGTTGCTCGCTGACAACTTCTGGAGCAGGTGGCGAAAGGAATATCTCAGCAGCCTCCAATCTCGTCAAAAATGGCATCACAAAAGGACTGACATTAAAGAAGGGGATGCAGTTCTCCTTAAGGACAAACAGACAAGAAGAAACGACTGGCCGATGGGTGTCATGACAGTTCCAAGTGAAGATGGACTTGTAAGGAAAGCTGAGGTTAGAGTTGCTAACAAAGGGACTGCAAAGACTTATTATAGACTCATATCAGAGATGGTTTTCCTATTATCCAGTGATGTTTAAGTTTATGTATTTGTGGTATGCATAAGATACAAGACGGGGAGTGTTCTGGCTCTGCCGACAATTTTAGTTATGTGCACGGCCCTTTAAGAGAAACGGGAAGTGTATGTTCAGGCCATGCGGTGGAGACGGCATGTGTAATTCAGACCGGAGAGATGGCCAGATGTTGTGTTCATAAACGACATTCCCTGTAAGTATTAAAATACTCAAAAAATGATGTTTAAATTAGAAATATAACGTTTATCATATGTTAGAAACAACTATGTACGGGTCGTTTTCCAGTGCATTACTTTATTTCATATTGCGCTAGCGAGACGTGCTGTGATTAATGTTGAGGCATGGTTTGTGTATAATGTTTATGTATATGTACTGTTTGTTCCTTACAGTTTCACACCTGCCAGATAAAAACGAGTCCAAACCATTCAGGCGTCTGCGACTTATTGTGTGGAGGTGGAAAAGGTTTCCATGAGGCCAGAACTATATATATATGTGTATGTGTGTGTGTGTGTGTGTGTATGTGTGTGTGTGTGTGTGTGTGTGTGTGTGTGTGTGTGTGTGTGTGTGTGTGTGTGTGTGTGTGTGTGTGTGTGTGTGTGTGTGTGTGTGTGTGTTTGCTGTTTTTTTCAGAAGGTAGTGGGCTACAAAGCATTCAAATTGAACGCTTACACACACAGTATTGTCTGAAAATGTACACTGAAGACTTGCAGGTGATTTCTTCTATGCTATTCAGGGCATTCTGCAGGCACAGAGGATTAGTAAAAGGCCAATATTAGGTCAAATTTCGATTATTCGTGTCACTCAAATTATTCTTTTTGCAGTTAATTATTTGCATCATGTTTGATGCTGTGAATACTGATAAGCTACAAACATACAGCCACTTAATTTGTAACATACATAACCAAAATTGGATAAACCAATTAGTTTTCCTATTCCTATTTGTTTCAGTTTGTAAAGAATCACTGATTCTGTTTACTGAATGTAAAAAAAAAATAAAAAATGAAAAAATAAATAAATAAATAAATTCCAGGAAGGGACTGCAACACAAAGGCACTCACTGAAACACACACTATCATTTGAAAGTTTAGGGTCACTTAGAAATGTCCTTATTTTTGAAATAAAATCATTTTTTTTCAATGAAGATAACATTAAATTAATCAGAAATACAGTGTAATCACGGTTAATTTTTAATGGAATATCTACATAGGGGTACAGAGGCCCATTTCCAGCAACCATCACTCCTGTGTTCTGATGGTACATTGTGTTAGCTAATCGTGTTGAAAGGCTAATTGATGATTTGAACACCCCTGTGCAATTATGTTAGCACATGAATGAAAGAGTGTAAATACAGGCAGTTTTGCTTTGAAATGGCTTTTTATATAACTTATACAAAAAGATGAATCATACATGAGATTTAATACCTTTCCGTGCATGGAAAAAATTATTAGACCACCTTTGTTTCCTTCTTCTTCTTTCTTGTTCATTTCAATGCCTGGTACCACTAAAGGTATATCACCTGAACAATACAATGAACACGAAAAACATTCAGCTGATGATATAATACTTTATGTCTTATTTGACATGCTTAAATGCTTAATCGTATTCCCAGGGTATATAAGAGGCAATTTCATGTCATTAAACCAATAAAAAAAAAAAAAAACAAGCGCTTACATAGTACTACCAAATTGCTAGCTGGTCACGGCAGGAAGCTTCTTTCTACCCCATGAGATAACCATGCACTGATCCGTTCCTGTGTCAGGAATCGTCATCAGACCTCCAGGGACCTAAAAAATGAGTGGACACTGTCGAGAAATGTGACTCGTTCAGCAATTACAGTTAGAAACTGACTTCTTGAAGCTGGTCTGAAATCACACAGGGCACGGAAGAAGCCCTTCATTAATGAAAGGCAGAAGAAAGCCCAGTTACTCTTTGCTGGGAATCACAAAGATTGGACTGTTGATGATTAGACAAAGGTTCTCTACAGTGATGAATCCAATTTTCAGTTGATGCCCACTCCAGCCAACTTACTGGTTAGGAGGAAGCATGGAGAAGCCAACCAACCAGACTGTCTTGCCCCTACAGGAAAACATGGAGGTGGATGTACAATGCCATAGCACCACTTAAACAAGAATTTAAGTGATTTTGGTTATTGGCAAGAAAAACATGGAAAATGGCTAGGTATCAGCTCTTAAATTAAACTCTTCTAAGATGTTTTCGTTGTTCACATTATATTTGTCCAAACAAATGTACCTTTAGTTGTACCAGGCATAAAACTGAACAAGAAATTGAAGAAAAAAAGGGTGGTCTAATGATTTTTTTTCTATGACTGTATGCACAAGTGTGTGTCTGTGCATCAATGTAATGTAGTTGGAAGAACACCATTTTTGAATTTACTGAAGTGTGTGTGGATGTAAGGACATATTTGTTTGTGTGAAGAATTTTTGCATTGCTGAGAAGATGGTGTTTTGAAAGAAAACAAGAATAGAAAAAGCACAGAAAGGGCAGTGAGCTGAAAGGGAAGCATTTGACTATTTTTATGGACTGAAGAAATACACTATATTGCCAAAAGTATTCGCGCACCCATCCAAATAATCAGAATCAGGTGTTCCAATCACTTCCATGGCCACAGGTGTATGTTACGACTGCGGTCGTCTATATAGTTTCTTGTGCTGTGTGTGTCCTTTTTATGTCCCAATCGCCTATGCAAATAGGGCTGCGCCGCACCACGGCCACGGTTGGTCGCCGGGATGAGAGCTCGGCACTGGATTGGTTGGCTGTACCAGGAAGACCGCGATATAAAGGCGGAACCTTGACGTCGTCTCCGGGTCAGAGGGCGTGGCTACATCCTACCCTGCTTCCAACCGACACGTCAGCACACTTCGGTTCCAGTGATTAGCTGTGATTTAGAGATTTAATATAGAGTAATCGCAGTGAGCAGCCACCTTTTGTTTAATCGGCTTTTTCTCATGTTTAAGTTAAGATAGGGAGGTTAGACTTTGTTGTTCTTTTTACCTTTTGTTTGTGACAGATCAGTTTTGGGTTAATAGTTTAGTGGCGTTTTGTTTGTTGTTTTTTTGGTTTTGCTCACTGTCGCTTTCAGTTACTAGTACCCATTGTTTCAGTTCTTAAAATTTGTTGAGTAATAAATACCTAAATTTTATGCGAAAATGTGTGTTGGAAATGCTTGGGAACAGGGGAAGGATGCCTCTTCGTGTTACGCACAGTAACCCCTAGGCTGGGCGTAACATGAATTGGGGGCTCGTCCGTTGTTTTTTCGCTTAGTGTTGCGCTTAGTTAGGTGAGTATTTTTTTCTGGTTGGCATTTTTCTGTGTGTGGGAGGAATTGGGGGGGGAAATGGCTGATTTCTCCATTGAAGAGTTCGCCGATAGTCCCTCGTGGGAAAAATTTGACAAGTGTAGGAAGACAGACTTATTAATTATCGCTGGTCATTTTAATCTTGGTGTGTCTGCTAATGCCCGCAAAGCAGAGATGCAAACTGTCTTGGCTCAACAGCTGGTGGACACAGGTGTGCTTCCTGCTAGAGCTGGCGTGAGTAAGACGCCACTGCAGGTGGATGCAGCGGGGCCTGAGGTTCCCGGTGAATCCCCTGCTGGTGTGGATCACAAACCGGCCGCTGGTTCTCTGGTAGGTTTGGCTACAGAGGATCTCCGCCTAACTCTGGCAATTAAAGAAGCTGAGGTGAGAAACCGACAGCTGGAAGTGCAAGCGATGCATCTCCGCATCCGAGCTCTGGAACTGGAGCGGGGCCAGCCTGCCGCTCACTCGTCAGTGTCCAGTCAAAGTGCTGCATCTGGGTCATCAGGTGGGTTTGACATGAGCAAGCACATTGCATTAGTTCCTCCGTTTCGTGAATCTGAAGTCAATTCTTATTTCAGCGCTTTCAAGCGCATAGCTGCTACTTTAAAATGGCCCACAGAATTCTGGTCCTTGTTGCTGCAGTGCAAACTTGTGGGTAAAGCGCAAGAAGTCTGTGCTAGTCTGTCTATAGAGCAGAGTTTAGATTACGACACTCTGAAAAAAGCTGTGCTGCAGGTCTATGAACTCGTTCCTGAGGCATATAGGCAAAAATTTAGAAATCGTGAAAAAAATGCCAACCAGACCTACGTAGAGTTTGTGCGCGAGAAAAGCGTTTTGTTTGACAAGTGGTGTCAGGCATGTAATGTTAAATCTCTGGAAGAGATGCGCGAGTTAATCCTGATTGAAGAATTTAAAAAATGTTTGCCGGAGCGCATCGTGGTGTATCTGAATGAACAGAAAGTCTCGTCTGTTACGAACGCAGCTGTCTTAGCTGATGAATTTATTTTGACGCATAAAAGTGTATTTTCTCCACAGTCATCTCGTGGTCAAAATTTTGTGAATGAACGGAGAAACCGATCACCGAAGAGAAATATTCCCACGGTTGCCGGTGACAGCTGCCAGTGTTTCTACTGCCATGAGCCGGGTCATTTAATCGCAGTCTGTCCTGCTCTGAAAAAGAAAGGTCAGTCTAAACCTAACAAACCGCCCGTCGGCGTTTGTCTAATAAAAACCGTGACTTCTCCTGAAGTGCGTTCAGTGCATTCTGAAAGCAAAATCGCTGATGTTGATGCTCGTTTTCAGCCGTTCGTTACTCAGGGCTTTATTTCTGTGACCGGAGAGGGAGAGAAATTACCGATAAAAATCCTTCGTGATACGGCAGCCTATCATTCGATGATGTTAAGTGATGTCCTGCCACTGTCCAACGAGACTTCGTGTGGTTCTGATGTGTTAGTGTGGGGTATTGGGATGACCGTACTGAGAGCCCCGCTGCATACGGTGTATTTGGAATCACCGCTGGTGACAGGACCGGTAAAAGTAGCCGTGTGTTCGCGGTTGCCAATCAATGGTGTCTCGTTCATTCTAGGAAATGATTTGGCTGGAGGAAACGTTTTTCCTCACCCCGTGGTTACCGATGTTCCGCTCCTCGCCTCGTCCTCGGCCACTCCTGCTGACCTCTCTAAACCACATCTGTTCCCTGTGTGCGCTGTTACACGCGCACAGGCTCGTAAACTGGGTGAAATTGTGAATTTATCGGACTCATTCATGACTACCTTAGATCAGAATGAGAAATCTGATGTGACTGACAAAGTGGTAAAAACTGAAAATAAGTCCAAATGTAAAAATGACACATCTCTGTTCCCTAGTGAGGCAGAATTAGCTCTGAATGTGAACCGTGACATGTTGATCACTGCTCAGAAAAATGATCCATCGCTAACTGTGTGTTTTTCTTCTGTGTTCACTACTGACACCACATCTCCTGTTTTCTTTATAGATAATGGAGTTCTGATGAGAAAGTGGAGTCCTGACTCTGATGAATTGCATGTTGTAAATCAGGTGGTCGTGCCAAAGGAATATCGCCCTCAGGTTCTCAGCATCGCACACGATTCCTGTTTAGCAGGCCATTTGGGGGTTAAGAAAACTTATCAGCGTGTGTTGCGCAATTTCTTTTGGCCGGGTTTAAAAACCGACGTGGCCAAATACTGCCGATCATGCCACACATGTCAGCTAGCAGGAAAGCCAAATCAGCCTGTTCCGCCAGCACCGTTGCATCCTATTCCTGTGCTTGGGGAACCATTTGAACGGGTGTTGCTGGACTGTGTGGGGCCTTTGCCAAAAACCAAATCTGGGCATCAGTATATTTTAACAATTATGTGTGCTGCTACTCGCTACCCTCAGGCGTTTCCTTTACGCACATTAAAAGCTAAGCCTATTGTTAAAGCTCTGATACAGTTTTTTTCAACATTTGGTCTTCCAAAAGAAATTCAAACTGACCAGGGAAGCAATTTTATGTCAAAACTGTTCGCTCAGGTAGTGAAAGAATTAAACATTAAGCATCAGACATCTAGTCCTTACCATCCGGAGTCTCAGGGTGCTTTAGAAAGGTTCCATCAAACACTGAAGTCCATGCTGCGTAAATTCAGCTTGGAGACTGAGAGAGACTGGGATGAGGGGCTGCCTTTACTCATGTTTGCTGTGCGTGAAACTCCACAGGAATCCTTAGGTTTCAGTCCTTGTGACCTAGTTTTCGGCCACACTGTGCGTGGTCCTTTGCATCTTCTTAAGGAAAGATGGCTGTCAGGTTCTACTCAAATTATGTATCATGTACTAGATTATGTTAGTACTTTTCGTGAGCGTCTCCACCATGTTTGTAAGCTGGCACAAGAAAACCTAATGCGGGCTCAATCAAAAATGAAACGTCATTTTGACAAAAAGTCTGTTCTGAGAGTTTTCCAGCCAGGTGATCAAGTCTTGGTGCTGCTGCCGCTGCCAGGATCCAGTCTGCAGTGTCGGTTCAGTGGTCCATATATAGTGGAACGTAAGATAAGTGACACAGATTATGTTATTAAAACTCCTGATCGGAGAAGAAAAACTCGTGTGTGTCATATTAACATGTTGAAGCGATATTTTCCCAGAGATAACCTCCCTGTGCCACCTTCTGATGCTCCTGTGGTTGTCGTCTGTGAAGCTCCTCCACAGTATAGTGTGTCTGATGACGGCTTAGAAGAAGAAACTGGTTTAATGCCAGTCGCTCGTCTGCGAAACTCAGAGGTGCTGAGTGATTTAGAGTCGTTTCTGTCGTATTTGTGTGAGTCAGCTAGAGCTGACATTATTCATTTGATAGAGGACAATTTACTCCTCTTTTCTGATCATCCTCGTCAAACGTCTGTGTTGTTCCATGACATTGATGTGCAGGGTCATCCTCCTATCAAACAGCATGCATACAGGGTTAATCCGACAAAAAGAGCCCTAATGCAGCAGGAGGTGAGCTATCTTGTGGAACATGGGTTAGCTTTCCCGAGCCTCAGCGCATGGAGCTCTCCATGTGTGCTGGTTCCGAAACCAGACAACACGCCACGTTTTTGTAATGATTACCGAAAGGTAAATGCAGTCACAAAACCCGACTCCTATCCGTTGCCACGGATGGAGGACTGTATAGACCGGGTGGGTTCTGCCAGATTTGTGACCAAACTGGACCTTCTAAAAGGTTACTGGCAGGTTCCGTTAACGCCCCGTGCGTCAGAAATATCTGCATTCGTTACTCCTGATGCTTTCCTGCAGTACACTGTTATGCCATTTGGATTGAGAAACGCTCCCGCTACTTTCCAACGACTTATGCATGTAGTTCTGGCTGGAGTGAAAAACTGTGACGCATATCTGGACGATGTAGTGGCTTATTCCTCCACATGGTCAGAGCATCTGAAGACACTATCTGAAATATTTAGTCGCTTAGGAGAGGCATCTCTCACTCTTAACCTCACAAAATGTGAATTTGGCAAAGGAACTGTGACTTATCTGGGGAAACAGGTGGGTCAGGGCCAGGTTCGTCCAGTAACAGCCAAGGTGCAGGCTGTAGTAGAGTTCCCTGTTCCTCAGTCGAAACGAGCGTTGCGCCGTTTTCTTGGTATGTGTGGGTATTATTGAGGATTCTGTAGAAATTTTTCGGAGGTTGTCGCTCCTCTTACTGCCCTAGTTAGTCCGTTAAGGAATTTTGTGTGGACCTCCGATTGTCAAGCTGCTTTCAAGTCAGCCAAAGCTCTGTTATGTAGCGCTCCTGTTCTTGCTGCGCCCGATTTTGCGCGTCCTTTTAAGTTAGAAGTGGATGCTAGTGTGTGGGGTGCAGGCGCTGTTCTCCTGCAGGAAGACAACCAGAAACTCGACCATCGCATCTGCTACTTTTCTAAAAAGTTCAACAAGCATCAGGTACATTATAGTACCATAGAAAAGGAAGCACTGGCCTTGCTGCTCGCCCTGCAGAACTTTGAAGTTTATTTAGGTTCTATCTCACAACCCGTTCAGGTTTTTACGGACCATAATCCTCTAGTGTTTCTCTGTAGGATGAGAAATTCCAACCAGAGGCTCATGCGTTGGTCTCTTTTGCTGCAAGATTTTAACTTGCAGATTCTTCATAAGAAGGGTTCTGAGAATATATTGGCTGACACTCTGTCAAGGTCCTATTTGAATTAAATACCTTAGGGGGGTATTTAATTCTTGGGGAAGGGGGTGTTACGACTGCGGTCGTCTATATAGTTTCTTGTGCTGTGTGTGTCCTTTTTATGTCCCAATCACCTATGCAAATAGGGCTGCGCCGCACCACGGCCACGGTTGGTCGCCAGGATGAGAGCTCGGCACTGGATTGGTTGGCTGTACCAGGAAGACCGCGATATAAAGGCGGAACCGTGACGTCGTCTCCGGGTCAGAGGGCGTGGCTACATCCTACCCTGCTTCCAACCGACACGTCAGCACACTTCGGTTCCAGTGATTAGCTGTGATTTAGAGATTTAATATAGAGTAATCGCAGTGAGCAGCCACCTTTTGTTTAATCAGCTTTTTCTCATGTTTAAGTTAATATAGGGAGGTTAGACTTTGTTGTTCTTTTTACCTTTTGTTTGTGACAGATCAGTTTTGGGTTAATAGTTTAGTGGCATTTTGTTTGTTGTTTTTTTGGTTTTGCTCACTGTCGCTTTCAGTTACTAGTACCCATTGTTTCAGTTCTTAAAATTTGTTGAGTAATAAATACCTAAATTTTATGCAAAAACGTGTGTTGGAAATGCTTGGGAACAGGGGAAGGATGCCTCTTCGTGTTACGCACAGTAACCCCTAGGCTGGGCGTAACATGTATAAAATCAAGCACCTAGGCATGCAGACTGCTTTTACAAACATTTGTGAAAGAATGGGTCGCTCTCAGGAGCTCAGTGAATTCCAGCACGGAACTGTCATAGGATGCCACCTGTGCAACAAATCCAGTCGTGACATTTCCTCGCTCCTAAATATTCCACAGTCAACTGTCAGCTGTATTATAAGAAAGTGGAAGTGTGTGGGAACGACAGCAACTCAGCCACGAAGTGGTAGACCACGTAAACTGACGGAGCGGGGTCAACGGATGCTGAGGCGCATAGTGCGAAGAGGTCGCCAACTTTCTGCAGTCAGTCCCTACAGACCTTCAAACTTCATGTGTCCTTCAGATTAGCTCACGAACAGTGCACAGAGAGCTTCATGGAATGGGTTTCCATGGCTGAGCAGCTACATCCAAGCCATACATCACCAAGTGCAATGCAAAGCGTCGGATGCAGTGGTGTAAAGTACGCCGCCACTGGACTCTAGAGCAGTGGAGACGCCTTCTCTGGAGTGACAAATCACACTTCTCCATCTGGCAATCTGATGGACGAGTCTGGGTTTGGCGGTTGACAGGAGAACCATACTTGTCGGTCTGCATTGTGCCAAGTGTAAAGTTTGGTGGAGGGGGGGATTATGGTGTGGGGTTGTTTTTCAGGAGCTGGGCTTGGACCCTTAGTTCCAGTGAAAGGAACACCGAATGCTTCAGCATACCAAGACATTTTGGACAATTCCATGCTCCTAACTTTGTGGGAACAGTTTGGAGTTGGCCCCAAGGTCCATAAAGACATGGATGACAGAGTCTGGTGTGGATGAACTTGACTGGCCTTGCACAGAGTCCTGACCTCAACCCGACAGAACACCTTTGGGATGAATTAGAGCGGAGACTGAGAGCCAGGCCTTCTCGTCCAACATCAGTGTGTGACTTCACAAATGCGTTTCTGGAAGAATGGTCAAAAATTGCCATAAACACACTCCTAAACCTTGTGGACAGCCTTCCCAGAAGAGTTGAAGCTGTTATAGCTGCAGAGGGTGGACCAACGTCATATTGAACCCTGTGGATTAGGAATGGGATGTCACTTACGTTCATATGCGAGTCAAGGCAGGTGAGCGAATACTTTTGGCAATATAGTGTATATGGAGTGATAAGCAAATTGAAAGACTGTGATATTTGCTGACAATGCCAACTCAGTCTGTCTGTCACTGAGTGTGTGGGCTCACTTGGTATTGCTCCTAAATCCCTTGCTCCACACTCTGTCCCAAAAAGATTTGAGAGATCCATTTCACAGACTAATTAAGCTTTATCAATCAATTGGCAGGTGGTGCAGTGCACAACATTACATGACCTTTCCTACAGAGAAGCAGACTAAAAAAGATGGAAAGGTTAGGAGTGGATTAGAATTTACGAGAATAAAGAAGTGGTGACACAATACAGTGATTCACAAAGCTCCAAATTCACTATTATTTTCTTGCACAGCTTAAACAGCCCTTTGATGTCAAATTACTTTCCATTTTAACTGAGCCAACACCAACTGACATTTACATACTATGTCTTCCATACAGGGACACATCTATAGGGATATACTTCTATATTTCTTGTAATAAAGAGTTTCTATTATTCACAGTTTATAAGTAATCAGTTATGTAAGTCATTGAGAAACGTTATGTTGGCTTTACCAAATTTTCATCCCCATATCATAGCTGTTAAATTTAGACACTCTTTACTTAAAACGGTGTGTAAAATATCACCATCCAAAAAACTGAGTGCAAATTGTTACCTAGCTTTCACTGAGTAGATTCTATGACTTTGTTTTTTCCGTGGAATATGAATAATTAACTTGTGTGACCCCTTGAAGTTAGAAAATTGCTATGGTAGAAACTCTGCAATGATTTGGGGTTTAAAGCAGTCCTTGGTTTTATCCATCACAAATATCATCAGCATCTCGGTCTCTAAAGGGATTTATCCAGAGACAGACTAAACTGCTATTGTGTCACCAAAATTTATGGCAGGTGACCCCAGGCTTGTCAGCAACTGTAGTCTATTAGAACTCTGCCTGTTGTATCCGAGATGCTGGAGAAGTGGGCGTCAGAGTTGATAGTCATAGTCATAAGTTAGGTTTAGCTTATCAGTCCACAGAGACTGCTACCTATTTCTTTTGGGAAAAGATTATATCATTGATGAATGAGGATGGTACTCAAGAAGCTAATCTTGATCTTGGAAAATCTTTCGACACAGTAAATCACTGTATATTTACGAGCAAGCTATCCCCAATTAATTTTTCATGCAATTACATAAATAGAATTATATATAAAAGGAATATTGCATTACGTGTATGTTCATCATCTTAAATCCACCGTTTTTGACATCAACACTGTTTTCTCACAAGAATCTAGGCTGAGACTACTATTACTTAATTTATATGTTAACGATTTGTCCCCTGGCGTGACGTACAGAGCCAGCTATGTGCTGGTGATGCAGTGATTTATATGACTGGCTGCACAAAGCAGAAAGTTCCCTCCAAATTTCCGAGTGAAATGTGCCACATGTCTTAATCAATCATGTCTCAATCTAAATGCAATCACAACTGTAAGTATGTTCTTTTCAAAATGGAACATGAAACACTACAGAGCCAGGTATAAGTATACTACTAAAATACTATGACTGCATTTGAATGTATGGATGTCTAGATTGGTCCAGTCTCTCCTTTAGAAGTCAGAAAATATGCCAATGAGATACGTGTAAGTAATTTTAGATATATAAGTCAATGAAGTTAGAAACAGCTATGAAATGAATGCTATGATCATTGCATATTTCACTTTGTCTGACAAACTGGGTACACGCTATCAAATCAAAAATCACTTGTAAATCAGAAAATCCAACAGCTTCCATGACTGTCAATTTTAAGTACACAAAGACTTCTGAGTTGGGAATGCTTTTGTAGCACCCCCAGCACCCATAATATAAGACTATAATGACTTTTAAGGAGTAGTGGTAATTTAGGATACACCTTCTTAAATATATATCTTTGCCTCATTTTCAAGGTATTATACAATACTAACCACAACCATCCCACCCCTCCACTCAAGACATTTATCAGACAAAGAATATTCTGGTTACCAGAGGGACTACAAAACCAGACTGCATCATTCCGATTTGAAAAAAAATGCTATCAGGGAGTCAGTATTTTCTGTAACAGCATCTAAAGAATGTAATTTACTGCCAGTACCTATCAGAGAATCAATAATCACTATTTTTCTACTGGCTGGTTGAGGTTGAGGGGTATTATAAATCAAACGTGAACCTAAGATTATCATCTGCGTACCATTATTAGTTCTGTCTGTTCTATATTGACCTCATGTTTTTTGTTTTTTTTCCTCATTTTTGTCTTATTTTTTTTCTGTAGAATTCTCAGTTAATGATGCTGCATTGTTTGGTGGGTGTGTACTGCCCTGGGTGCACTGGTTTTGTATCAGTCCATGTAAGAGCTGTAGGTGTTGACTTCGATGTGTTGCTTCATTCTAATTTTCTGCATGCTGTCATTTTCAAACAGCAGACAAAATATACATTCAAAATTGCAGAAAAAATGGACATGTTTCTGCAAATGCTTGGATGCTTAAAATGATCTTTAGATGTTCTCTGGAATTCTCCGTCTTTATCCTCTCACCTGTCACATATCCTACTGGTCTTTGGGCATGGCAGTTTATTTGCTCTGTTTTGCTACTGCTTGGTCTGTCTCTCTTCACACACATTCTGTCTCTGCCACATGCTTCAATCTCCCTTATTTCTCTCTTCTTCCTTACCTCCTCCCCTTCCTTTCTCCTATTCCTCTTCTCTGTGATAAGATAGACTACTGTTCGACTTGTGCCTCGACCTGCTGAATTTCAAATAGGCCCCTTTGACAAAAACTCAAAGCCACGGTCTCCCCTCTCTGCTCTCCCAGAATATTAACTAGTCCTGTGGCAGTGCCAACAATCCTGCAATCCTAAGCTCACCACAGCTCTGCCGACTCATTTGTTGCATTAAGGAAACTAGAAAAGCCCTCAGAGAGCGCAGTACTTCGTCAAGGCTGTTCATTTGACATATCATTCCGACGGATGAAATCTTTCATAAAAAATGACCTTGCACTGAGCACAGGCATGTATTATGCATGTGCATGTTATGTATGAATACCAAATTGCGTGTAAATTACTCTTATAAAAGTCTGTTGATCAGTTCATCACTTTTGGCAAACCTTTGTTTTGCTACTGTTAAAATAACCGTTCCTTCCATGCTTTTATTTTGAAGACGTATTTTTATTGTTGCGGGCTTTTATTTTGTCACCATTCCAGCAGCACAGGAAGTGATTCTCTAAGAAGCAGTTTCTTGACATGACGAAGACGCTGCCGAAAAGTCAGAAAATTCAAATAAAGATGAACGGTTGCACGCTGTTGCTGTCTAGCAAAGGATGTGTCTAAACTTAGAAGTACCTAGCTGCAATGGGGACAAGCTCCTACGGTAAAGAAATGAGTGAAGGACAGAAAGGTGAATTTGCGTTCAAAATAAGGCTGTGACGGCTGAACTTAACGTGTCTGTCTGGGGTTTGCTACATTGCGTGACCTAAATATGTAGCGGACGGCAGGAATTGATGGGGCTCAGAAACAGCCCACAGTTTAATCATTTGTTC
The DNA here is from genome assembly GCA_027123335.1 of Amphiprion clarkii. Lineage (NCBI taxonomy): Eukaryota > Metazoa > Chordata > Actinopteri > Pomacentridae > Amphiprion > Amphiprion clarkii. Next base: position 28,254,076 of record CM049567.1, on the reverse strand, counting down.
CTTGTATGATTTCCAACTGATAAATCACAGTCAATTTGTAGTAGGATCGCAATCATGTGATCGTCAGTGGGTAACTGACACTGTGTTCACATCGTGGTTACAGCGACGCTGTACCGGCTGCTATATCTCCCAATGGGGAAATCTTAAACAAAGCTGTAGATCCAGACTATAAGCCACATCACTGCCAAAATATAATCACTTGGTCCTTGTGTCATTTCTGACCTTCTCTGAAAATTTCATTGAAATCTGTTGCCCCGTTTTTCAGTAATGTTTCACACAGACAGACAGACAGACAGATTCACAGACAAGCGTATGTCGATCGTCACATAACTCCGCCCGTTCCTTGGCGGAGTAATGAACAGAGGAGTGGTGGGTGGAACATTACTCTCTGGTCACATGGTCAATACATTCTGCTGGTACTGAACAGAGACATACAGATGTGGACAAAATTGTTGGTACCCCTCGGTTAATGAAAGAAAAACCCACAATGGTCACAGAAATAATTTGAATTTGACAAAAGCAATAATAAATTAAAATTCTATGAAAACTAACCAATGAAAATCAGACATTGCTTTTGAACCGTGGTTCAACAGAATTATTTAAAAAAATAAACTCATGAAACAGGCCTGGACAAAAATTATGGTACCCTTAACTTAATATTTTGTTGCACAACCTTTTGAGGCAATCACTGCAATCAAACCATTTCTGTAACAGTCAATTAGTGAAAAAATCACATATCACTATATGCATTATTTTATATCACGATATATATATGATGATATACCACAATAAAGTATGTTTTCAGTTATTCTCTGAAAAGTTCGACAAAAATTTCATTGCTTACTTTTCTCCATGAAACTTCAACCTGTTGCTAGGGCTGGACCCGAATATTCAGTCCCCATGGTGGTATGCGGATATTAATTTTGAGATCCGAATATTCGCCCCCTCCTACCTCCACCCCCACCACCCGTCGGGCGTTAAAAACCGAGCCGAAAATTCGGCTCTTTCCTCTGTTAGCTCACCGCCTCTGACCTCACGGACCGAACCGAATATTCGGGTCATTCCTCCGTCCCTCCGTCCGTCCGTCCGTCCGTCCGTCCGTCCGTCCGTCCGTCCGTCCGTCCGTCCGTCCGTCCGTCCGTCCGTCCGTCCGTCCGTCCGTCCCCGCGTGAGAATCAAAGAACGTAAAGCAGCGTCATGTCGCAAAAACCACAAGACGGGGTTTCTTTGCAAAAAATCTCTTTATTCTTCTTTATTTTCACTTATATAAACTTAGAGTATGCATAGTGACAGGAAAACAATAATACAATCGTCGCAGGCTACTTAATGATATATTTGCTGTAATAATTGATAAAATTAGGTTAGAAACGACAGAAGAGAAATGGCACGATATACACTTTTCTATCGTTCTCACGATATGTATCGTCATATTGTCCAGCACTACTGTCAATGAGACTTCTGCGCCTCTCAGCAGGTATTTTGGCCCACTCCTCATGAGCAGACTGCTCCAGTTGTCTCAGGTTTGAAGGGCGCATTCTCCATACGGCATGTTTCAGCTCCTTCCACAGATGTTCAATAGGATTTAAATCAGGGCTCATAGAAGGCCACTTCAGAATAGTCCAATGCTTTCCTCTTAGCCATTCTTGGCTGTTTTTAGCTTTGTGTTTTGGGTCATTATCCTGTTGGAAGACCCATGACCTGCGACTGAGACCAAGCTTTCTGACACTGGGCAGCGCATCTCTCTAGAATACCTTGATAGTCATGAGATTTCATTGTACCCTGTAGAGATTCAAGCAACACTGTGTCAGATGCAGCAAAGCAGCCTCACAACATAACAGCGCCTCCTCCATGTTTTACTGTAGGGACAGTGTTCTTTTCTTGATATGCTTCATTTTTGCGTCTGTGAACATAGACCTGATGTGCCTTGCCAAAAAGTTCCAGTTTTGTCTCGTCTGTCCATAGGACATTCTCCCAGAAGCTTTTTGGCTTGTCAACATGCAGTTTGGCAAATTCCAGTCTGGCTTTTTCATGATTTGTTTTCAACAGTGGTGTCCTCCTTGGTCATCTCCCGTGAAGACCACTTTGGCTCAAACAACAACGGATGGTGCGATCTGACACTGATGTACCTTGACCTTGGAGTTCACCTTTAATGTCTTTAGAGGTTGTTCTGGGCTCTCTTGTTACCATTCATATTATCCGTCTCTTCCATTTGTTATCAGTTTTCCTCCTGCGGCCATATCCAGGGAGGTTCGGTACAGTCCCATGGATCTTAAATTTCTGAATAATATGTGCAACTGTAGTCACAGGAACATCAAGCTGCTAGGAGATGGTCTTACAGCCTTTACCTTTAACATGCTTGTCTATAATTTTCTTTCTAATCTCCAGAGACAACTCTCTCCTTCGCTTCCTCTGGTCCATGTTTAGTGTGGTACACACCATGTCACCAAACAGCACAGTGACTACTTGTAACCCTATAAATAGGCTTACTGACTTACAAGTTTGTAGACACCTGTGATGCTAATTAGAGCACACACCTTGATTGAACATGTCCCTATGGTCACATTATTTTAAGTCTTTTCTAGGGGTACCATCATTTTTGTCCAGGTCTGTTTCATGAGTTTATTTTTTAAAATAATTCTGTTAAACCATGGTTCAAAAGCAATGTCTGATTTTAATTGGTTAATGTTCATAGAATTTTTATTTATTATTAATTTTGTCAGATTCAAATTATTTCTGTGGCCATTGTGGGTTTTTCTTTCATTAACCGAGGGGTACCAACAATTTTGTCCACATCTGTATATCAGCTTCCTAATGGTGGCCATACTGTAGATCCTTAATTAGTGACCGACAGTGGCTAAAATCAGGGGGCTGTAAACACGCCTTAGTAAAGAATGTTGTTCTTGTATATGTGCAGAGATCATTGGTCTCCTTAATCTCTGCACATGCACTAGCGGAGACCATATGAAGACCTCTATATTCACTTGACTGATACAGCCAGCATTAAGATGCCACTGGTACATAAAATTTCATGCTGTAGCACTGCGGACACTCACTTGAAGTTCTTTAAAAAATATGATGCACACACTCATGTCCCATGTGGATAGACATCTCTTTTAGAACTTTATTTACTAGTTAGGAACCACTAAACTAGTTTGCTGACAGCCATCACTGACAGTTCACCACATGAAAGCTTTTACAGAATACACAGTTGAACTCAAAAGATATTCTTAATCTAGTTGCGGCTGTGGTAACTAGGGCTGGACCCGAATATTCAGTCGGAACGGTGGTACCCGAATATTTATATTGAGATCTGAATATTCAGATTCACCCCCACCCACCCACCTCCCTCCCCCATACATAGGAATACTGCAATGTTGATACAGCAATGTGATATGATTTAACAAAAGAGAGTATATGAACGCAAATACTCATAAAAATGAAAAAAATGCATGTGTAATTAAAGAGGAGTGTGTGACACACAACTGCTCTGAATAAATTGGACTTTTGAAAAGTTGCAGAAAGAAAATCTGGGACAGGAAAGCACACAAAGAAAAAGAAAGTGAGCCAAAAAGGCATATTACCTTGTTGATCCAGGTCTCAAACTTGGAGTCTTCAGTTGTCAGGAACAAATCTGAACAGGGCACAACAGGCACAAAGAAGAAAGGATTCAAGTCAGATCAATTAAGTAATACAATGGGTCATTTGGTAATTATAATCAAACAAGGAAGTAATGAGCTATAATGAAGACAGTGCTGTAGATTAGTGGGAATAACACCACTGAAGATATATAATATATATACAAGACCTGACGAACTGATTAGGAAAAAGAAGGAGAAGAGATCAATGAAGAGTCAGTACTTGGACTACTAATGATGCTTTATTTACACACTTATACTTAAAGGTTTTATATGTGAGATTTTGAAAAATAATATACCATCAAACAAGCTTTTGCTATGTGATGCACAGTGGCAATCTCCAGAAATGAGCTAGCTCCAAAAGTTAGCTAATCCTCATAATTTACAGTAGAAACAAACATGTTTATAGCCTGATTCCACATCACTAAAAATTAACCAAAATGCTTAATTTATTTATTTATTTTTCTTCAGACAAGGACACTTACACACGCGGACAAAATTGTTGGTACCCCTCAGTTAATGAAAGAAAAACTCACAATGGTCACAGAAATAATTTGAATCTGACAAAAGTAATAATAAATAAAAAATCTCTGAAAATTAACCAATGAAAATCAGACATTTCTTTTGAACCGTGGTTAAACAAAACTATTTTAAAAAATAAATTCATGAAACAGGCTTGGACAAAAATGATGGTACCCTTAACTTAATATTTTGCTGCACAACCTTTTGAGGCAATCACTGCAATCAAACCATTTCTTTAACTGTCAATGAAACTTCTGCACCTCTCAGCAGGCATTTTGGCCCACTCCTCATGAGCAGACTGCTCCAATTGTCTCAGGTTTGAAGGGTGCCTTCTCCAGACGTCATGTTTCAGCTCCTTCCACAGATGTTCAGTAGGATTTAGATCAGGGCTCATAGAAGGCCACTTCAGAATAGTCCAATGTTTTCCTCTTAGCCATTCTTAGCTGGTTTTAGCTTTGGTTTTAGTTTTGGGTCATTATCCTTGTTACGGCCTTGGGCCGTTGCGTTCCTCCTCCTTTCTGGATTTTCCATCAGGAACAGCTGTGAGCAGTCTGCCATCAGAGGCATCCTTCCTCCGTGGTTCTGGGGTTGGGCCCGCCTGCTGTCCGAGGAGCTGCCGGATTGGTCCAAGAGGAGAGGACTCCTCCTACCATGCTCACGAGGAGAGCTGTCAAAAGACTCAGTCACGCAGTATGTCGGCGGCAGCTCGTAGGTGAAGCAGAGCTGCCCGGTGTTGTGTTGTGTGTTGTAAGATTCTGGTGAACATAGTCCGTGGAGGGAGATAAACGCTAACAATTAGCAGGTTCAGCCACATGCTCCTTGTTAGGTTAGGGAGGGGTGCTACAGCATTTGTATGTTTGAAATTACGTGAGTTGTGTTCATTAGTTCTTCGTTATACTTTTTCCTTTTATGTGATTTAACAACTGTCAGGACAGTTCGCTTTTGGTTATGTTTGGTTGTTTTAGTTCTGTAGCACCCGTTTTTTTTTTCCTCTTTTGCGTTTAACTCCCTCATCGTTTGTTACCGTCCTGTACACCTTGTGCTTTCCACAATAAATCACAGCCCGTCACTCTACAATTCGGTTTCCTGTCGGTTCTTCCCTCTTTTTTTTTTCTCTTTTGTTTACAACCTGACTACCCTAGACAGTCGGGTTGTAACAATCCTGTTGCAAGACCCATGACCTGCGACTGAGACCATGCTTTCTGACACTGGGCAGCGCATTTCTCTCTAGAATGCCTTGATAGTCATGAGATTTTATTGTACCCTGCACAGATTCAAGACACCTTGTGCCAGACGCAGCAAAGACGCCCCAGAAAATAACAGAGCCTCCTCCATGTTTCACAGTAGAGACAGTGTTCTTTTCTTGATATGCTTCATTTTTGCGTCTGTGAACATAGACCTGATGTGCCTTGCCAAAAAGTTCCAGTTATGTCTCGTCTGTCCATTAGGACATTCTCCTAGAAGCTTTGTGGCTTGTCAACATGCAGTTTGGCAAATTCCAGTCTGGCTTTTTTATGATTTGTTTTCAACAGTGGTGTCCTCCTTGGTCATCTCCCATGAAGTCCACTTTGGCTCAAACAACAACGGATGGTGCGATCTGACACTGATGTGCATTGACCTTGGAGTTCACCTTTAATGTCTTTAGAAGTTGTTCTGGGCTCTCTTGTTACCATTCATATTATCCGTCTCTTCCATTTGTCATCATTTGTCCTCCTGCGGCCACGTCCAGGGAGGTTGGGTACAGTCCCATGAATCTTAAATTTCTGAATAATATGTGAAACTGTAGTCACAGGAACATCAAGCTGCAAGGAGATGGTCTGATAGCCTTTACCTTTAACATGCTTGTCTATAATTTTCTTTCTAATCTCCTGAGACAACTCTCTCCTTCGCTTCCTCCCCTATAAATAGGCTGACTGACTGATTACAAGTTTGTAGACACCTGTGATGCTAATTAGAGCACACACCTTGATTGAACATGTCCCTATGGTCACATTAGTTTCAGTCTTTTCTAGGGGTACCATCATTTTTGTCCAGGCCTGTTTCATGAGTTTATTTTTTTTAATAATTCGGTTAAACCGCGGTTTTAAAGCAATGTCTGATTTTCATTGTTTAATTTTAGATTCTAATTATTTCTGTGACCATTGTGGGTTTTTCTTTCAGTAACCGAGGGGTACGAAAAATTTTGTGCACGTGTGTAGGTTTAAATGAGTTGAGCATTGAAAAGTCATAGGATTTTTCAATATTTTCATAAATAAAACACAGGGGTATCATGTTAACAATTAAGCAGGTTAAGAAAACATAAGAGTGAAATGTAAACATTTCAAAGTTTGATTATTAATAAATAGAACTGATTTTTCATGTATTTTGACCATTCTCTTTAACTCTGGTACTTAAAGGCAATGCTTTTTCAGTATGCAGTCCAGGTGGATTTCCTACAGTACTGAAGATGAACTGGCATCTCGAAGCAGTAGAAAGAAAAACAGGTGGAACTAAGGAAAAGGATAGTGGAGGGATTTCCTGCTCAAAGCAACTGGATTTCACTCGGATTTCTGGAGTCTTCACCCCCTGGAAACGCCTGTAGCTCGCTCTATTGGAATCCTATAACCTGCACTTGTACTGCATTCTGTGGACTACGGTTTTGCCCCAGTAATTGGACGTAAAATAAATATTGGCATTGATCTGCCTTAGGGCCCTGCTATACTCCACGTGCTGCCGTGCTCTGCATGGGAGAAGACAAATGACAATGGAAAGCGGGGAAAGTGAAGGAAGGTAGTGGTGGAGCAATAATGACAGGAAGAATGAAAGGTGTGCTTAATGACAAGCTGGAAATCCTGTACCATGTACGGGGGGGGGGATTGCCATCTCTTTCACTGGCTACATGCCAACCAATGTATTGATTGAGAAGTGTTCCTCTTTAAGAATATCAATTTAACCAACCTTGTATTCTGACATGCTCTGACACTTCTACTGCAGTCATCCCCAGAACCAAGAACCAGCTCATGTAACTGATCATTTTCAATATCTATGTCAGGGTGTCCTCTATATTCATTCAGCAGCGGCGGGCCGCCGCTCCCCGGAGAGCCTGCGGCCGCTGCTGAAAAAAGTCCTGGAGGAAACACTGTACGTTGTTGAAAATATGTGTTTCATGTTTCCTACTGGGAGTGCACAATGGCTCGGTGGTTAGCACTGTCACATTGCAGCTAGAAGATCCCCGGGATCTTTCTGCATGGAGTTTGCATGTTGTCGCGTACTCCGACTTCCACCCACAGTCTAAAAACATGCTGAGGTTAATTGGCAAACTCTAGCCTGTCTGTAGGTGCGAATGTGAGTGTGACTGTTTGTCTGTATATGTAGCACTGTGATAAACTGGTGACCTGTCCAGGGTGTCCTCTGCCTTCACTCTGTTTGCTGAGATAGGCTCCAGCCCCCCCACAACCCTAAAGGGGATTAAGCGATGTATGGAAAATCGGTGGATGTTTCCTATTGTGTGGCACAATAGGGCAGTGGTTAGCATTGTCGCCTAACAGCTCGAAGTCATGGGGTCAAATCTGGGCCTGGTCTATCTGTGTAGAGTTTGAATGTTCTCCCAGTGCTTGCATGGGTTTTCACAGGGTTTTCCAGCTTCCTCCCACAGTCCAAAAACATGCTCAGGTTAATTAGTGATTCTACATTTTCCGTAGATGTGAATGTGAGTATGACTGTCTGTCTCTCTGTGTGACCCTATGATGACTGGTGACCTGTCCAGTGTAGCGTGACCATCAGGTCTTCCCCCAGAGCTGAGGAGGAGATATCATCCTCTTCTGAAATTCCTGTGGACCAGATAAGAACTCTCTTCTTTCAAACTTTGTTTTTATTACCCTCGAAGTGACCCTAACAGGACTGAGAAGGTTCTTCCCCCAACGAAAGAACTGGTGTGATTTGGCTTGTTATTCAACCTTTTGGAGATCCCCAACACATGAATCTCTCTCTCTGTTTTGCACTTTGTTATGATAAGGACTTTGAGAGAAACTTTAAACCCACCAAATGGACAATTCTTCTTCACCTTATAACCCTTAGCTCCTAAAACCTGGGTGAAGCTCAGGACACATCTGGAGACGATCAGATAAACACCTCATAAAACCCCCCTTCACAGGTCCCTGTGAAAATACCAGGAATCTGCCTGCATTGTGCCACAGAAATGAATGTTGCTCTGAAAATGACTGTTCTGACATATATTGTGTGTTTTTACATGTACCAAAGTAATCAGCAACTTAATATCTTTTGGAACTCCGAAAATCCTGACTTTCTGGAACCAATTTCCACGTTTTTAGGATTTTCTGGTATTAACCCTATTTCTTCCACAGTACCACAGCGACTCCATGTGGTCAGGATGACAAATGAACATGCCACGGAGAAATACGTTATTATGTCTTTTTACCTTATTACAATTGAATCATGAATGTTATGTTATGAAAAGTATGCTTGCAGTGAGTTGTTTACATATCCTCTTTGACACACATGTTGTTTTGTCACTCTCTGCACATCTCAATACATACATATTTAGTTAAATGCGCTACTCACGTATTTCACTTTTTATTATAAATACACCACTTTATACACACGTCCATCTGCATCACTATAATGAAGAGGCGGACAGATATCGTTAATTTGTATTTTTCTTGTTAGATTAAACTAGTTAAATGTACCCTTATTTCCCAGAACAAAGTGATACATCTGGGAGGTACTCAGAAGGCCAGCTCCTCCCATCAACTATAGAAACGCATCCCGGACAAAGCTCGCTCTCTTCTTGCTTTCGTCTTTGTCCCGTGTCTTTCGTTATTCCGTTACCTTTTTTTAACAAGACTGGCCAGTCTGATATTTTTATCCTAAAACGTGTGATCTTTTATTCTTTGTAAGTCTCTCGTTCGTACGCCTGTATTTTTTATTATATTTTTATAAGTATCTCTTTTTGTCTTTCGTTAGAATTAGAACGAGTTCCCGTTCACCATCAAGCTGCACTCAGAATCAATTTTTGAATTCGATCAAAAATCCCATTTTTCTTTTGTTTTCACTTTTGCTACGGTTGCTCTCCCAGAATTCATTCAACTGGTTCCGAACGCCGTTCTGAACCTAACTGAGAGCTTCCGAGACCAAGTATATTTTCCAACCCAAGACGAAATCCAGCGGTTCCGAAGTCAGATGTCTGCTGGATCAGACATTTGAACCAACCCGAAAGACTCCAACCCGGCGGGACTGTCATCGGTGCCGAATTTCTCACACAGAATCTGTGAACTGACAAGCCCAGCTCCTGTGAACGAGGTCGGTCCAAAAATCTGGTTCCAGCCCCGGAGCTTTCGGCCACAGCAAAAGTAAGACACCGCTTTGATTCATCGGATTTGACTAAGGGTTGATGTCATTAACTTGGTCGTTAATTCCATTCCTTGATACTTTTGCAATTTTTGATTCTAAAGCCAAATTCCCGCTACGTTATTCAAATTTATCTCTCCGCTTCCTCTTTCTACCTCACAGACACACACACACACCCACACACAAGAACAAAACTCCTGCACGTACATACACTCACATTTTACCTGTATACTTTTAACTGTTTACTGAACTTATTCATTTGTACCTTTGATTAGTAGAAATAAATATTCACCTTAGACCAAAGTTCATCTCCGTTTGTTTTGTGTTTCTGGTACGAGTCACTGTCGGCTGAAAGAAATCCTCCTTCAGTTATCAGATTGAGATTTGATCAAAAATAAAAATTCATTCAAACTTAACTTGAATTGATGAATTCATTTGGAGTTCGAATAATCAAATAATTAAACAATTAATTATTCCTCTTACGAGGTGGTGCCCCGAAAATATTAATCAAATATCAATAATTAATAAATATAATTTAATAAGGCACTTATCGCTACACCAGGATGTCCCCTACCTTCGCCCTAAGTCAGCTAAGATAGACTCCAGCCCCCTTGTGATTCTATAGAGCATAAAGCAGTGTATAGATAATGGATGGATGCTTCCTACTTGCTTTTCAGAGTTTTCAAAGTCTTATGTGCTTTTGTAAGCATAGGTACCTCCCACTGTGACAGGTCATCGTGATAATTTTTCCCATTTTTTGAAACTCAAATTTGGCAGCCTATGAATATTCCAAAATGCATGAAACTCTTCACCATACATCAGGATTGGCGAAAAATTTTATATTTTAGGGGAATTATATAAGTGTGAGTCAAAATGTTTCAATAACGGCACAGAAAATTTGTTACATCTACTACAGGCAGCACGTTTCACCTACAGCTACCAAATTTAGTAGGCATATGCAGCACATCAGCCTGAACAAAAAAAGTCAGCAGCACTTATATCCTTAACTTCAAAGGAAGTCCACCATTTTGAATTGACTGTTTGAAACTTTCCCTCCCTTTCTGGAGGGAAAGCTGCATTTTCAAAGTAGTACAAACACTACTTTATTCTCCTTGAGGTAAAAGGCAAGAACGAACATGTTAAGTGTACATTAAGTCCTGGTGTGAAGTGTTTGTCCACATCCGTTGTAAGCAACTCTAATCTAATGAAGCATCTCTCAACGGCACACGCTTCTACAAAACTAGTGGCCAAAAACACTGTTGACACTGTTGATGATGATAGCAGGCCAAGTGTGGCTAACGTGAGCTCCGCTTACAAAGCAGGACAGGGAGCCACGCCATCCAAACAGCTGAAGCTGGATTTTTCTGCACCAGTTTCACAAAAACTTGTGACACAGACTGAACTGAATGGAATGATAGGCAGGTATGTTGTTGACAACATGCTCCTGTATCAGCAGTTGACTCAGACTCCTTCAGAGCCCTCATTGGGAAAATATCAGGGAGAGCAGGTGCCGATGCGCCATGCAGAAAGACATTTTCTAAGTACCTAGATGCCGAGTTCACTAAAATGAATGCCAAGCTCAAAAGGGGATTTGAAGGATTAGTATATGTAACTCTATGCAACTGGCTTGTGAAACGTGTTTAGAAAAAAAAACAATCCAAATTCTAAGACATATTTAAACTAAACAAAAAAAGGAACATAATAGTTACTTTCCCTGGTAACTAGTTACTTTTATAGTGGAGTAATTCAGTTCCTAACTCTATTTTTTGGAAGAAGTAACTATAACTAATTACTTTTTAAATGCAACATGCCCAACACTGTGCATAACACGCCTGTGTTAATTGATGTGACAAGCTGTTAGCATGTATGTGTGAATATATGTGTGCCAGGATGTGAAATTAACTTTTTAAGCCACTGACAGCTATGTCCATATGTGATTAATTCAATAGTAAATGATCATTTTGTTTCTTATATCTACCAACCAACTCATGGTAAACCAGATTCTGCTAATTTCCCACCTTGGTGTGCGAGCTTGTGTAAATGGGTTGGAGCGTATTAAAGAATTAGTTTAGGAATAAATATTGTCAATTAGAATGTTGAAACATGTTCTAAAAGCCGGAAAAATGCATCTTTTTAGCAATTGTCACTGTCTCCCACAATTTCATCGCAACAAGTATGCTTAAAACATTGCAACTTACATCACAATTTTTGAGAAAAGCTGCCGCGAATTCAGGTATTTCAGGCCGCAACAATCTCGAAAAACATCCTAAAAATCCTGGAGGGACTGTACAATTCTGGAAATTGGTAAGCTCAGTCTTCAGCATTTGACAATGCCTCAGTGTGAAGATAATAAAACAATAAATACTTTTTGACACATTAGGAATGGTTGGAAATTCACCAAAAGGAACACTGCATTGCATCACGGCACTGCATGTGCCATAGTGCCCCCTGCAGCATTTTTAATAAATATCCTCCGCACCAAGTTTAACTTTCGTCTACAAAATTTGGTGTGCATATATAGCATGTGAGGGCGCACAAAACAGTGTCTTGGACCCATACTCTAAACCAGTGGTTCTCAATTATTTTCTGTCAGGGCCCCCTTCGGAGGACAACTTCAATTGTCAGTTATTTTTTCCAAAGCTCTGTTTACGCAGAGGTAAAAACAGCTGTTGCATAGTTTTGCCACTTAAAAAGGTGTCTAAGGTGGTAAAACTTATCTTTAACTTTTAATTTTTTAAATTTCATGGATTTCAGACATGTTGCCTACACAGACTCAGATCTTTTTACAAATGCAAAAAAGATAACAAATGCATGCACAGATTATGCATATGTGCACACAAATACTCCAGAATACACAGTAATTTGCACAATGTGTGTATGTGCTTTTCCTTGTTACTGTGCGTGCTTGTCACACCGGGTGGTGTGTTGATGAGCTTGGTTAATCAGCAAATCAAGCCTCTTAGACAGAATCCAGCCGTGATTGGTTGATTAGGTGTGATAGTGGTGTGTCAAAGAGAGAGGCATGGAGCAGTTAAGAGATGCACAAAAGATGTTCATCTCGTAAATACTTAATATTTTCGCTGTAGGGGAACGCCCCCTTTTCGCTCATCTCACCGTTGCTTCATCTTTTACCCCCCTATTTTTTAAATTATATTTTTATAGGCTAAGTTCACCACCGCCAAGCTTTCTTCTCCACAATTTTCTCATTCTACATTTACTCCAACTTCAAAGGTCACCACTGCTCGTTTCCCTTTGTTATTTTGATCCTCATCACTGTCAAGCAGTGTATTGAGAGTGTAAACTGACAACTCTAAAGCAGGAAGTGCCCTTGAGTACTCACCACATTTTAACCTTTCTTCCCCTTGGTCATTGCAACATGGGTGGATCTGCTTACAGATCAGTCCTGAGAGGGAATGCATTTTTGAAGTCTGTCAAAGGGGAAATGGAGGCAGAAAGGCTTATACCACAAGGTAAAATAAGCAATATAGTAATCTTAAAGTAATTCTATTTACATTATCCTTTTCAATGCATTGTCCTTTTCCACTCTTCTTTACCTAACTCATGCTGCTTGCCAGGGAGTATTCTCATAGTCTCATAAAGAGCTGCTAGCTAACAATATCAACCTGAGCGCGGCCACCATCACTCACTTTAATACAGTTTTACTGTTCCAGGGACTTTTACTGGACTGTTTTTTTAGGGACTCTTTGAAGTTAAAAGAGATATTATAAAGGGGAATATAACAGGAAAGCGGTATTAAAAGATATGCTTTGTGTAACTGAGCTGTTGATTTGTTTTGCCATTCCTGCACTTTAGCACAATTTCATTTTTACAATTGTGTTTTTGTTTTACATTGTTGTGCTTGTCTCTATTCAGGTAATATTACTTACATTTAAGTTTAAGTGAAAAACTTAAAGATTATAGTCTTTAATATATACATGGTATATATATTTTATTTATTTAAAACATTTTTTGTACCAGAGCGGGTAGGTGTGAAGTTGATGTCACAGACTCACTCTTCAAATCATCAGTGTGTATCTTATCTTTCAGACTGTATCACTTTAAACAAGTAATTTGTACTCAGTCAGCTAAAATTTATACATATGAATTGGAGCAGCTTTTCTTAGGAGTAAAAATGTAAAATGTGAGTAAAATTTTTAGCAAATTTAGAAAGCCTCATCATTGCAAACAAAAGTATTACATCACTGAATTCATCCAGTTAACAGACTTTATACAAAGCATAATCTAACTCCATAGAGCGAAGTCCATAAATTTACAACAGAAAACTCTGCTTATTGTTTTGGAAAAGTAGTTGTATACAATCTTTTGTGGCTGCACAGGTAGCAGCAAAGTCTGATAAACTGCACTGGTTGGATATGAAAACTACAAGTCTGAAAATGAAAATAAATAAATACATAAAATAAGGATCTGCAGTTAACCTGTAATGTGGGTAAAACAGATGTCAGGTTTTTAATATACCTGTGGTTCTGCTGCAACACTTTAATCCTACTTGTTTTAAAACTGCCCATTCTAGTTTGAATTATTTTCGAGATTCTTTACAATTTTAGTATACTGAAGGGGTGCTTCTTTTATCCACAATCATACTCTACTGCTGAAATCAATGGATGAACCTTTCTAAAGTTTATCATCCTAAAAAACAAAACAATGACAGACAATGACAGAACAATCAGCAGTAAAGGACAACACCAAAAGTGAAGGTGACATCTACAGGATGATTTCATGACTGTGTGTCTGAAAATAAATTCCCGAAACTCTTCCCTCTGTTCTTTCCATCCTAAGCCCTTGCCACCAGATGAACATGTGCATATCCGTGAGCTTCATATGCGGATGCAACACAAGCTCGATCGTAAAGATGAACACTAACATGAAAACGAATTAGCCACAGACACAGCTTTGGCTATGGTTAGCAGAGGGTTGAACTATGAGGAGCATTCAACACAGTCACGCATCTCCAGCATTCATGATAAATCTACCTACACAACCTGACAACACATTTCATTTCATTTTCATTACATACTACGGGAAAATGAAGTCAGCAGCTTACTGGTCCAGGAGGAGAACAGCAAACTCAGACTACAGTGGTTACTGGATGGAGCTCCACTTCTATGAGTGTGCAGCCGATACTAACACATCATGTTTATTTTCAGAATTTCTTCTTAATAATTCTTTTTTGTTACTACTGCAAGACTTTTTGCCATTGAATCGGGGTTTTGAATGGACGTGCACATGCAACAGCTAGTGGAAGCAACACCCTCCTCCTGCAAAGACCTAGATAGATTGGGTAAAGTTTTAAAACAGAGCCAAGAAGAGGTGCAGAATCTAGTTTCCTCTTCAACCACATCAGTTATGACACGTTGAAAGGTTAGAGTCTAATTTTTGTGCAATAACATCAAAGAAAATACACGCTACCCCCACATTAATGAAAGTCATCAATTACATTACATTTACCCTATCATCTGTAAATTCAGTTTTCCTAACTCAAAGACTACAGAAGACATACATACTCTTACTCAGTTCTCTTTGCTCCTGCCCTGCATTTTTAACAAATAGCTCCCACAGCATGTTTCACCTACATCCACAAAATCTGGTAAGCATATAGAGCACATCAGGATGCACAACAAAGCCTCTTGGAGCCATCACCTAAACCCAACAGGAAGTCCGCCATTTTGAATTAAGTGTGGAATTTTTGTCATTTTCACGAGCTATAAACTCATACAGGGGAACTTCAAGAGACCTCAAATTTGGCCAGTATATACAACAGGACGCAGTGATAAAAACTTACCAAAATGTTCTGCAAAAGTCTGAGGGTATGACCACCGCGGCTCCTGGAACTTTGATCCTTAGCCATTAAACAGCAAATACATTCGAATGGTTGGAAATTCACCAAAATTGTCACATGCATCACAATTTGCTCAAGGAAGGACACTGTATGCATCTCAGCACTGCATGTGTCATAGCGCCCCCTGCAGCATTTTTAACAAATAGCCCCCGCAGCACATTTCACCTACATTCATGATATTTGGTAGCCATGTGTAGCACAAGTCTGCAGGGCCTAAAACCTAAACCCAACAGGAAGTCTGTCCAATGTGCGAGGACCCGTTCAACGCTGCTTGCAGCTGTAATTCTGCCTTACTTTTCTTTGTTGTCAAATTTACAGTTAATGTTTGCATCTATTGCTGCATTTTGATCACTAGTAACTGTCTTTTTTTTTTCTCAAAGATATTTTTATTGAATTTTTCCACAAATATATGGTACAGATGTATAGTAGCGACAGGGAGTTTATAAAATACACAGTCAGCTCAAGACAAGAAAGACAATCCTGCCCATGCACAGTAGGGAGATAGTAAAAACACATCACAAAACAAAAAACCTTATCTAACCCACCCACCCCACCCATCATTTCCAAGCCAGACTTTTACATAAGATAATCAACAGGACAAATAGGTCAATTGTACATAATTCCTGGAGAGATACAAATAATAGCTGGATGTCAAGTTCCAGTCTAAAAAGGTAAGAAATAAATAAAATAATAATAATAGTAAATAAATAAAGTGAAATAAAGTAAAGAAATAAATATATGTATAAATTATGAACCCACACATTGACCAAAAGCAGGCGTCAAAGAGGGAACTGATTTATACACTTGGTATTACTGATGTAAAAAACAAGAAACAAGGTGTGAGTAAGGGGTCCAATCTCTAGCTAGTTTGAAGGTTATGAAAGTATTCCAGAAAAGGTCCCCACACTTTTTGAAACTTTTCTTTGGAGTTATAAATTGAGTAGTGTATTTTTTCAAGGTTTAAGCAAAACATAACATCTCTCAACCACTGAGCGTGACTGGGCGGGACAGCATCCCTCCACCTCAGCAATATTGCATGCCTGGCCAAGAGAGAGGCAAAGGACAAAGTTCGGCATTTAGCAGGGGTCAGGCGCGCATCGATATCATCTGCGGTGCCAAAAAGAGCAATCAGAGGGTTGGGTTCCAGGTCCAAGCCGACAATTACAGATAGAGTTTGGAAGATTTCCCGCCAGTATTTCTCCAAACTAGGACAACTCCAAAACATGTGAATAAGTGAAGCCTCCTCTTGCTTACATTTGTCGCAGCAGGGATCTATATCTGGGTAATAACGAGATAATTTTGATTTGGATATATGGGTCCTGTGTACAACTTTGAATTGCAACAAGCAGTGTCGGGCGCAAAGGGAAGTTGAGTTAACCAACTTAAAAATGGCGTCCCACATGTCCTCAGACAAGGTTAAATTCAGATCTTGCTCCCATGCACTTTTAATGGTGCTGAGTGGGGCCTGCCTTATGCCTAGCAGTTTATTGTAAATAATGGAGACTAAGCCCTTGTGTGATGGTTGTAAATTAAGATGTGCCTCAGCAATGTTCACATCAGGTGTCTGAGGGAAGTTTGGTATCTGACAGTGGAGGAAGTGTCTTATTTGTAAATACCTATAAAAATGAGACTTTGGGAGACTAAACTCTCTAGCCAGATTCTCAAACGATACAAAACCGATATCCGTGAAGAGATCTCTGAAACGCTCAATACCCAGTCTCCGCCATTCCTGAAATGTTGGGTCCAGTAGTGAGGGTTGAAAAAGATGGTTGGCAAGGATGGGACTCGAAAGGCAAAAATCGAGGAAGCCAAAGTGTCTCCTGAACTGAGCCCACACTCTCAACGTGTGCCAGACAACTGGATTGTCTGAGTTTATTTGATAGGAGAGGATGTGGAGATCCAAGAAGTGCTACAATAGAAAAGTTTTTAGCAGAACCCAACTCCATTGCCACCCATGAAGGGCAGTCAGATCGATTATGAAAATATGACCAAAAAGTAAGACAGCGGATATTGGCTGCCTAATAGTAAAAACGAAAATTGGGCAGCGCCATGCCCCCCTCTCCTCTAGGTTTCTGGAGATGGACCTTATTTAGCCTAGGGCGCTTGCCCTTCCATATATAAGATGATATAACAGAATCTAATGTGTCAAAGAATGATTTAGGAATGAAGGTCGGTATTGATTGGAAAATGTACAGAAATTTAGGGAGAATATTCATTTTGATGGAATTAATTCGGCCAGCCAAGGATGTAGAAAGGGGTGACCACTGTGTCAGGCACCGTTTTGTATGGTTTAGTAGATTGAGAAAGTTTTCTTTGAAAAGGCACTTGTGCTTTTTTGTGACTGTAATACCAAGGTAAGTGAATTTATTTTCCACAATCCTAAAAGGGAAGTTGGAATAGTCCGATACCGGCGTCCCCTCACTGACAGGGAAAAGTTCAGATTTATTTAAATTTAATTTGTAACCCGAGAACTGGCCAAAATCTTTCAGTAAAGACAACATGGCGGGTAGGGAGGTATCTGGACATGATAAAACTCCATATGCCAGAGATATTCTTGCAACTGCAGATTGCTAATGCCAATGGTTCTATGGCCAAGTCGAATAGTAGAGGGCTTAAAGGACACCCTTGTCGGGTTTCTCGATGGAGGTTAAAGGGTTGTGACAGCTGAGAATTTGTAAGAACTGCAGCAGTGGGGCTTGAATATAATAATTTGATCCAGGTGAGAAAATTCGGGCCGAAGCCAAATTTTTTTAAAGTCACGAATAAATATGCCCACTCTATCCGATCGAACGCTTTCTCTGCGTCTAGAGAAAGGACGGATTCAGGAGCCACACCAGAGGGGAGATACAAAATGTCAAATAGCCGACGAATGTTAAAATAAGGGTATCGATTTTTGACAAAGCCTGTTTGGTCTTCAGATATAACAGACGGTAAGATATTCTCCAATCTTCGGGCTAGAACTTTAGCCAAAATTTTAACATCAACATTTAATAATGAGATTGGCCTATATGAAGAGCACTCCATCGGGTCCTTGTCTTTTTTTGCAATAAGAATGATACATGCTTCATAAAATGATGTTGGAAGCTTGCTCTGCTTGAATGAGTCAGACAGCACTGTGCTTAGCTGTGGTGAGAGTAGTGAGGAGAATGCCTTAAAAAATTCCACGGGAAACCCGTCGGGGCCTGGAGATTTTCCCGACTGCAACGAGGAAATAGCAATATCTATCTCCTCTTTTGTTATGGGTTCGTCTAATCTCATTTTACTGTCGAGGGAGAGCGTGGGAATATTTAACTGGTTCAAAAAATTATCCATTAATATAGTACTGTTCGAGGATTCAGAGGTGTAGAGTTGGGAATAGTAGTTCCTGAATGTGTCATTGATCTTTGCATAATCTGAAGTGACGTCACCATCCTCCATTTTAATATTCGTAATATGCCCCTTTGCCTTGAATCCTCTCAGCTGGTTAGCTAGTAATTTCCCCGATTTTTCACTGTGGATATAAAACAAACTCTTATTTCTCAAAAGTTGGCGTTCAATGTGATGAGTTGAGGCCAAATCAAATTTGGTTTGAACCTCCACTCGCATTTTGTATAAGTCTGGGTTTTTAACTTGAGCATATTGTTTGTCTATTTCCTTAATTTGGTTGGCTAATTCTAATCGTTCTTTGTGGGCCTTTTTTTTCAGATTTGCAGTATCGGAAATAATCTGTCCCCTAAGGTACGCCTTAAGAGTATCCCAGACTACTAGACTAGTTGTATCTGGGGAGATATTTGTCTGAAAGAAAAAGGATATATGTTCTTCCATGTATTTCACAAAGTCATTGTCTGACAGGAGAGTCGAATTAAAACGCCAGTGTTTTTTAATTTGAGGGAGGTCACGTAGCGCCAGAGATAGTACAACAGGAGCATGATCTGATATCACTATGCCCTGGTAAGCACAAGAATGCACCAGTGGTATCAGTTCATTGTCAATGAGAAAGTAGTCAATCCTAGTGAAAGTATGGTGGACGTGCGAGAAAAAGGAGTACTCTCTCTTGTTTGGATGAAGGAAACGCCACACATCGGAGACACCAAAATCAGACAGAAAGGATTGAATAAGTGAGGCAGACCTACTAACAGAGTCTGAATTGAGAGAGGAACGGTCCAGCACAGGATCCAACCAGCAGTTAAAGTCCCCCCCAAGTATAAGCGAGTATGAGCTCAGATCTGGGAGAGAAGCAAAGAAGCATTCAAAAAAGCCCACATTGTCTACATTTGGAGCATAAACATTGGCGAGCACCATCTTTGTATTATATAACTTCCCTGAGACAATGATAAAACGGCCGTTGGTATCTGATATAATATTGTGACGCACAAAAAGGATGTTTTGGTCAACAAGGATTGACACCCCCCTGGCTTTCGCTTGAAATGAGGAATGGAAGTGCTGCCCCGCCCACCGCGACATCAGGCGGGCACTATCAGAGCCACGAATGTGTGTTTCTTGCAAAAAAACAAATGCTGCCTTGAATTGTTTTATATGTGAAAATACCCTCCTCCTCTTAACAGGATGATTTAAACCCTTGACATTCCAGCTAACAAAGTTTAATGATCTATCCATTATCTTCAACTAAAGGTGCAAGGTGATAAATACGGATGATGTCAAAACTCCAGGAACATAGAAAACATAGTGAACCAAAAAATAACAATAGTAAACCAATGCTGGCATTGGAAAGACCCCCCCTTGCCCACCCACCCCACAACAAGACAGCTGCCAGGGAACATAGCAGCAAGCTCTCCAATAACCCCATTATTAGCCCTCCTACAAAAAATCTTCCTGTCACTTGAACGCAATATTTTCAACTCCTCATTTTAGTGTAAAAGTGCACTCATCACTCCTAGGTCTACAATTGAACTGTTCTAGGAGTACAAACAGAGAAAAAAAAAGAAATCCTTTAACATCTTATATGTACTGTTAGTACTATGAAGTCGTGTTACAAGATAGAAATAAGATATGTTGTTTCAAAGATAAGCATAGACTCGCGGGTGTTCCTCACACCCGAATGTAACAGCTCAGTGGGTTAGAGGCTGGGGGACATACTCACGTACCTACAGCCAGGGTCAGTGTGGTACAAATGGTTCAGTCAGCTGCCCGAGTAACGGATAACATGCTAACGGTTATAAACCGTCAGGCGCAGTCATCAGTCATTTACGATGGCGGAGATGTACGAGGAAGGCCGTCGATGTATTTCCGCGCCTCATCGGTCGAGCGTAGCCATTTCTTATCTCCGTCGGGAAGTGTGATGCGGAGCCGTGCAGGATATAGCAGAGAGGGTTTGAGCCCTCGGCTGTAGAGATCCGTCATAACTTCCCTATACTTGGCTCGTTGGCTCAAAACCTCGGGGCTGTAGTCATCAACAACTCGGACTTGCTGGCCGCGGTAATTCAGCTTCCCTCTGCGGCGGGCCTCACGGATCAGGAGGTCCTTGATCTGGTAGCGATGCAGACGAAGGATAACAGGACGCGGTCTCTGTCCGGGGGCCGGTTTTGCTGCTAGCGAACGATGGGCTCTGTCGATCTCGGGCGGGGATGGAAGTGTCTCTTTTCCAAAAACCTCGCACAGCAGATCGGAGAAAAAAGCTGTAGGTTGCCCACCTTCAATAGACTCCGCCAGGCCCAAGATGCGGATGTTCTGTCTTCTGCTGCGACCCTCCAAGTCAACGACTTTAGCCGCTAGCTTGGAGTTGCTTTCTTGTAGGCTGGAGCAAACATTTTCCAGAACGCTGACACGTTGGCTCAGGTCCTCCGAGGCGAGCTCGAGAGACGCAAGGCGCTGACCGTGTTCGTCAACTGTGGAGCAGACCTGGTCAAACTTGCTTTCCAGCTGGTTGAAGGAAGTTTTAAAGTCGGCAGCTAGCGCCTGTCTGTGCTGGTCAAGTAGCTCAGAGACAGCCTCCATGGTTAAGCTAGTGGTTTGGTCGTCTTTTTTCACTGACTTACCGCGGTGTGAAGTCATTTTGAAGCAAACGTGAGTTGGGGGAAAGGAAATATTCAATATGAATGATCCAGTTTGCAAAATAAAGGGGTGAATGAGTGAGAAAAAAGCAGGGCAGGCAGGAGCTCTCGCGTGTCACGTCTACTCCATGCGGCAGTCGACCGGAAGTCCCGTAACTGTCTTTTTGAAAGAAAAAAACAACTCTGCAATGTTTACAATGTTGCCACCTCATATTTGATCCCATACAACCATGTAAAACAAAAACCAATTGTGTTTCTAAGCCAGGAACTACTGCGAAATACACATTACTTGATCTTGAGGCTTGTTCAACTTGCTGTGTAACACAAAGTTTTTTTAGGGTCCGAGCACCAAATGGTGTGAATTGCATGGGTGTGAGCCAAAATAGTTCCACAGCACCACCTGAAAGATTTCAAACATTTGCTACGGCCAGTACGTGTCACCTAAAGTTATGAAATTTGATACATATATGTAACTCCTCAAGACGCAAAATAAAATGGAGTTGATAACTATCAATCAAAAATTTATTTGTAGAACACTTTCCAACATCATAGACGAAGACCAAGGTGCTTTCCAGACAGAATAATAAACAAAACAATACAATTATTGATTACTAAATTATTAATAAACCATGAAACCCATAAAAACACAAAACTAAGAAAACCATAAAACCATAAAACAGTCCTAGGATTGGAAAGCATGTGTAAATAGATTTAGAATTCAATCTAGACTTAAAGAGCTGCAGGTCGGTAATAACGCGGAGCTCGAGTGGGAGCGCGTTCCAGAGTCTTGGGCGGCTACAGCAAAGCACCGATCACCCCACTGCTTATACCGGGACCTAGGCACATCCAGCACCATCTGCGTGGACGACCGGAGGGCTCTCCTGGGGCAGTGGATGGTTAAAAGCTCCAATATGTATAAAGGAGCTAGGCCATGAAAGGCTTTAAAAACAAATGTTAAAATTTTAAACTCGATACGATGATGAACCGGGAGCCAGTGGAGGGCGGAGAGGATGGGGGTGATGTGACTGTGTCTGGATGTGCGGGTTAACAGACGGGCAGCTGCATTCTGAACCAGTTGTAGTCGATGGAGTGACTATACCAAAAACCCATCAGGAAGTCAGCTATTTTGAATTGTGTCGTATTTTGGAGAATTTTGGACCAATTTTTGCACATTTTCAAAAGCCATAAACTGAGACAGTGTAACTCCAACAGAGCTGAAATTTGGCCAGGCCGTACATCAGGCATGGGTGACCAAAAGTGATCAAAATGCTCTACAAAAGTCTGAGGGTGTGGCCATGGCGGTCCCTGGAATTTCAACATTTTGCCATAAAACAGGAAATACTGTGTAACTGGCCTGTATATGCTCCAAATTGCCTAAAACTTCTCATGTGTGATCAGAGTCCAGCCCTCATCACATCCATAGGTGAAAATAGTCACAGTGATAGCGCCACCTGGTGGATGGCCAGGAAGTGCTGTCTAACTCTCCTGCACGTGCTCCAATCTGCATGAAACTTTACATGTACGATCAGAGTCCTGCCCTGACGACATCCACATGGTAATATTCATTTACAGTCATAGTGCCACTTTGTGGTATCAAGAAATAGCCACTATTTACACTTTGATGTACTATTCTTGGCCAGTTGGTCATATTCACCTCAAATAAGGTAACATATGCCTAAACACGTTGATGATGATTCAAAGAGCAAATGGTGACTCGTCATCAAAGGGCGTGTCTGTGGTAGCACGGTGAATTTCGTTGTTTCGTCATGAAAATTGAACTATTTATATCTCAGCTGTACATGATCAAATCTGGACCAAATTTCATATGATGGACAACAGTCCGGGTCTGAATACATCCACACTTTGGAAATTAAATTTAGAAATATTCATAGCGCCACCTATTGGCAACGGGAAGTTATTGTCATTACATTTGCATGTACTATTGCCCAAAACGTTCTCATATCATTCTGGAAATTGGTCAACTCAGTCTTCACACCTTGACGATATCACAGTGTGGAGATTTTGACAGGTTAGGAGTGCTCAAAGGCTCGCCAAAATTGCCACACACATCAGGACCGGCAAAAAATTTGATATTTTAAGGTAACTGCACACGTGTGGCAAAATGGCTCCGTAGTGCCACCTGGAAAATTTCAAACAGGAACTACAGCCAGTACGTGTCACCTACAGCTATAAAATTTGGGATGCATATGTAACTCGTCAAGACACACAAAAATGTCCTTGACAACAATGCCCAAAATACAACAGGAAGTTGGCCATTTTTAATTATGTGTCATATTTTTGACAATTTTGGGTAATTTTTGGAAATTTTCAAGAGCTATAAACTCAAACAGGGTAACCCTGAGAGAGCTCAAATTTGACCAGGATGTTCACCAGTCATGGGTGATCAAAAGTTATCAAAATGCTCGACAACAGTCTGAGGGCGTGGAAATGGCGGCCCCCAGAACTTCAACATTTTACCATGAAACAGGAAATACTGTGTAACTGGCCTGTACATGCTTCAACTTGCCTCTAACATTACATGTGTGATCAGACTCCCACTCTGATGACATTCACACTCCAAAATACAGCCACAGTGATAGCGCCACCTGATGGATGGACATGAAGTGGTGCCTAAATAGCGTGTACATGCCAATCTGCCCGAAACTTTACATGTGTGATCAGAGTCCGACCTTCACCATATACATAGGCTGAAATACACTCTGTCACAGCGCCACCCGGTGGACATGGCTGGATTCGCTGACCAGCAAGGATGTGAGGACTTTAATTTAGCACTTTTAACCACAAGTAAACTACTGTCAACCAATCCTAAAACAATTCAACAACAACACCAATCTGTCCCTTTGCAGTATGAACACAGACAGGCATGCAGAACACAAGCTAATGGAGCTGTCATCCTCCACCACTTGGGAAAGATGCATACATAATTGAGGTATATAAATGTGTTTGTGTGTGGGTGGGGTTGCGTAACAGCAACAGGGATTCAGCGCTCTAAGTGGTATGTTATGTTGACAGATAATTAAAGACATTCTGTGATGGCTGGAGCAGCCGTTACACTAGGTTCAAGAAAAAATGCAAGGCGGAGGGAGACTAAGAAAAAGAGGGAGGCTGATACTGGATGCTGAGGCCGTTCTATTTTCAAGGTGCATCTGAATACAAAAAAGCAGTCTTACATAACAAATCACTACAAAGCACAAGCATGATAATTCTTTAATTGCAAAAGAGGCAATCTGTAATCACTTGATTATTTCTTCCATATTCCTCTGCTCTCTGCCCTAACAGACTTTCCTGTTTTGTTAAATTGTCTCTTCCATACAAACTACACTTCAAAAAGCACAATGTCACACCCACATGAACGGGTACATGATGAGCTGCCTGTATAAACACACGTACACCCACCCCCACGCCACATGGCTGATTTCAGCACATTATTTAAAAATCTGTGTGTTCATCTGTGTGTGAATTTCTTTGCCATCGGGTTGTGATCCAGCCAATCATTTATAATCAGAAGGTCTGTTCACACTAACAGAATAATTGCAAGTGTGTCTGTTGTTAATAATAGGGTTTTAAAAGCAACAACCACCACAGCTCGAGTATCTTAATGTTTTAAGATACTCGAGCTGTGGTGGTTGTTGCTTAAACCCTTTGAGGTTTCAATATACCTTGGAGTGCTGTTTGTTAACAGCACAACAAGGTAAATAGCAACAAACTGCATATGGAGGAAGGTGCTGTAAGTTCTCTGTTGGAATCAGCTTACTGCACAAAGCTTTGATTGGCGCTGTGCTGCTGTTTTGAGGACACAGATGATTTGATTTGGTAAGGGCAGATGTTTACTGTCATCGGTACACGACAGTTTTAAGCTGAAAATGCTCAGCCATGTTGTTAAGTGGAGATTTCTCTCATGATATGTCTTCTCACCATGTGAATATGTTAACAAGGTTAAAAAATGCTGTCTTCAAGTAAAAAAAATTAATATTTCCACCTACCATTATAGGTCAGTGTATGCTGTGTAGGTGGTCTGTAGGATGGTTTGAAACCAAAATACAAAAACAAAATTCCTTTCTCTTAAAATTATTTTTCAGTTTAACCTTCAAGATCTACACCCTCCAATGTAAGTTTGATTATACCATCATGTATTAAGTCCACACTTACGGTTCATTATGACTAGCTATGTTTCACAATAAAACATTGTCATGGAAACTGAAGCTGAACCAGTGCCACCACTGCTGACAAATGATACAAAGCAAGAAACCTGGAACAATCTCATTTGTTGTTTTGTTTATTTTAAATTAGAACATAATATATGCTTTGATGTATGTAAGCTGATTTCACAAAGCAAACTAAGAACAACAATAAAAAAAAAATGTGTCAAAATCAGAACCTTGAGAGTTCCAAGTTTGTTACAAAGAACCAGTAAGTCGTTCTTTGTAACACCTATGGAATAAAATCTGACTTGTGTCCCAGTGTGATGCAAAAATGGTAACTACAAAGGACAATACTTTGGCATGCCTATCAGTGTCATTATAAATGTATAGCGATGTCTGTCACAGGCAGTGTGTTCTTGATATAGCTTTTCCTCCAGTTCTAACTGTGTCAACAGGACTACAGTGGATTAGGATAGTCGTTGCATCTGCTAGCAAAGGCATACGTTCTGTTCTTACTCTAAACTGAAACTAAGCTGTATAGAGCATTCTGCTTTTTCCACTTTCCCGCCTTTTCCACTTTATATCCACTTTACCTTTCTCAATGGCCACTTTCAATGGCCTATTAGGCAACATGTTACACTTTACAATAGTGTGGGGAGCATGAAATATTGATACAACACAAAATTAAAAAGACAGTTAAATTTGAACTTGAAGAGTGCTCTCCATCACACTCCAATTAATTTCAACAAGTCATCTCACATCATGAGACTTAAGTCAATTCTATGTTCTCAATACAAACGAGCACTTCCTAATTAAAAAAAAAAGGTGAAATAAACTAACTTAATCCAAGTTGATACTCAGATTTAGACTGCTTTGGGTAGAGAAGAGAAGAGAAGAGAAGAGAAGAGAAGAGAAGAGAAGAGAAGAGAAGAGAAGAGAAGAGAAGAGAAGAGAAGAGAAGAGAAGAGAAGAGAAGAGAAGAGAAGAAGCAGAAGCACAGTGAGGGGAGATGAACAGTCCTTGAGTTATTCATAGCATTGCCATCAGATTTGTTAAGGGGATTGGAAGCAATTTTAAAGGCCTCCGTTGACTGTTTGACTCGAGCAGCATTATGTCTCTATTCTATTATGTTGAGCCGCAGTGTGGGGATAAAGACCAGGCTTCCTATTAGCCTCTGTATAAACAGATAGGGTGATGCTAGGCAGGTGCTAAGCCTCAGCAGAGAAGGAGAACTCTGACATTGAGGAGAATAGACAACAGCAGGCGGGAGGCTATGCTATCGACTTGCTTTGTCTCACTTTCACCTTCCCTCGATCTATTTTTCTGTGCACACACACATACCTATTTATCTGCCATACTCTGTAGGCCAGGACAGTAGCATCACCACTGTAAATCAAAAAGTCTTATGGTTCCCCAGAACAGCAAGCTGATACACATTCACTGGTCCATAATACAATGGCTCTAAAGACATTGAAAGGCTAAATGTGTGACCTAAGGGTCAACGCATTTGCGGAATATGTAACCTGGGTCTTAGATGGGCTAAAACACTCTTGGCAGCAGAGACCCTGGTTTGACTATGTGGCAGAAAGACTATCACAAGACATTTAGGTATTACCAATAATAGAATGTGACAACCTTATGTTTATCCCCTCCACCTTCAGTATCTTGGAGGCTCACCAGGCAATAGGCTTTTTTTTCTTAGAAATTTTGGCATGTCATGGCAGGTAGTGCACATGTGCAATTGATAACATTATAAATGAATCGATTTGTTCCAGGTTCACGGTACTGAGCGAGGTGGCTCACTGTCATGGCTTACTGGGGCACTTCATGGAACTGAGCCATCATGAACAAAATCAGTTTCAGCCGTGCTTTTTGTGAGATGTAGTTCATTTTCCATATAAAGGCTGGTCCATGTACACACTGGCCCGGTTAAGCCCTAGCTCTAGACTAATCACATAGTAAACCAGGACTTACTGAATTGGCTTTCTCAGACATGGATTAAAATAGTCTCAGACTTGTCCTTGTCTTGAGTTAAATAACCTTCTTTCTTGAAGGGAGACTAGAGCTAATCCAGGTTTAAATCAAGACTTAAGTTAATCCTGGACAGAGGTAGGTTTAGCTACAGAGTAAAGGCTGTATACCTCACGGTGCATGGTGAAAATGGATTACCTCGACTACATCAATGAAGCTGAAAGACCACCACCAAGACCAGAAAGAAGATTGCTCAGAGACAGAATTAATCCACTGAATGAATTTAATGATAGAGATTTGTGTGACAGTTTTCGTATGTACGAACACAATTCAGCTGAAATCTTTTGTTCGCTTCAGACAAAGCTTTCATGTGGCTGAGTGAGGGGAACCCCTATACTTCCTTCCTTATAAGTACTTATCACCTTGAGGTTTTTGGCATGTCGAACCTTCCATCATGAAACAGTGGATTTGTGTGGTGTGAGTGAATCAAATGTCTGCAAAATAGTGCACAAAGTCTACAAAGCAATATGTGAACTGATAAAGGATTACGTCAAGTTCCCTGATGCTGTTGATCAGACCACCCTCAAGGTACAGTTCTGTGAATATGGGAACTTCCCTGGAGTAACTGGCTGTATTGATGTATGTCACAGTTCTATGAAGCGTCCTTCAACAGAAGATGCTGAGCTGTAGAAGAATCGTAAAAATTGGTTTTCAATAAAGGTAGAAGGTGTCTGCACTCCCACTATGCAGTTTTCCTACATTGTTGCATATTGGAACGGTTCAACACATGACTCATAATGTTTTGAACGAAGAAGATGCTGTATTGTCATTGCTGCGATGGCAGTGCTTCATAATTATCTCAGACAGCATAGCTGTCCAGACTCACCAAGTGAATATTGCAATGACCCACATGTTACCATTGCAGAAGTAGCTAACGACAAAACTGTATACATTTACAGAGACACCTTTGTTTTGCAGCACTTTTCATCAAAAATGTGTGGAGTGATACACAAGTGACGGAAATTGTGTTATTTTCTTTTATGTATTACATTTTTTGTTTTCCACATAATGTATCACATTTTGAAAATGGCGAAGACAAAGAAGAGATGGAGATGGCTCTTTGATAGACATCTCAACATGAAGGATTTTCAGAGTATAATAGTATATATACGAAAGCAAGGCCACCATTTGTTTTATGCATAGTCTTTGCATAGACTCCCTCTATGCCACATTCAACAGGGCTATATCTTCAGACATCATCTGTTGACAGAGCAGAGGACATTTGTAATTCATATGCTTCAATTTAACCTCACTAAGAGCTTTATTAGGAACTTGCGGATATATGCATATTAATGCAAATCCAATCAGGCAATTATGTGGCACCAGTGTAGTACTTAAATTTCTGGAGATACAGATCTGGAGTGTCAGTTATTGTTCTCAACAAACATCAGAATGAAAAAGAAATTTGATCTCAATTACTTTGACTGTGACATGCTTGTCAGCAACACTGCTGACAGTTTGATTACTTCTGAAACTGCTAATTAAGGGACTTCGGCACATGGAGGGCCAGGGATCGAACTGCCAACCTTAGAATTACTGGACAACCAAATCTGCCACTTATGCCACAGCCACCTAGTACCTGAGCCATATGAGGAACATAAAACATTTCGGGGGCATCATTTTGACAATGGAAAGATCTAGTTGAAAAGTGGGTTCAGAGGACAGTGACAACACTTAGTTCGAACTGACAGAAAAGCCAAGAACAACAATTTGAGGCAGCAATGGATATATACTCACCAAAACCTGACAGTAGAGGATTGGGAAAAGGTCGCCTAGTCTGACAAATCAGAATTTCTGCTGAGGCTGCGGCTGGTATATGCTGGTACTGTTAACACAGAGGTGCGGGGAATGTTTTTTGGTGCATTTTGGTCCCCTGAATGCTTTAAATACCACAGCGTATCCAAGCATTGTTGTTGCCTATATGCACAATTTCCAGATTTTAAATGGCTAAAGAGGGATAATAATGCAACATGTCATGAAGAAAAACTCTTCCCAAACTAGTTTCAGGAACATGACTTGGATTGCAGTGGACTTTAATGAACAGATCTGAATCCAACATAAAACCCTAAATTGAAATTATCAAAGCATCTATGAATTCAATCTATTCAGACCTGAATGACAACCCTCCTTGGTCACAGTTACTTTCTTTTAACTTTCAATATGTTAAATTAGTTCAATTAACTAAGTAAAAGAGCCTCCACAGTGTTGTGCTATTGTTGCAAAATAACACTGGCTAAAAGACAAGGACACCGAGGGAGGAAATGTAAGTGGGCGAGAGTTTTTGATAGAGTTGTAGCTAGTTAATTTGGCACCAGCCCCCTGTTAATTCGAAGCTTGCCACTACATCACAGGCATGAGTAGACACACAAACTCAGGTATACACTAACCCACCCACACTACCCTTTCCATGTGTGTTTTGCTTTCAGCATTGGTGGCAACCGCAAGCTTCATCAATGTTCACTAATTTCATTGCTGGCCTGAGTTTAGAAGCCTCCAATTAGTAACTTCTTAAAACCATTGGTGCACTTCTATGGAAATGTCAGGGCATGGTTAGGTCTCCACACTGACTCACAAGTCCAGTCACTGTATCCAAGGTCTTTATAGTGTACACTGTCACACCCTATCACCAAAGCAAATGGTACAAAAACCGCCTCCACTTGCTTCATCCGCAAAACTATAAACTTTATTGTGCAAAGGTTTAAGGAACCTGACGTTTTGATGCATCATGCAACGACTATCAAGTCAGTCATTTTATTGGTCCCGAATTCATTCTGTAGTGCATGTCACAGTGACACCCAACATACAGCCACAGTCATAAAGAATAATCTTGAAGTTAGAATTCTGATCTCAATAGAGTCAGTCTGGGACATGAAGAGACATAACCTTCAAGATGACTGAAACAGCCTGCCTGCCAAGTATCCTGACAAGGTGTTAGTGTAACAATGGCACTTATTGTTAGCTTAAAGGCAAACAGTGCCAAACATTGATTTGATGAAGGTTTGTTATGATTTGTTATGAAGTGTGGACTTTAATTTAAGGGGTTCGACAACGATATTAGATAAACCATTTAGAAACTACAGTCATTCTTTAGTAGTCTCTTTATTTTCACGGGCTCAAAAGTAATTGGACAAAGTAACCTAATTAGGAATTTAAGGATTAGTTTTTAATACTTGAATTCAATTCAATTCGATTTTTAATTGTCATTGTCAACAAAACAACAAATGCAAATCCTTTGCAGTCAATAACTGCCTGGAAACCATTGGCATCACAAAAAACTGAGTTGCCTCCCTTGAGATGCTTTGCCAGGCTTTACTGCAGCTGTCTTTAGTTGCTGCTTGTTTGTGGGTCTTTTCTCCTCTCAGTTTTCTCGTCAGTAATTGAAAAGCTGCTCAGTTGGGTTGAGGTTGGGTGACTGATTCAGCCATTACAGAATATCTAATTCATTTGTCGCAAGACGCTCTCAGGCTGCATCATGTTTTAAGTCATTATCCATCTGCACTGTGAAGTGCGATCCTGTCAGTCTTGCAGCATCTGGCCAAATCTGAGCAGAATGTAAAGCTTTGTAGAGTTCAGAGTTCATTCTGCTACTTCTATCAGCAGCCAAATTGTCATTATTGGTAGCCATGCTTCCCAATGCCATAGAGTACGCTCTGCAACATGTTTGATGATAATGTGATAATGTGCTTTGGCTCATGAGCCCTTCCTTTCTTTTGCCATATTCTTCTATTCATTCTAGTACAAGCTCCTCTTGGTTCCACCTGTGGAAAGAATCTTACATCTTAACATGTGTGAAGTATAATCTGACTTTTATGGCCTTGACTGCTTTACATCATGAGGAAAACCTACTGTATTTAGATTAATGAAGGCATCTGTTGATTGTAGAATAGCATGCCTAATTCTTCGAGGGTCCTCCTGACATGACTAGATGTTGTGAAAGGGTTGTTCTGCAAAAAATTTTGTGAGCATCTGCTTTAGTTGTCTTCTGTTGTTTTCTGGGTCTTTTAGTGTTATTGAAGTCGCTAGCACATTCCTTCTTTGTAAGAATGTTGATTTGCACTCTTTGAAAGTTTATACACTGAAATGAGATGACTGCATGACACCACGTATAACTGATAGTGTCTGTCTTTCTTCCTTTTCTATTTAGGATGCAGTCTCTTATCCAGAAAGAGAATAACAGAATTCTGAACAGTAAAGTTGGGTTACTATTTAGTTCTGTGCAACTCCTGATTCCTGCAAATTTTAAAAATACAAACAGCCAAGACGACAAACTAACACATCACTGTAGCCCCTTCCAGACATGAGACACAGAACACTTAAAACATTTTCAAAGTAATTATTGAAGTCTCTACCTATTTAATAAACTCAGAAGAAAAACTCCTACAAACAACTTGAAGCAACAAACTCAATGTCAGCTCCTGTTAATATTTTGTCAAAACCCATATTACATATTGGTGAGTATTACTAATCTGACCCACAGACTCCATCTTCACCAAAGTACAGGTTTTTTAAAGATTTTATTTTTTTTTTGTTTGTTTGTTTTTGTGGACATTCTAGTTTGTAACAGATGTGAAATTATGAGGCAAAGTAAATGAGAAATGCTCTGCAGTGTTCATGGACCGATATTGGTGCTGAAATAAAAAATAAATAAATAAAAAAAAAATCCCAAATTGCTTAATATTTAAGTATGTTGCTTGTACATGCCTATCCAGTAAAGTGATGGCAAGCAATTCAGACATCTGCCCTGCCTCGTAAGATTGCCATTGCAACTTTTATGGGAAAGAATAAACCAGGGTGATCACTGAGACATGAAACCGACACATTCAGGAGTAGTCAGATTAGCAGAAAGCAGTGCATGTCTGAA
Organism: Amphiprion clarkii; assembly: GCA_027123335.1. Lineage (NCBI taxonomy): Eukaryota > Metazoa > Chordata > Actinopteri > Pomacentridae > Amphiprion > Amphiprion clarkii. The sequence goes on along the minus strand of CM049567.1, from coordinate 28,221,671 downwards.
TGGAGCATGTTTAATAATTTTGAGAAAACCACGATATGACATTCACTACTTAAATCGAGGATTAAAAAATAGCTGAGTGACACTGATTCCAATATATTTTCCTTTTTAACCCTCCACTCTCACATCTAATTCCTCTTTCACAATCCAATATAGAGGCCCTGCTTTTCTATAGTCTACAAAGGCAATTTGAGGGCAACAACCACAGGAACAGCAACAAACCCCTTCCCATGTACCTGTAAAAGGCCTAGCAGCAGTGGATCTGACAGCCAGCATTGTCACTGCTGTTGTAGTGTCCGATGTGCTCGCCCTTTGAGCATGTGTACTATCATTTTACTCATCAACATCATGCTCCACGCCATTAGGGTGATATGTGCAGTGATGGGGTAACAAAAAGTAAAATTTCTGGAAAAAATTTAACAATGTAGTATAAGAGCATGAGAACAAAGCAGAGGGACAGAAGATTCAAGAGACAGGTAAGAAAAGAGAAGAAAGTAATGCGACAACACAAAAGTGATAGGAGAGTGAGAGACAAAGCCAATCTCATCTTTTCTTTACGTCTATACTGCCCCTGAGCAGGTCATCTGTTAGCCTGTTACTTAGCAAACAAGCTGTGACTCTTAACCCAATAGGATGTCAAAAGGACACATAAATGCATGAGCAAAGACACACGTGTAGAGGCACACATAGTTGTGTGGTCTATCCCTTAGGGTTATTGTGAAAATGGGCTCAAGAAAGACCGCCATGTGCCAACTGATCACATAGCTCTGTTTTTGGAAGCTGGAAGACAAATGCCCACTTTGCATGTGGTTGTGTGTGTCAGTGAGATTTTAATAGAGGCTGACAGTAATGAAGCTAAATGAGGATAAAAGCAAAAAGTGTGTGCTCCTGCACGTCTTTGCTATTATGTTGTGCGTGTTCATAGTCCTGCTATAACCCATCCTGCAGCCTACCAGTCAAGCCCTCTCTGCCATCAATTTGTTCCCTCTGTCTTTAACCCTTGGCATGATCCATATCTCAGCAGAGCAAAGTGAGGGGTCCTGGAATTCAGATGGAAATGTCACAGCCATCACCAGTGAAACAGATACTTTGCCCCCAACACACATTGAGGGGCTTACCTTAATCACTTAGTCTGAAAATATACAAGTCAAATCTATTGTTAACTTTGCCTGATACGATGCTAGGAAAAAAGAAAGTTACATAGTTTGTGCAGACCAAAGCCAGCTTGACACATAGTTAGATGAGTCCAACATCCTCTGTTCTCCCAAACCAACAAAGTCAAATCTTTAAAACATTTCCAGTCATCACAACATCTGATACAAAAATGTGCAACTTCATACTAAAATAAATAATTAAATAAATAAAAAGAATGTCAAAAATCTGTTTAAGGGTGCCAAAACTTTTGTACCACTGTATATATACAAAAGACAGGAAACAGATGCACAGAATGTATAGTTACTCCGCCAAAGAACGCATATGTGACGATCAGTGTACATTTGTTCGCCTGTTTGTCTGTCTGTTTGACTGTTAGCAACAGTACTCAAAAACAGACTAACAGATTTGGATGAAATTTTCAAGGAAGATCAGAAATGACAAAAGGACCAAGTGATTACATTTTGGCAGTGATGCGGATTATTGTCTGGATCCATGGATTTGCTAAACATTTCTGTATCATTGTAGCTATGACAAGAAGTGAACACTAGGCTAGCTGCCTGCTGACAATCAAATGATTGTGATCCTATAACAAATCGACTGCTGTGGACTTATTGGGACGTATCCGTCAGAAATGATACAAGGAACAGTTGATTAAATTGTGGGAATGTTTCCGAGTCCCATCAATTTCCACTGCCCACTACATTTTTAAGTCAAGCAATTCAGTATCCGTTCGTAATGTGCAAATGCATAACACATGACTGTCCTCAGGCAAGGACATTGTGTTTATGGGTACATCGTGCCATGATTTCTGCCACAATTTTTTTCAACACTCCATCCGTCAAAATGATACGACTGAGCAGCCTTGGCGGAGTAATGCGCTCTCTGAGTGCTTTTTTGTTGATGTATGTAGTGAGCTACAGCATATAAACAGGAAGATATAAAAGCTTGCATCATGGCCAAGCATTATAACATGACATCCTGTCGTCCCCCTGCAGTCTTGAAAAAACAGCCCACTTTGCAGATATCTGACATGTACTGATTCTGTGAGGCTGAAATCAAAAAAGTCATCCCAAAGCTGCAGATCCTGGACAGGAAAAACCTGCTCACGTTCAGCTTTTCACAACAGCTTGGAGGTGTCTTCCTGATGACTTCAGGCTCCAAAGAATATACACTCTCAAAGAATAGAAAGTCCATAAAATTGACTAGACAACAGTTCATGCAAAACCTAAAAGTAATCAGTGAGACTACTAAGATAATTCTGAAATAAATGTAATATACTTCAAAGGGTGAAATCTAATTTGACAGTCATTCTGAAAAGTTACTCAAGCCCCCGCCCAAGATGTGTGAAAGTCCATTATAGCAGTCAAGGCAACATTAAATGAACACAATTCCTATCTCTATTTGTAAAATGATGTATAGATGTATTCAGTATCATGTTAGTTCACATGACTAGACAAGTTTTTCAGTAGGTTCCTCCAAATTGATAGTGAACTGCACAATGTCAGAGTGTCCTTTTAAGAGGTGTGGGACAGCATGGACCGTGTGGGGTTGGAGGCAAATCTTCTCTGGCCACCTCCATTGATATGTGACCTTGTCTCTCTGCTAGCAAGGAACCAGTGGACTGTGAAATGAGCTTTTCCAAACTTGTCCAAAGCCCACAAATACGATTTACTATAGTGTCGAAAGACGAAGTAGAAGAAAGACTTCAAAAAATACATTCCCTCAGCTACTATATCACATATACTTCACTTGTTAATGCAGTGAAACATGACAGCCAATTCTTCCCAATCCCACAAAATGTCTAAACAGGGTGGGAAGGATATGCTATTCTTTAAAGATGCTTTCTCATTTAGGGAGTTTTTTGCCAGAAGCTACAACATGATTGGTTACTTTCTCACAAGCCTTTCATTACAGAATGAATGCTGTCTATCAATGTCATTGCAACTGCACTGATTCATATGAATATACACACTCAAAACCACAACCACATACACAAACGTGCAGCAGTGTTTATACCCACAACTAACTCTGACACAAACATGTACAGGGTCATCAATAAACTGTACCTCTCACCCTGTGATGCTAGTACAGATATAGACATGGTGCAAATACACCACCCCATCTCACATAACCCTCACACATGACTCAAACACACACATGCTCAAGACAAAGTGCAGATTCCAGGCCAAGAACAAAGTATAAAGCTCTGCAGAATAAATCCGTCCCTAAGCCAATATGTAGCTGTACTCTACACTGTGTGACTTTCACCCCAATCCGTCAAAACGCCTCATTCACAAACATGGCAAAACACACAAGCGCAGAATGGAGCAATGCTATTTCCGGAAGAAATAATCTCCTAAAACCATTACAGGGAACAACGTAGGTGCTGTAGCTATGGGGAGGATTATGGCCAAACACTATCTCTCTCTCTCTCTCACTCTCTCTCTCTCACACACACGCGCACGCGCACACGCACACGCACACGCACACGCACACACACACACACACACACACACACACACACACACACACACACACACACACACACACACACACACACACACACACACACACACACACACCATCCTATTTTGCTCAGAACACTTTCTTTTTGCTGAACATACGTGTGTAAACACAAACTGCACTGGAACTACTGTAACAAGAGACACTCATACCACAGACAAGAACTCAGGCATGTGTGTCAATGTATTAGTGTACCAACATCAAAAGCAATATACTTTGTCTTAGCAATGGATACATAGCCTGTTTTGTGTAACCATATACATGTGCAGAGGGCACATTACACATGATTATTGTTAAAAAAAAAGAAAAAAACAAAACAAAACAACAGCAAGTAGACAGAAACCTTAAATACGACAAATAAGGTTGATAACACTTGTCAAGCACATCATGATTGTGCCTTTAGTACCATTTATTGTTTATCTATGATAACTCTCTTCTATACAGGGCTGTTCACACAGGCACAGGGAGAGCATGCAACTCCACATAACCAGCAGGTTTGAACTTTCTTGCTGTGAGGCCACAGCGCTAACAGGTGCACTACCCTGCTGCCCTCATTTAATAGCAAAATCCATCCATCTCTTATCTATACACTGATTTATCCTATAGAGGGCCATAGGGGGCTGGAGTCTATCTCAGCTAGCTCAGGGTGAAAGGCAGGGTACATCCTCAAGAGGTCGCATGAAAAGTGGAACAAGAAAAGTTGTTCATTCCCCCATATGACATTGTCAGAAATGCATCTTTTTTTTTTAATGCAGCATTTGTTTATTAGTTATTGATGATCAGAAATCACAGCACTATAACAGGTGGTCATTTAATATAGATATACAAAAAAAATGACCTTGCGCTGAGCACAGGCATGTGTTATGCATGGGTACGTTATGTATGGATACCGAATCGCATGACCTAAATATGTGACTGAATCGCGTGATCTAAATGTGTATCATGTGGTGGGAATTGATGGGACTAAGACAGACCCCACAATTTAGTCAATTGTTCCTTGTATAATGTCCGATGGATAAGTCCTGATAAGTCTGCAGTGGTTGATTTGTAGTAGGATCATAATCATGTGATTGTCAGGAGGCAGCTGACATAGCTATTGTCCAAGTTACAGTGGCACCATGCCGCTACCTTGCAATGAAACAGAAATCTTCAACAAATCCGTGGATCCAGACTATAAACAGTTTGTTCAATATTCGGAAAAAAAGTTTCAATAATTTTGGTTTAGCTTTGGCCTTCTATTCACAGAATGCCAGCTTTTTCTTCCACCGAAAACTGAGCTTTTTAAATATATAGCCACGACGATTTGTGTTGATGGGGAAATTTTATTTTCAAAAATACCCAGCCCATTATTAATAGTTTGTCAAGTTGTCGCAAACAAACATCAGAAAATGCATGTGCCAAAAACTTCCAAATGTAGATTTTCTCTTCAATCTACTATTTTTGATCAGTCACAATATATCATTTGTAAGGCAGCTCTCTAAAGTTAGTAAATTCTCCATTAACTTAGAAATGTGCTTGGAGCAAAAGGTTATACACTTGAACGGTCGCCATGCCCTGTACAGAATGACATGCAGAGTTTGGCTTTTCTTTTTTTTATATGCTGAAAAAGTTCTCTAAGCTCAACTAAAATCTGAGGTTAAGGGAACTACTTGCAAGCAAACTTTGTGAAATCGCAATAAGTTTGGGAGCCAATTCTGTTCCAATGGGACACTTACACAGATGTGACATGGAAACCTGAGATCTTCATTACACATATTCAGCACTGAGAAAGGTATTTAAGCAACATCTCAGTTTGGAATAAAACTACTGAACTAAAACATATTTACATATTTATATAGTCTGGAGGAGGCGTAGATGCCATTTTAACAATCCTATCTAGGTAATTGGACTTTTTAATATCTTTTTTAATAACATGTTATTCCTAGAAGGAATGCCACAATGCCAGAAATGATTGAAATTTCACATTTCTTGACACCAAATGCATACCACTGAAAAAGTTTATCAGTTGAATCTATTTCAACAAAAACTCTTGATTCGCAAATCTGCTGCACCCACACATGTTGCATTTCTTTAGTATGTTGTATTTTGGCAGACAGGACAGTAATGGCAGTAGCCCACTGACATTATGATTTTTACATGACTTTGTCTTTCCACAAGTTGTAATGGGCCTGTTGCTGCACCAGCACTCGCCAGTGCTGTTCCACATGTTATTCTTATCATCAATTATTTCCAGTATCTATAGCACCTATGTTGTAATACAGAAATATTTTTGTCGTTTTTTTCTAAATTTTGGCATCAGCTAGTACAATATCAGTATCAGGGACATCCCTATGACATATCAAAAAACATCATTCAGTGCCAAGCATTTTTGTGTATCTTCTGGGAACATGTCTGGAGGGGGTCTTTAGTAAATTAAGAGAATGTTTTGGGGCAGCAGTCAGGGTGCCTGCTAAAGACAGCTTTATTTCTCAGCTTGTTTGCTGGATTAGTCATTTTGATGGCAGCATATCATTAACTAGGCTTATACACCAGAGCTTTGTCCAGATTATTCTGTAAAAGAACCAGGAAAATATATTCCAAATACAAGACAGAAAGACAACAGTATGGAAGCAGTAAAATGCTGTGTTAATTGCCGGTGTTGTTTGAAATTCCTGCAATATCGTTACTCATTCTGTGTGTGATAGGGCCCTGATAACGAAATAGCTTTTAAAAACGGGTCACAAAATGTAAACTTAATCCCTGTATAATCAATTCTTCTTGGCCACCCTTGTTAGATGGCAAATCCGTCCTCTCACCCTACCACCATCACATTATTAGTCAGGCAATCAACAAGCCACTTCAACACAGAGGTAGTTTAATTGGATGCTGCACAGAGCATCACCATGTCTGTTGCCTAGCAATGGATTCTTATGCCAGGATTGCTGTCTTTGTGCATGTTTTTTTTTCCCCTCAAAATGGCATCTATAATGACTTTCAAATTACTACCTTTTTCTTCAAACAAGTTCTTATTTGTGCTGCTGAAAGCTTCCTACCTAGTGGTGCACTTTCCAAATTGATGTGACGTGATGTGATGTGGCCCCTGGGGTTTACCATGATCTCGCACCAGATCTTGTAGGGAGAGTACTCCCAGTGTATACCACGATAAGGATATTTCCTGTGGTCATTTGGCTTTGATGATCACAGAAGCTTTGAGGGCTGTTGTAACACCTGCTCACATTAGCTGCCTATTATATAAAGCTGAAGCTCCTGGCTGTCTCTTAAAAGCTGTTTTCCTGCTAATTAGAAGTCACTGTGGTGACAAGTAACTAGAAGAGAACAAGTACAGCTACAAAGTCAGTTCAATGCTTTGCTTCTGTGGTGCAAAGAAAAAAGGGATTATACTGTATTACTTTTGTTTTGTGGAAACACTCCTCGGTGCTAACAACTATTAGCTTGCAGACCAAAATGGTGACGACACAGTTTACGCTAGCGGGTTTGTACACTTAAACGTATGCAAACTTTCACCCACTGCTTTGTCATGTCTTTCCTTATGTTCTTGGTTCTTTACACTGTGTAAGTATCATTTGATATGTTTACATGAGACCTTTAATTCCTCTTTAATTTGGAATTAAAGTTAATTCCGCTTTGAAATCTCCTTGTAAACACTTAATTCCGAATTAAAAAGTTAATTCCGAATAAACTTAATTCCGAATAAACCACCTGGTTTATTCCAATGTTAATTCTGAATAAACAATTCCTGTGTACGTTCTATTCATGTATACAGTTAATTCCGCTTTAGTTAATTCCGGTCATTCTGCGTATGCTTGGCTCCTCACTTAGCGATGACGTAGCGACGTACACAGCTTGGTCGTCTGCCTCCCTTCTCCGGTATTCTACCTCTCTTCTCCTTCTCAAGTGACGCAACAGAAGTAGTATGCCATTGTCGAGTTGCTGCTTCAAAATGGCAATAAAAAGCAAAGCGAAAAGTGTGCTTATTAGTTGTTCCTCCATGTTGTTGGGGAAAAGAAATGCCGCGGCAAATGGAGTTTGTTTTCTTCCGGTAAACAGGGATACGTCACATCCACTCCCTGTCCAATCAGATTCCTTGCCAATGCCCAAGCATTAAAGCGGAATTAAGGAAGGCGTGCGGTCCATGTAAACCTTAATTCGGAATTAATATTTCCACGTAAACGCGAAGCACAAAACTTTAATTCCGAATGAGTTAATTCCGAATTAATAATTCCGAATGAATAATTCCGAAGTTAAAAAACTTCATGTAAACGTGGCCAGTGACAGAAGTACAGTCATACAATAAGTTTTTTGAAAAAACAAAAAACAAGTACACTGAAGAGACCTGCAATCCCGCAATGTGTGAGGAGAAACAATAAATAATTGGGAAACAAAGGAGCATGTGAACACAAAGCTGTTACAAATGAGTTGCTGTTAGAGTCACTGGTTGGCGGCAGACGATAGTAACAAAAGAGATTACAAGCCATATGCAATATGTCACCACCAGGTTGGTTGGATGGAGTGTCCAATAAGTAGGCTAAATGAGGCCTTGACACTGGCCAGGAAACAATTCCAGACATTTTTTTTTTTTCCACTGGCACTGCTGATTTAGTGAGGTCAGCCAATACACTACCATGGGATTGTTTACAGCAATGACACTGGACTAAGATTGGAGTCATGACACTGAAACAGTCCTCATCCTCTGGAAGCACACTAACAAAATGCCTCACTGTATGACTGAGCAGGCAGGTGAGAGACGTAAAGAACTTGCTCAAAATGAAGAAAAAAAAAGGTGTCCCACTTAGACTGCCTCTATTTAAGGGTATTTCTATTATAAATAGTATTACTAGCATTTGTCTTTTGTTTCACACCTTAGTGCTGCCATGTGGCACTTTCAATTGTGACTGCTTGCTAATAAGATTGAGTTAGGCACGGTCATCAAAATGTGCTCCACTTGGGTTTGCAATTTCCCGGTCGCCAACAGACCAAAAAAGATAAGCTTGAATATTATCACACAGAAACTTTGTACCCCACGTTTCTTCTAAATCCTTAATGAGAGATCTGTATAATCAGCTTTTCATTTTGTACTTTTTCAGTTTTCCCTGTTCATGTAATTTACATTTTTAAGTGTTTAACTCTTATTCCCTAAAGTAACTCAACGATTTGTGTCTGAATTTAGATTAATGTGTTCATTTATACTCGTTAGTATAGGAGAGTTTTCAGACAGCTTTAATAGCTATGGGCCACAGAATTATGTGCCTGAAGTGGCTATAAGTCTACTTCTGCCAAAACCTATATACACACTGGACTACTAAACATTAAGTGGGTTAATGATGAATACAAACAGCACCTTGAATGCTGGTTGTCATCTGATATAAAGTGATACAAAGTACAACATACTGGGAGACCAAATGCAACCAGTGCAACAAAACAGCTTAACAATGTGTAAAAGCTTTAAGAAGACTATGATGTCTAGAAACTGTGTTTTTTAGTTGTCTATCTCACTTTGAAAAGGTACCCTTTTATTTCAAAGTCCCATTCTGGTTCATAATTAAAACCCTAAAAACCTTTCTTTGTGAATCAAAGTTATTATAAAGCATTAGGAATTATAAACATTTGTTTGGACAAACATTATGATAACAACAAAAATAGATCATAAGAGTTTAATTTAAGAGCTGATATCTAGTAATTTTCCATGGTTCCACTTACGTTCTTACATCAATAGCTATGGCATTGTACTGCCAAAAACAGTGCTTTTAGACATTCCATGTTTTCTTTTCTGTCTGTTTTAGTCACATGATACACACAGGAGTTAGTATTTGACTGCATAACCTTTTTTTTTTTTTTTTTTTTGATGACTGCAGCCATGCGTCTTGACATGCTCTCCACCAGCTTCTGGCATTGTTCTACACAGCAGCTCATTCCTGTTACACAAATTCAAACAAATTTGCTTTGTTTTAGGGTTTGTAGTTCTCAATTTTGTGTTTGATGATTTTCCACAGGTTTTCAAATGGATTTAGATCTGGTGATTGAGCAGACTAAGGCATGCTTTGAATGTTCTGGCTCTCCATCCAGGCTTTAACTGACCTTGCCATGTGGCAAGGGGCAGTGTCTTGTTGGAAAATCCAGTCATTCGAGGCATGAAAGAGTTTTCCAGCTGATGGAAGAAGATTGTTTTCAAGAGTAGCCCTGTACATGACCTGGTTCATTCACCTTTCACACAATTGCATTTGCCCTGTTCCATCCATACTGAAACAACCCCAGATTGTTACTGATCTACCCCCATGTTTTAATGTAGACAGTCAGGTTTGCGGGTTTCTCCAGGCTTCCTCTTAACCAGTAAGTTGGCTGGAGTGGGCATCAACTGAAAATTGGATTCATCACTGAAGAGAACCAATGATCAACAGTCCAATCCGTGTGATCCTCAGCAAAGATTAACCGGGAGATCTTGCCTCTGCCTTTCATTGAAGAAGGGGTTCTTCCATGCCCTGTGTCACTGCTGAACAAGTCACATTTCTCGACAGTGCCCACTCATTCTCTTCCAGGATATAGGGGAAAAAAAAAAAACTAATACGCAAATGCATGAAGGCTGATGTTATATTTGAGCTATATGCACTTCAATACAACCATGACTACAATGATTGAGTACTGCTGAAGCACTAATAACCTAGAATCAATCCTGTCCCAGAATGCATTCTGTGTAGACACAGACTAAAGCTGATGCTGTTCTGCAAAACAATGTTTTGTGTTAAATGAAAATACATTTCCAACATTACTGTACCCACATTTTATTTGGTGAAAATATCAGAAAATTTCATAAATATAAAAGACAATATAAATCTTTAAAAGCATCGCTGGCAGCTGAAAATCTTTCAAATTAAAGTGTCTAACTAGCAGGACCCAGACTGTCTTCAAAACTCATTCTCTCCCTGCTTAAGCCGCACTGTGATGCTCTAGCCCAGTGATTCTGAACCATAGGGGCTGCGGCCCATCCTTGGGCCGTGAGCGTCAACTACTGGGCCGTGAAAAAATTTTCAGTTCTGCACTTGTTGGCCACAAGAACCGCAATGCAGCTCCCCACCACTTGGTGGCAGTGAGGCGTCATTCAGTTGTTGAACATGCTCCAACAAACAGCAACAGAAGAAGCTAGCAGCAACGTTTTGACAGAAGTTAGGGAGAAGTTTTTAAAATGAAAAAATAAGGATGAAATTGACACCACCCCCTCCTCAAAGACGAAATTTTTGCGCAAGTACAACCCTGACTTTATTAAGTTCGGCGTTGTGAATGGAAGTAGCGAGGCAGAGCCGAGCCCAGTGTGTTGAGTGTGGGATAACACTAGCCAACGGAGCACTGAAGCCTTCAAAATTAAGCCGGCATCTGGAAACCAAATATCCAAAACTAGGTGGAAAGCCGGTAGATTTTTTCAAGGTAAAGGAAAATGGGCTACAGATGCAGAAAAGGTCAGTTGTGTCACTGACTGGCGACTCCTAATGTGCTTTAAAAGTCAGCTACCTCATAGCCAGACATGTGGCGCAGAGTAAGAAGGCATTCACCATAGCGGAGGATTTGATTCTGCCCGCCGCTGTGGACATGTGCCGTGAGATGATCGGGGAGGCCGCTGCCAAGAAGCTGATGACCATCCCACTCTCAAATGACAGTCAGTTGCCATATTGCTGACATGGCATCAGACATACAGCATCAGCTTCTGGAGAGAATAAAAAATAGCCAGTTTTTCTCTTTGCAGCTCGACAAGTCCACTGATGTCACAAATGCTGCACTGTTGCTGGTTTTTGTTCGCTACCGCTGGGACAGCAGTTTGCATGAAGACATCCTTTTTTGTGGAGAGCTACCAACTCGAGCTACAGCTGAGGAATGTTTCCGCCGCACGGATAGCTATTTCACTGATAACAGCCTGGACTGGCAAGCTGTCTTGGAGTGTGCAGTGACGGTGCAGCATCAATGACCGGCAGGCATCGTGGCGTCATCAAGCAGATACTTGATCGTGCACCAGAAGCTAAATGGACCCACTATTTTCTCCACTGTGAAAGCCTTGCAGCAGAAAAAGATCTCACCAGAGTACCATGAGGTGATGGATGTAAGTGTGAAAACCATCAACTTCATTAAAAACAATGCTGTGAACTCCAGATGTTTTGCAAAGCTTTATGAGGGCATGGAAGCAGATCACATCCAGCTGCTCTACCACAGTGAGGTGAGATGGCTCTCAAGAGGACTCGTCTTCAAGCATTTGTTTGAGCTAAGTTTTTTTGAGGGAAAATGAGAAAAAATCTCCCCTTGCGCATTAATACACCAACACCAAGTTCACAGCTAAAGTCGTCTACCTCTGTGACATTTTTTCACTGCTGAACGATCTGAACATCTCACTTCAAGGGAGAAATAGCAACATATTTTTTGTTGCAGACAAAGTTCAAGCTTTAAGGAGGAAGGTTGCTTTGTGGACAAAGAGGGCCCAGGAAGATGCCTAGCACAGAGGGCTGTGAAACTCCTCCTCCCATTCACAACTACATACCTGTGTGAATCAGGATTCTCCATTGTGGCCACAACTAAGACCAAAACTCGAAACAGACTCAGAGCATCACTGGAGGCTACCCTGAGAGTGAGCCTTTCCCCATTCCACCCAGACTAGATCTGATCATGTCTGAGAGGCAGGCCCGAGTGTCTCATTAAGAGGTCAACATAAAATGGGGGGGTGTAGCGTGTTTTTAAAAAAAAAAATAAAAAAAACAGGACTGTTGTGACTGTTGTTAATGTTCATTTGTCACAAATTTGTAGAGTTTGCAGAGAATGTTTGTAGAGTTTGTAGAGAATTTTAGAGTTTTTTTGTAGCACAGAAATGAAGACTGCTAAATTGTCAAATTTGTCAGCATGTTATAAGGCAATATTTTCAATTGCACTTCATTTAAATTTTATTTACAGTTTATTTATTTAAATTGAAATTTATTATTTTGAATGTATTCATTTTATTACCACAGAGTTTTATTTATCTGAATTTCTCTTCAGTTTTTTGAGTATCTAAATCAAAATATTTTTGGATTACAGATTTTTTTTTGTTAATATGCTTGGCTTGAGCCTTTATATTTGTTCTTGTAGCAACTTGATTTGTTCTAATTGCTTACCTGTTCAGTGTTGTTGTATGTGCAGGTTTACATACACGATATAAAGAAATGTCTTTGAGATGATCACAGTGTATCATATCATTTATTTTACAAGGTTTTAGCTTGTTAAACTGTAAGTGGACTTGATTTAGTTATTGAGTACGATTCAAACCCAGACTTGGATCAATTGAAATCAAAGTGTTAATATTAAAATGGGCCCTGGACCACTTTGTACTGGGAAAATTGGGCCTAGAGCTCAAAAAGGTTAAGAACCCCTGCTCTAGCCAGTACTGCCTAGAGGAGCAGGTGGTCACAGCAGACACCGACCTGAACCATTCTGAAGACTCACCCACTGCCTTGCTCATCCCCCTCCCACCCTTCCTCTGCCCTTTATCTTCCTAGCCATCCCTTTTTTTCCCCAGAACCTTTCCGGCTCAGCTTTTATTGAGCCGGAAAGGTTTTGGACAATCTGTAATAAAACAAACCCAAAACACAAAAACAGACGTTTGTAAGATTGAAAAAAAAAAACTGGAAGTTTATTGACTTTCTGCTAATCCCTAACCACATTAAATGTGAAGCAAAATCTGCTCAGGTTAAACTGTGACAGCCCTGGGAATAAAACCGCACAGCACAAAAAGATACCTGCAGTGAGTATGACATGACTAAATCTATTCTGATTATCTTAAACATAAGGATTAGTTTCCAGAGGGGGATAAAATAAAAAATTTAAAAAAAACTCCCTATAAGTCTAAGTGACAGTGCTACACTTAGTGGGCAGAAGGACAGGAATGAGATGCAGAAAAACCAGAATGAGATGATTTATCCATTCACTGGTTAAGAAAATGGCTATTCCATTCTCTCCTAGTCAAGTTGAAAATTGGTAGTATTAAAAATGTATTTTGGTATCTTTTCTGGTTTGTGAACTTTTCTCCGGAGAAAACTTGAAGACTGCATTTCCACAAACAATTCAATCGCACCACCGTCAAATTTCATACGATTTTTTTCCTAGAGGAACAGATGTCAGCATTGGTCTGGATAGGCATCTATTTAAGAAGCTAATTATATGGATTTGATGTCTCCAAACATCCAAAAGTCATGTTTTGAGGTGCAAAAATACTCTGATCACTGAAATTTACAGTAAACTGGGTCTTCTTGTGACATTGCAGGTCACAAGATACTTGAAGTAACAGAAAGTAGAGGGAAAACTGAGATTGTAACCATAAGTACAGATTAACAAGCAATAAATTAAAAGAGCTACAAAGTTTATTTATTGATTTATTTAGAGCCCCTTTTTTTCTATTTGAATAGGCATTCAGTAAATACTGAGCCCTAAGTATCTGCTACAGTTTATCAGGATGTAGGATATAAATAGGGTATATGTCATTAGGCTTTTGTCACTACAGGAACATAACAGCCTATATTCTTAATATGAAGCAACAGTCATGGGCTGTGCTTTGGTTTTTACTGTGCCTGTACATTATTTCAGCTTTTTTACAGTAAAGTTGTGGGTAATCGTGACCAACCACTTCATTGTTATATTTACATATCAGAGAAAAAAGAGCTCAGAAATAATTTTGCTGTTTTATGTAATCTGTAATTCAAATGCACCCTCTCCCTCCTATGATTCAAAAGAGAACCAAGCAGGGCGAGGATGGCAGGACAGGCACTGGAGCTGTCCTGCGCTGGTCAGTAGGATGGGAGCCGCTCTAGTGTCTTGTTGTGTCCTCCCTGCTCCTGTCCACCTCTTTCTACAGATGAGGTTCATCTACTAACTTCAAGATACTATGTAAACAAAAATAAAAGAAACAATTATTTTTTCCACACTTTCCCATTATTCTCAATTTCACAGCCAAAATTATATTCGCCTCCAAATAAAGTGATCAAAATGATGATTTTGTTCTTGTGTCCAAAGCAGTATCACATTTTTTAGTGATGAGAAGGTATATTGCAAATGCTGCAGTTTGTAAAAACATGTCAGAAACACAAGACAGAGCTAAAACCAAAGTGTTATAGCTTTTGATGAGAGACATGCATAATCAAAATTGCCAGTATAAGCCGAAGGCATATTGGTCCTTAGAGGGCCTTATGTAATTAAACATGCAGAATTACATCCTTTATCAAAAACGACTACCCAAGGTGATGGTAACTCCAAAGGATTTTTAAATTCAACACTGATTGTTCTTTGTTCCATTTTAATTATTAAAATCTCAATCCAGAACCCAACACTTGTTTAACACAAATCTTTCTCCTAACACATTAATGACAATTACTGATCCATGTCGGCCACAAAACAATATAATGTTGTAGGGATTTAGGTCTCAGTAGTAATGAGTCATTGGCACACTGAGCAATATCCATTCACAAATGTAAGATGAAAGGCAACCGTGGGGTTTGACGATGACGTAAGCATGTTCCTTTTTTTCAGCTATGCTCACATTCATGTTCAGGACTAGCAAATATACAACCAGTCAAACGTTTGGACACACCTTCTCATTCAGTGGTTTTCATTTAATTATTCTGTACATTGTAGATTAATACTGAAGACATCAAAACTATATAACAATACATATAGAACTATGTAGTAAACAAAAAAGTTAATCTTCAGTATTAATCTACAATGTAGAAAAAATTACAAATGAATAAAAAGCATCGAATGAGAAGGTGTATCTAAACTTTTGACTGGTAGTCTACATATAAGAAAAACATGCAGATAAGACTGAGAGTCCGCAGTGTTGACAAAGAAAAACTGAAGGCAGTGTAATTTTTAAAGCTTAAATTGCACTGTTGGCCCTAATGTTTATTCACAAATTTTCTTGTTTAAATGAACAATTGTTATCTTATTTATTTCATACCTGGGAGTAAACAGCTCAGAGACTTTTCTTAGTGACAGCATATAAGCAGCATTCCAGTGCCTTTGTTCCAACAGTACATACATGCATGCATATATATATATATATATATATATATATATATATATATATATATATATATATTATATATATATATATATATATATATATATATATATATATATATATATATATATATATATATATATATATATATATATAATATATATATTATTGGGGTGGGACGCGATTTTAAAAAAATTATCTAATTAATTACAGGCTTTGTATTTAATTAATTGCAATTAATTGTCAAATACCAATATTTGACACAATAAGTGAAGTTTTTCAATTCAAATAAAATTGTGGTTGAGAGTTGAATCAATGAATAGACATATACGTGTTTATAATTTAAAATTTATGTTTAAAAAAAAAAGGAAAGTGGGACATATAGAAAAAAGTGATTTTGATGACTTAAAGCCTGAATTTAGTTGTTTTTTCCACTGTATGGCACATAAAATCAGCATAAGTAGTTCAAGGAGCTTCAGAAAATTGAAAATCCAGAGATTCATTCTGTTTCCATCTTTTCTGGGTCTGATAAATGGTGCAATTTTGATGGTTCTTTTTACAGGGATATCAATTTTTATTTATGTAATTTTTTTCATAAACAAAAATGTTATAATTAAGTTATTAAAAGATATATTTTTGTTGTTTAGGTTATTCCTCCTCCAAGGAGGCAGAGCCTCGATGGAGTAAAAACTTAAACCAAAAAAAGTTTCATTTCTATTTATCTGCATTTTTCATCTGTCTGCTACATTCACAGATTACTGCAAATCTAAGTGCAATTATAGCGATCTTATTCAACATTTTAAGACTTTCTGTAAACTCAAGCACTGTCTAGAAAAGAGGTCTATTATGGGATGGGTGCACCGTTAGCCCTTAGCATGACTCGTAGCTAATGTTAGCTCTGGTGTTAACAACAACATGTTTTACATTGAGGTGAAACCATCGGCTTGAAGTGATCAGAAAAGTCTTTGTTTTACAATTTGCACACAACCAGGCTTTTATCCAAGCTGCCATCGGGAAGATTTTTAAAAGGAAAATTCCTGCCCAACAAGCTCAATCTGGTCTTCCTTCACTGTTCACCAGTGCCTGACTTCACTCAGTACTTCCTTTGCTTCTTCTTCATGGCTACAAACAGACTTTCGGTTCATTACTGCCACCTACTGGGCTGGAGTGTTCATCAGAGTTACCGGTGTGCCAGAAATGAGGGAACTGAGGAGGGTGCAATTAATTGCGTTATTATTTCTAACGCGTTATTTTCGCTGTAATTGATTAATCGAAATTAACGCGTTAAAGTCACAGCCCTAATATATATATATATATATATATATATATATATATATATATATATATTAATATATATATATATATATATATATATATATATATATATACATATACATATACATATACATATACATATACATATACATATATATATATATATATATATATATAAAAAATAAAAAAATTATATATTTTTTTTAATTTGGGGAATTTTCTCTGCTTTGCCAAAAACGTAAAACCTCTAACTCCAAAACTTGGGACATACTGAACCATAAATTTTGTGTACCACTACACTCAGCATTTATCATTGCATTGTAGGACCGCTACAGTATCAGACTGTCACTACACAATTATCGCATTATGATAGAACTTTGAATTTTCCCCAACACTGAACCTAATTTCAGTGAATTTTCTTCTAACTTCTTCTTATCTGTTCAGCTTTCCCCTTCAGGTGCCGCCACAGTGAATCGCCTGCTTCCATCTAACCCTATCCTCTGCATCCTCTTCCTTATTGACAACATAAACATCCTCTGTGGTCTTTGGTATTTGACATGACCTATTAGCCTATTTTTAAAAAAAAACTCATTGTTAAAAAAGTGAAATGTTAAGTCAAAGTCAAACCTGTCCCATGGCTTTGAGACAGTTTTCTAATATGCATTGTTGAAAGATTTGACAATACTGTGTATGAGAATAATATGTGGTGTTGAGCACAGCTTCCCAGAAAAGTATTTCTTTGTGCTCTTAAAAAACCCAAGCCATTTTACATTTGTTTCTCAAGGTTAGGCATTGCTTAAACATGACTGACTCACCAGCAGTGAAGTCCTTGTTGAGGTCAATGAAAGTGTTAGAGTGAGGGATGCGCATGCTGACAGCTGAACTCAGTGCATTCTTCCACACTGCAATCCTAAAGGGAAGAAAAACTGTCAGGCAACAGGGGGACTTAAAAGTTCCATGTTTGAGAAAGTTTAGCTTCAGAAAGAAGAAACTGGTAGTGAGTTTGGAGACAGTTACATTACCTGTTCGTGAGATAACAGACTTCAGTGGAGGGTGGGTTGGTAACTCCGAAAATATCTGGGATCATGTCTCCATTGAAACTGTAGAGAGATGTTTTTCATTGATATCAGCTACTTGTGTATTTGACTGCTGGACTGAGTGTTTTATTTGCATTCTTAACAAAGTCATGCAAAAGCAAATATAAAATGGATTGGCCACATTGTAACAAAAAAGATTCTGGTGTTTTCCATATTATTTTTCACAAATAAAGTGCTGAGAATGTGGGATGAAATATCATTCTACTGCACAAGTTTACCGAGTAAATTGGCAGTATCAGTATACATTTAATTACACTAGAGTATTATTAAAGAGAGCATATACAAAAGTAAAAATCTAATTCATACACATGGTTTGATATAAAATAAATAATACATTTTTAAGTGTTACAAATGTAGCAAAACTAAATATAAGGCACATTGCTTTTTCAAAGACCAGTTTCATATGTAAAATATCCAAAGCAGAAGTCACAAACACCATTTAAATTGATACTTACTCCATAACAAGAGGCTGATCTAAAAAGGTCTTGTTCAGCTTGAGCCACCCATCCATATCTGCACAAAATGAACAGAGTCAAAAGGCCCTGAGTAATCATCAGTACAAAGAATTAGCAGAACTGTCAAATCAGGCTAAACAGAATTCACTTGGCTCCAATGTCAATAGCAATGAAAAAAAGTTGAAATATTCAGATGAAGCAAAAAAAAATCAAGCAAAGGTTATGATTTTTTGTTTTTGTTTTTTACTGCCCTTTTAAAAATGGCTACATAAACAGAAATTTTACAACCCCGGCTGATGAGTTTCTACTTAGTTATTTTAGATTATTAGCCACAACATGTAAACCACTGACAGGCAAAGTGAATAACATTGATTATCCTGTTACAATGGCACTTGTCAAGGGCTGAGACAGATTCAGCAATGAGTGAACAGTTAATGCTCGAGGGTTTCAGTGACTGTGACAAGGGCCAAATTGTGATGGCTAGACTACTGGGTCAGAGGATCTCCAAAGTGGCAGGTTGTTTGGGGTGTTCCCAATAGGCAGCAATTACTACCTCCTAAAAGTGTTTAAAGGACAAGCGGTGAAATGGTGAAAGTGTCATGCGGACCAAAGACTCACTGAAGCATGAGGGCACATGGCCCATGTGGTATGATATCACAAAACTACCTTGGCACAAATTGCTGAAAACCTAAATGCTGCTATGATAGAAAGGTGTCAGATGCCACATGGCATCACCGGTTGTTGTGTATGAGGTTGTTGCAGAATGCTATACTGACCCGTCCACCACCGGGCACATATCATGTGTAGAAAGAATGGGCACATGACAGTTAGAACTGGACCATGACACAATGGAAGACGGTGACCTTGTTCTGGAATAGATTGAAGAGCATGACTAAGAGTTCAACGTGTTGACTTGGCCTCCAAACTCCCCAGATTGTAATCCGATCAAGGATCTGAAGGATGTGCTGAAAAAATAAGTTCCATCCATCCAATAACACCCATCCATCCAACCCATGGACCTTAGAACGTCTATGGCTTAGACACGCATGATACCACAGAACACCTTCAGAGGTCTGTAGAGCTCATGCCTTGATGTTTCAGCTACACAATATTAGGCAGGTGTTTTAATGTTGTGGCTGATTGGTGTAGCTCTTTATTAGGAACAGTGCAAATACACCAATATCCCTGTGATTTTGTTCTAAGCCCCATTTAAGCTATTGACCACTGTTTTAAAGGATTAAATGTGACTGTACACCACGTTATGTTATCAATATTAAACACTGAAAAGTCATTTTACAGGAATCTGGTTAATGTTGATTGTTCTGAACTGAATGAGGACAGCACAAGGAATGAAAAACACAGCTATGACTATAATCATTAACAATGTCTCTGTTCTGTTGGAGTGTTCCCGTACGCCATGATAATGTGATAGTGACCCTACATAAACAGCGTTAGCACTCAAAATGAAAACAATCTTCATTTAGTTTATTATTTGAACCTACACTTTCCCGTACTATAACACAGTCCTCTGTGAAGTAAATTTACAAGTTATTTCAAATCAAATTAAATTTTGAGAGAACTATACATCAGGTTTAAATTACCATTGGCCCATCTATCAGAGTGTCCTATCCAAAAGTGTCACTGTGCTCTTGTTGTAATGACACTTCAGCACAACATATGCCTCTTGAATTTGACTCACATGTTTTCCAAATGAAGGTCACAGTTTCTTTTACTTCAAGAAATCTGGCTATGTAGTAAAAATCTGATTTTTCACAACAGTCTACCTTGTCATGGCAGGAAAAATTGTTTGTGGAATTCACATTCACAATGTTTTCACTGTCACAGTGTGAGGCAATGAATAATTTATAACTGACAACAAAGAGTGACCCCAATCACTCCTCAAGTGCTTACTTGCCTCAACACATTTAGCAACTATTCAATGTTAGAGCTGTACCTAATGTCTGGTTGTTCCCCCAGAAGACAAAAACAGTTTCACTCTTGGAGTTGATCTGAGCTGTAATAAGGACATCCATCTGAGAGTCTCCATCATAATCTCCAGGAACCACACTGGTGACGACGGTGTTGCTGAAACAGGAGAAAACAGAGGGATGGTGTTTTGAATTTTTACTCTGCGCTAAAATGCATTTAACATTCCCTCCCACATAGTAAACATAACCCTGAAACATGAGTCACCTGCTCAGTTCTGATGTGTTTAAGAAAGAAAATCCAGACACATCACATATAACATATCAACTGAAATATTAAAACAATAAATATAGCACTGAAAGTAACATATTTACCTTGGAAAAATGTGCTTACTGATGTTAATTTTCGGCTTGAAGTAAGGGGATTTTGAATCAGCCAAGAATATCACCACTTCAGACTCTGAAACAGTAAGAATACCACATCGATGTCCATATTAATTAAACTTGATTTATTTCCCACAGCAGCAAATCTTATTCATGGCAGACATTGTGAGTTTTCATAGCAGAAAGGCAACAGTGTATTCAATGGAATCAATGATAAATGTATTTTATTTATAGAAAGTTCTGGTTTGATGCATAACAGCTCACTAGAACAACTAACGAGAATATTTAATGGAACTAAATGTTTTCAGTTACACCTCAATTTTGCCCAGCTGTTATCACAAGTCAGAATATCTACTCTACCAGAAGTCTATCTTTCAGTAGTTTTCAAACAGATAAAGCAAAGTCAAATCAGATCAAGCCACTGTTATTTATTTAAAACTACAGATGTCGCTTTCCACTAGAGTAACAATAATAATATTACAAGTTTACGATAAAGTTTAAATATTAAGGTTAAAGCCTTACAAGGGTATATATATATATATATATATATATATATATATATATATATACATATATATATATATATATATATATATATATATATATACATATATATATATATATATATATATATATAAGGGTCATTCCATATGAAATCAACAGATTTTAAGAAAATTTCCCACCTGACCCTCTCAGATTTTTCAAAATTTTTACATACTTATAGAACATTATATATGATGGAAAAATCCAAAATTTCAAGGCTTAATTGTAAAGCGTTCCAAAGTTATGACCATTTTAGGTAGGAGGTACCCTAAAATTGCGACCAAAATTAAGACTTGAAATTTTCGGCAATTTTCAGGTTTCTCTAACTTCTGAACAAAAAGAGCTAGAGGTTGGAAATTTTCAGGATCATTTCATAGGAATCCATAGTCTGAAGAAATGTGAAAATATTTACTTAAAATTTATAATTGCATGTTACAGAGAATGACAAAGTTGAGATTTTACCCATCGTGAACTTCTAAAATGCTACTTTTGGCCACCTGTTACACAAAAACTAATCATCCCATTCTTTACAATTAAGCCTTGCAATTTTGAATTTTTCCATCATATATAATGTTCTATAAGTACATAAAAATTTTGAAAAATCTGAGGGGGTCAGGTGGGGACCACTTGATGAAATATGTAATGACCCATAATTCAAATTCACCTAGCTAATTTAAATATTAAGGTTAAGACGCTACAATATTACACAGTATACAACAGAGGTGTGTACACCCTTGCAGAATATCACTTAAATGCCAAATGATACAAAATTGCATCACCTCTTAATAATTGCTTTACTTCTAAGTTAACAGATAGAATATTTTAAGTTATGATGGAAACTATGATGATCTCCGGGTACTCCGGCTTCCTCTCACAGTCCAAAAACGTGCTGAGGTTAATTGATTATTCTAAATTGCCCATAAGTGTGAGTGCGAGTGTGATTGATTGTCTGTATATGTAGACCTGCAACAGGCTGGTGACCTGTCCAGGATGTCCCCTGCCTTCACCCCAAGTCAGCAGGGATAGGCTCCAGCAACCCCTCGACCGTAATGAGGATTGAGCAGTGTATAGATAATGGATGGATGGATGATCAAAAACAGCTACTTAGGAAATACAACACTAAAAATAAAGGTTCCAAAGTAGAAAGTCAATGCAGCAAGGTGAACGCATCTGTGATTACTGACCCACAAATTACAAAAACCTGAAACAAAATCAATCACTAAAACAAAACTGAGTATCCCTGTCATTTCCAGTCAGGCTAACTGTATGAACATGGTCATAAAATGGCTTGTGAACACCAGAACGTTCTCAGTTTCAAACATAGAGGCTGTGTATATCTGGCTGCATCATGGATCCACATTCACAAATTTGATCGTGCAACTTCACAAAGGTGGAAAAGGATACAGAAAATATCAGTGACCAACTTAAAATGAGGGGAAACAGTTGTGGCAGCATCATATAAAACAAGCAAAAAAACAAAACAAAACCAAAAAAATAAATAAAAAATGCATCTAGGCACTAAACTGCAAGATGAAAATTAGAAGATTGATGATGATTGGAACACATTCTTTGGTCAGATAATGGTCAAGATAAATTGTTCAGCTCAGTTGGGATCTAACTGTAAGTTGGTGAGAACTGGATCAGGACTACTACAGTGATTGCATAGTCCCAACAGTGAAGCACAGAGGATGTGGGGATATGAAGCTGCATGAGAGCAAAAAGTGCTAGGGGGGTTCACATTATGGATGGCACCATAGAAGACCCGGGATATTCCAAAAATGCTGGCTGAAAAGATGACTCCCAGTTTGCATAGGCTTCGAAGAAGAGTAGCATTCCAGCATGACAACAATCCAAAGCACACTGCCAAACTTCACACCATCGTTTTTTAAGAAAGTAAAAACTATAATCTCAGTCTGAATCCAACAGAGTACCTTTGTGAAATTTTAAACAGAAAGATAGAGCAACACAACCCCTCCAGTAAAGAGTACATGAAAAATAGTCTCTGATGAATAGCAATATATGCAACATATGCAGAACTGAAAAAATACAAGATTCGAATCTCAGTAACACTGTACTGTGCACAGTGTACTTGCATTAAATTCATACTGTGGGGTGTATATGTTTTGTTACAACAAATCCAAACTGTTGTATCAGAAATGTTTTTTTGTGTGTTTGTTAGTTTTGTGTTTTTTGTTTTGTTTTGTTTTTGGAAAATAAAAAGCACTCTGTTGTTCCACTTAGAAGTAATGCAATCACCGTGAGGTGATACAATTTTAGTCATATGACATTTAAATATTGTTGCACAAGGATTTTCTCAATTCTTTTGTCTAATGTATTTACTACAAATGTATGTATCTAATTTAAATGTTGAGGTATAAAACCTTCAATATTGCATTCTAAACCAATTTAATTAAAAGGTAAGGTAAAGACTTTTCAACACTATACGTAAACATCCAAGGAACCAACGAGAGCATTTCTAAACATGGAACCATACGTTAGACACGTTGTATAGGCAAAGCCACGCTGTTATCTAATTTAATATGCTAAATTAAATCTTAATATCACATATTTTTTTAAGACATTCTATATAGTTTGTATCGTCGGGTGACTAGCTAACACGACACAATTGCAAGTATTGAAGGTGTAACATACGTTCTCTGATAATGAAGATGTCTGTCTGTTTATCCGAGTTAAAATCCCCAAAGGCTGCCACCATCCCATAGTTTGCAGCACCGAAAAGGTCGGTGGTTACATCCTGAAGGGCAAATGTGTTGTATTGTCCCAAAAACAGTGACAAAAACGCCAAAGAATAAGAGTTAAATATCCACATCCTTCTGTCAGTTCAGCTCCTCACAACAACCAACCGCAATACGGCGCATTGCTTTACAGCAGGAAGAAATGGCAGCTTCTTTCCAGTAAACGACAGATTATTTATTAATTGCCGATATTTACTTTAGACACCTGCTCTGATATTTTTATACGATTCTAAACAAGTGAAACTAACGTTTTGAAATTAGAAAAAACAATACAATATTTAAGTTTCCTATTTTACGTCAGTGTCGTGATACCGGGTTGTTTGACAGTTGACGGTTCAGTTCAAGTAAAGAAGTTAGCATGCAATCAACCAGTACAAACGGAAGCATTCCTTCAGAATAAATGCTTTGAACTGAGAAAAAAAAACAAGTGCATAAATCATGAAAAATGCAATATCTCAATTATAATCGGGTCAAAATCAAGCGTTGCTAAAACTGGAATAATTTATTTACTAAAAGACCACGCCAACATTTTTTTAATGTTCTTCATGACCACTCAGGGGCGCTTTGCTGTTTTATTTTGAAGTAAGACGCTGGAAACCCTTTACCTTTCTTGTCATTCTGACGCTGTGTAAACATGGCGAGCCTCGCAGATGTCGGCTGGAAACTCCTGGAATTCAAAGCCCGATCAAAGAGATCAGGTCTGACTTCTTGCTTTACATGATCTCATTCAGTGTGACACATCCGATTGTTTCTGTTGATCAGGGGCTTGTGTTTGTGAAGCCTGTGAACACGGACTTCCATGTAGCTTGAGCTGCTCATTTCCTCTGTTCACTTCACTGAAGGTACAAGCTGAAAGGTCAGAGGTGTAAATGTGCAGTACTCGGGCTATTTTAGGAGCTTCTGACTAGGTCTCTACTGCATCTCACCCACGGTTAAGTGTACTGTGTTGTATTATTCGGATGTAGTGTTTTCCACACGGCCTGTGTGGGCCAATGAAAGTTGGCAGACTTTCACTGAGAAGAGAAAGTAAACCCTGCATAAAACTTTGAAGGATGTTGAACACTGTCAAGGCAAAAACAACAACAACAACAAAAAACTCTTCCAAAGCTGCTGTGTGTTATTGTCACCTTGCAAAAAGGCTGCAATTAAGACTTATTCTGAACTTAAATATCATGTCTTTTCTGTTAATTAAAAATCTCGTAAGGTGCATTAGTTTTCATTTGGCAGCAACGTTAACACAGCAGCCCAGCATTATGAAATCATATCATTCAAAGCTGAATGTTAAGTGCAATCATCAGTCAAGCACTGAACTAGTTATTCTGCTAAAGTATTTTTTTCTAATTTCAGCATACAATAGAGGTGAGTACTTCCCTCTGCAATATCGCTTAAATGTGAAGTGGTTAAAAATAGTATTGCCTCATAATACCTGCATTCTTTCAAAGTTGAAAAACAGAGTACAGAGTCCCAAAGTAGGAACTTAAAACAACAAAGGGAATGCACCTCTAATCACTGACAGACAAGTTAATATAAGATAATCCTTTATTGCTCCCCACGCCAGGCAAAATTCACATTATTACAGCAACAGCATTTTTACAGCAGCAGTAAACATATGTATATAATATTAATAGTAATATGTATAATATGTACAAGGATGAAAAATGAAAATGAATAAAAACAGTACTGACACTCTGTAGACAACAGTAATATAAGTGTAAAAGTGCAAAAATTGCTGTGTAAATTTTGTTATGGTTTGAGATGATGATATGATATAGGTCTGGTTTATGTAAACATCAGCCAGTGTTGCTGATGTTGTACAGTCTTACAGCAGATGGCATGAATGACTTGCGATAGCACTCCTTCTTGCAGGGTGGATGTCTCAGTCTGCTGCTAAAGGAGCTGCTTAAAGCCCCCACAGTCATATGCAATGGGTGAGAGGGATTGTCCATGATGGATGTGAGCTTGGCTAACATCCTCCTCTCACCCATCTCCTCCATGGAGTCCAGGGAGCAGTCCAGGAGAGAACCGGCCCTCCTGAGCAGTCTGTTCATCTCTTTAGAAATCCTGTGATCACTGAAACAAATTTTAGTATGGGTGTGAGTTCCAATCAGCCTAACTGCGTGGACATGGTTTTAGAAATTAGCTGTAAAAACTAGAAATTTTCTCAGTTTTGGATCAATCCATCGTGTCTATCTACATTCCTGCACCATGGCTTCACATGGAAAAGAATTGCCAGAGAAACTAAAAATTTGATTGGAAGACTTCATGAAGATGGAAGAGGAAGATCATTGACCAACAAAAAAAAAAAAAATCAGTCAAAGTATAGTCGTAGCAATCATTTTCGGAAAATAACATCACAGACAGTATGCTACCTGTGTAATTTTGCTCAGAAAAACAGATGGGCAAGTGCTTCAGTCTTGGGGTTTCCAATGGAAATTCCAGTTTCTGTGACAGCTCACTTTGCGAAGGTCATTTTATAACAGGGATCGACCAGTTATGGGCCCAAATGATTATCCACCTATCCATACATTATCGATCCATCGCTTAATCCATGTTAGGGTCGCATCTGACTTAGAGTGAAGGCAGGGGAAACCCTGGACAAGTCACCAGTCTATCACAGGGCTAAATATAGAGACAAACAGTCACAATTAAATTCATACCTACGGACAGTTTAGAATCACCAATTAACCTGAGCATGTTTTTGGACTGCGGGAGGAAGACGGAAAACCCGCAGAAAACCCACACTTTACAGGGAGAACATGCAGACTCCATGCAGAAAGATCCCAGGCCCAGGCCGGGATGCAAACCGGGGATCTTCTAGCTGCAAGGCAACAGTGCTAACCACCAAGCAACTGTTCAGCCCCCAAAGGATTATTGATGCTGATATTTGGGGGTTTTAGATTGTTGGTATCATTATTTTTATTGACTGATTATTGCTAAAAAGTAGTGCTGTCAAACGATTAAATTTTTTAATTCGATTAATTACAGGGTTGCTGCGGATTCATTTCAATTAAATCTAATTCATTTTTAATCTAAATTAATCACTTTTCATTTTGCATGCGCAAACACACTCAGGAAAGAAGAGAATATACTTAACACTTAAGGTGTTTATTGAACATCTTTAAAGATTCATGTTAAAATGCCTGACTAACGCATGCTTCACATTAATGTAGTACTTTAAACCGGAAGTGCTTCATTGAAAAGAAAACTCCTTCCTGCAGAGTGTGCATATTACTGTATGTCTATCGACTGTTCCTTCTTTGAGGTTTTTTTTGTATTTAAATTTCTCACTGAGAGGGCCAACGCCCTGTTTAGTAGGGCCCAACTGATATGGATTTTTTGAGGCCGATGACGATTCCAATATCTGGCAGAAAAAAATTCTGATCACTGATTAATTGACTGATTAGTTTAAAAAAAATACATAATGAATAAAATAACTTCTTTTTTGGTTCCTTAACACTTACAACAAAAAAAGATATGAATTACAGACAGAACATTGTACTGTTTTATAATGCTCTGTCGTTTAGTATTTTTTTAACTTTTCAAGTACAAAAACATGCAACAAAGCATTAAACCTCTGGGAAATTGCATAGTCTTAAAGAAGAGTCAATCTATAAATAAGTTATGAAATACATCTTGTCTTGTGCTTCTTGTTGCTGCAAATTAGAGTCAGGTTGTATATGTATGCTGTATATAAGCAACATAATGAGTGACGTTACTGGCAAAACATTATTTCTGCAGCCCTCTGATGCCCTTTAATGTTAAATCACATTTTCTTTACTCCATTATTTTCTTTGCCATGAAGTCCGGACTCATGTCAAAACATGTCATCTTGACAGAGTTGCATTTTAAATATATAATGGTCACAAATAGTCCAACACTAATGCTCCTCCATAACAACACACAGTGAGTTCCTGTTACAGCCTGTATCACATTATAGTATTTTCTGACAAATAAAACTAAGAGTGACATGACATCACGACAGTTGCTGAAGACAGACAGTGAAGTTAATTATTTTTACTTTTTCTCTTAACTGAAATGGGAGACATGTTGAGTCAGTGTTAATTTCACAGCGTCGTTTTGAACTTGCCTGTCAGCTCAGCCCACTCCTGTAATGTTGCCTGGCTGTAGCTTAAACGGCGCAAGGACATCATTCTGTGCGACTCCGACACTTAACAGCATTTACTGTTTTATGAGAAATTAAGAAAATATCGGCATTTAACCGGCAAAACACCAGCCGATTATTTTGAAAAGGGCCATAATCGGCCGATTTTATCGGCCCTACTGTTCACTGTCTTCCATTTGGAGGTGCTTGGTACTGCGCCCATTTGCGCATGCGCCACAGCAAGTCTTCTTGGACAAACTGCCCGAAATGTGTAGCCAGAGATGTTTCAGGGATTTTGAATCATTTTGCGATGCAGATGCGTTAATTGCGTTAAAAATTTTAATCAGATTAACCATGATGATGGATTAATCCGCGTTAACGTGTTAATTTTGACAGCCCTACTAAAAAGACAATTATATGCATTACTTCAGCTCCAATTCAGCCTGCTCTCTCTTAGCACTCACTGTGGGGTCTCAAGTAGTCTCCATCCACAGCTCTATCCATTTGGTTGCATGTGGTGAATAACAGTCAATCACTGAAAGCTATTGTTCACACAGAGAGACAGAGCACACATTTGAAGAGCAGCCCTGGTGATGTAGCAGACACTGCTTGAAGGTTTATAAAACATCATGATCTTCTGCTAGCATGCCGAGTGTGCCTGTTACACTGAAAAGACCCTAATAATTTACTTGAATGTGTCTGCAAGCGTCTTGGTCAATTTTCAGTCATCTAGGTTTATAAGGGTTGTAGTTGGAACTTATCTTGCTAACAGTGCAAGGCTAAAGCTATCACGAAGAGGTTTGCTGTTCCTCTTAGACTGCTGTTGCATCTGGAGTGCTGTGGGTATTTTAAAGAGAAAGGCCGAACAACACAATCCCTCCAGCAAAGAGCAGCTGCAAAAAATAGCCTCTTAAGAAGTATCCTACATGCCAAGGTGTCTTGATTATGTCATCAAACACAAAAGTGAATATATATAGTGTTGAAAAAATTTAAAATTTGAATCTCAGTAATGACAGGTGTACTAACTTTCGCTGTATTGAGTTCCTGCTGCATAGCCTTTATTTTTAATATGGTCAGTGTAGACTGTTAATTTTACATGAGAGTAAAAGCTCTGCTGTTCAATTTAGAGGTAATGCATTTACTGTAAGGTGATACAATTTTGAATAAATTTACATAAAAATGACATTGCACAGGGGCTTGCTCACTTCAGTTGTATACTGTACATTGCTATGGTAATGTAATTCATCATATCCATTCTCTCAAGGATTAGAATAACATTCATTGTAAAGCAAATACAGTGCATCTTCATTTCTTGCATGTTGTTCATGATCATCATCACCCTACTGTGTAATTCATTGTTGATTCATGCACGTCTACAATCTAACGCTGTACTACTAACTCCTTCCTGTGGATTGCTGTAGATTTGTGATTTAGCTGAGAGAGAGGATTGGCCTTAATTTCACCTTTTGAGAATGGCTGCGGCTGCCCAGCCTCGTCGGAAAGTTCACAGACTCGGTAAGTAGTGTCAGCAGAATTAAGGAAACCAATGTAGCCAACCTCATACACAAGGCAGGAGAGGACATTGGGAAAGACATCTGGATATGAGAAGCACAAAAAGAATATACATGATTATACCATGATCAGAGGAAAGTGTTGTGAAATGGAAATCAAAAACCATCCTATCATTTCATACTAGCTACTTCACTTTCCAACTTTGAGGAAAGCAGTTATCTTGAGATCACAGGATCATTCCTTTGTCATGATGAGAAAACAAAATAGTTCTATGCCTGAGCTCTCTTGGGCTGTTGATATGACCCATAATCTGCGGCTACACAATGGTTTATGTGAATTAACATGTGAGCAGAACCATATTGTGTTTCCACAGTAAGCATGAAAGATGTCAAGTGGCACTAAAACTATTAATATGGTATCTCTAAAGTTAGTCATGGGATTGTTTAAAACCAGTCAAACACGCACAGCTCACATTTGTCTGATCCCATGTTCGAATTTAAAATTGTAATATTTGACTTCCTCTATGCTCTTTTAAGGTTTTATCTTTAAAAGGAGATGGATTGGCTTTGTCCCCTGCAACTTTTAAGCATGATGGAAATTATGCTAATTTCAGTAATAATGTGAATTTTTCAGTACCTGTGGTATTGACCCAAGGTCGAACCCATTAAAATGCAAATCTCAGCAAAGTGAAAAGTGTCTGAAAATAGAGAAAGTCGAACAGACTGGGGGGTTCCCTCAAACTCCTGCTCTCTCTCTCAGCTCAGAGGAAAACGTCTGGTCGCGACTCACATTACAATTTGAAATTTTAGCTTTAGGCCTGAATATTATTTTGTGTGCTGAGCCTTTTGTGATGCAATGTGTTGCAATGAAAGACAGCATTTACTGATGGCACGTGTCTGTTGTTTTTTGTTGTCTCTGCTGCCTGTTTTCTATTGTAATAAAATTGAATAAGAGCATTTGACGAAACAAATTTTGATTTAGCTTTAGGTAATTTAGTTATTGCTATATTAAAACCATTTTTTCTACATATTGGAGTATATGAAATCATACTACTGTCTAAACTCGAAGATAAGATCCTTTACTGAGTTCACTTTAGATCAGTTTAATCATTAAGTCCTATTAATTATACACTGCCTGTCCAAAAAAAAGTTGCCACCTGGATTGAACTAAGCAAATAGGTAAGAGCCTTCCTTTGGATAATTACTGCAGTGATGAATATGTTTCAGCTGGCAACAACTTATTTAACTCTAGCTGATGCAGTGAGTAGTTTCTCATTTCTTCAACAACCGTGTCAGGAAACATATCTTGTGGTCATGGAAAGGGTGTTGATCTGTCTCAGAAAGGTCAAATTAGTGGCCTGCATCAAGCAAAGAAAACAACTAAGGATATTTCTGAAACTACTACAATCAAATCAAGAACCGTCCATTATTAAAACTGGGATGGACAGTGGTGAACCATCATTTTGAGGAAGAAATGTTGTCGGAACAAACTCTTTGATGATAGTGATCGGAGATCACTTAAACGTTTAGTGAAATCATAACATAAAAAATCAACAGTAGAATTCACGGCTAGAGATCGACCGATATGGGTTTTTCAGGACCGATACCGATTATTAGTAGTTAGAGGAGGCTCCGATATTTGTAGCCGACATTCATTTGCAGTAAAAGTGTAAAAATTGGCGTCAAAATTTTTGAATAACGCAAACACTGAACTTCGTTTAAATGCCTAAAGCATGTTTATTTAATCAAACAAATAGAAAATAATAGCTCCAGAAGTGCATGGATTTCTTAGACTCAGAAGCATCTCTTATAAAGTTGAATAAAAGCTTAAATAAATAGCTCCCTGAAATTTTTCCACAGTAAATAAAGTAAAATTTAAATATAACTATAATGACTTATCTTTGTTTTAACCCTTAGGAATCTGGGGGGACAATTTGACTGAGGTCCATTTTTGACTAATTCTGATTTTACCTTTATATTTCACCTTAAAAACTGTTGATCTTGCTTTGCTTGGTGTCTTGTTTTCAGCACAACCTCATCTGTATGATTCTACAATTATTTATACATTTTTGATATAACGTATGAACACACTTGACCTAAAATTGCAGAAAAAATACAAAGTCCGAGTAGGAAAAAGTTAGATTTTTTTTACTGTGGACACCATAAACATGTGTAAAGAATCCTTTTCAGAACTTAGAATGCAAATATAAATGGTTCATGCCATAAAATAATGTGTAAATTTAGCAGTCAACACAGTTATATACCACTATTTGCACTAAAATGTAGGAAAATTTTAGACGCTTTTGCACCACTATTTACAAAATCATCAGGAGTCACAATAAAATTTTACATAAATTAATTTGTGCCACTCCAAAAAACTTTTTCTGTCCACCACAGTCTCTACAATGGCAAAACAATAGAAACTGGCTTTAGGACCATGGGGAGAATCTAGAGTCCTGGTGTTCTCCATTGCTGGAATATTATTATTATTATTATTATTATTATTATTATTATTATTATTATTATTATTATTATTATTATTATTTTACATCTGAAGCAAAGTCTTCATTTTCTGTGCATCTTGTGTCTTCTCTGTCTGGCAGAGAGAGTGATCTGTGGCCAAAGCCAGTGAAGGACGTGCTGCTCTCTGAGTGGAGCTGAGATCTGCTCTCCCAAAGAGTTATGACTATCCCCTGACTAAAAAAACTAAACCTTAGAAAGTTCCAAATCCGCACTTTGGCCATTTCTCCTCTGTGTATTTCTAAAATATTCCACTCTCTTACTAGTAACACAGAGACACTCTGACTGGAATCGTGTCTGTGCGGCCGCTCCCAGTCAGAACGTGTCTGTCCATCCCCCAAGCCGCTGCAAGTGTTGAGCGTCTTTGTCCCAGGTTCTCCCGGCGGGGAATCTCAGAGCTGTCTGTTTTTCCAAACGTCACTCCCTAAGAGTTACAAAACTATGCCTGATATTTCTGATTGTTTTTTTGTCGGCTACAGAAGGCTTCACAGAATCTCCAGTTTAGCCGTGCATCATAAAATGACCCACCAAATGCGCTTGCCTAAAGTTCGCTCAAAAGTACAGCATTTATTATTGATCATAACTCTGGTTTTACTTCGCCGATCAACACGATTCAAAAACTGGTAGAAAGTTCGAAATCCGCACTTTCGACACAAGTTTAAAGGGAGACTCATCGACCCTTCATCTTCCTGCTTCGTTCGATTACGCAGTGGGTTAAGTAATTCACAGACATGTCAGGAGGTAATAGGAGTTAGCAGAGCTGCCGCTAATGTTTACTCCGCTCTTACATTATTCTGCTGCTCGCTGTAATGTTAGTAGTAGTTGTGAGATGTAGAGCAATGGGATGTTTATTACAATATCGGAAGAGGTTTCTGTGTTTACCTTCGACACGTGTTTTCTGTCTGGAGCTTCTCACACGAGAAAACTTTCTCTATCTGCTGTGTGTGTGTGTGAGGACAGCTTCAGCTTCAGAGGCTCTGCCTCTGCAGCTTAACCAATCAGAAGGCATGGGATGGATAGTGCTGGAGACAGAAGGCAGGAGAGAGAGAGAGGCATGGCTGCATCTGAGCCGAAATAACGCAGTTTTAAACTGATTTCTTCATATCGGCCCGTCGGATTAAAAAAAGGCCAATGCCGATATACGTCAAATTTCCAAATATCGGTGCCGATAATCGGCTACACCGATAATCGGTTGATCTCTATTCACGGCTATATTTAATAGTGGGAGTAAGAGCATTTCCACATGCGCAATGCAAAGGGAGTGGTTCAGGGACCATGAGACATCGTTTTCATATGTGGATTGACCTCCACAGAGTCCAGACCTCAGCCCCACTGATATTCTGTGGGATGTCCCAGGCAAGACTTTGTGCAGCGATCCGACTCTCCCATCATCAATATAAGATCTTGGCAGAAAATTTATGCAACTCTGGACAGAAATAAATGCTGTGACACTGCAGAAATTTATCCAAGTGTTGCCACAGTGAATGTGTGTTATACTCAAAGTTAAAGGTGGTCCAATTAAATATTAGCCTGCAACTTTTTTTTGGATGGACAGTGTAAGACCCAACTGAGACTAATTTTTTAGGATTTTTTTAAACATCTATTGACTAATCAGGTATCAGTTTGGAGAAATATGTTGTAGGGCAGTGTTTGGAGCTTATGTGTAACAGATGTGTCCTTCTTCAGGTTCCATCTATGAACCTCTCAAACTGTCCATTCTCCAGCGGGAGGATGAGCCCCTTTGGGAGAAGCTGGATCGTTACTACAATGCTGGTGAGTACATTTATTCAGTATTGACAAGCTGTAGGTGTATAATCTAAAACTAGGTGGAACATATTGCACTAAGGAACTGTTTCTGGACATTTTGGTACCCAAGATGAGATGTTTCACGGGAACCCCTGAGACTTTGATGATATTTTAGTTTTCATATTTAATTTTATTCAACTCCATTCAAATTTAGGCTGGAGGGGCTGGAGGGGCTGGAGGCTGGAGGCTGGAGCCTATCCCAGCTGACTCGGGCAAAGGCAGGGGACACCCTAGACAGGTCGCCAGTCTGTCGCAGGGCTACATATATAGACAAAAAATCACTCTCACATTCACACCTACGGACAATTTAGAATAATCAACTAACCTCAGCATATTTTTGGACTGTGGGAGGAAGCCGGAGTACCTGGAGAAAACCCACACATGCACAGGGAGAACATGCAAACTCCATGCAGAAAGATCTCAGGTCCGAGCTGGGACGTGAACCAGGGATCTTCTCGCTGCAAGGCGAAAGTGCTAACCACTACGCCACTGTGCAGCCCTGCAATTACATATTTTCTGAAAAATTGTTGAGGCCTAGTCCCTGTTATGATGTATTCTGATTTTAATCGTATTGATTGAGAATGTCATCGTGTAATTCTAACATTATTTTTGGGGGTTTGATGCATCTAGATCTCAAACAGTCTCTCCTGTCTGTACTCAGGTAATTGTGAGATTTTACCTTCTGGAATCTGATCATATTTTATGATCCAGTATTTTTTTTAGGTTGTCTTTGTCACCATTTTTTCTTCACTTCATAAACTAGAAAAGCACTCAGAGAGCACAGTGCTCCATCAAGGTTGGTCATTCAATCATATGGTATATTCAGAAGACATTTTTTTTTTTTTTTTTTAGAAATGAAACATTTGTCTATTAGTTATTGATGATCAGAAATCATGGCAACATAGAATGTGACCATTTAATATAGATGTACCCTCAAACAAAATGACCTTGTGGTGAGCACAGGCTATGTTATGTACGGATACTGAATTGCATGACCTAAATATGTAGCGAGTGGCAGGAATTGATGGGACTCGGAAAAACTCCCACAATTAAATTAACCCTTTCATGCATAACCTGGGTCAAAAGTGACCCAAATCCAATGGAAAATGGGTATCTCCTCATGTGGTCTACGCATCAAAGGGTTACGTGTTCCTTGTATCGTTTCCAACAAATAAGTCCCAATAAGTCCGCAGCGGTCGATTTGTAGTAGGATCGCAATTATGTGATCGCCAGGAGGCAGCTGACACAGTGTTCACTTGTAGTCATAGTTACAGTGACGTCGTGCCGCTATCTCGCAATTATAAAGAAATCTTTAACAAATCCATGGATCCAGACTATAAGCCGCATCACTGCCAAAATCTAATCACTTGATCCTTGTGTCATTTCTGACCTTCCCTGAAAATTTCATCCAAATCCGTAATGTTACAAGACAGACAGACAGACAGACAGTCAGACGGACAGACAGACAAACGTACGCTGACCATCACATAACTCCGCCGCCTTCCTTGGCAGAGTAATTATAGTAAAACTGCTGAGCCTGCACTGAGATTAGTGAGGCTTTTTTTTCTTTTTTCTTTTTTTTTTTAAACAATGGAATAGTATTTCATTAAAAAATATTGATTTCTGTTATATTTCATATCATGTCTTGTAATCTCAGTGTGTCAGAGTGTGTATCTTTGTGGGCTCAGGATGGGATTTAGACAGACACATTACCCTCAGTAGTAACAATCTGCTAACAAATAGCAGCACTTTTGAGACATGGTTCACCTGCTAAATGTCACAGAAGCAGATGCTTGTTCCTGCTCACTGTTGTATAATTAACTCAAACTGACTGTATCTTTTATGTACTTTGTGACTCAGGGGGTCGCTCACTCACAGCACTGTGTGGAAAGAGTCATTACACAGAACAGTGCAGTGTTTTGACAGCTGTCTTTCCAGGAGCACACATTTGGATTTAAAGCTGATAACTAATAATCAAAATGGCAGACTGGGTCCTGCTGTCAATCCTTTGAATCAGTTTCGGACTTTTATACAGGGTATAGATAACTATCTACTACTGCAGGCCTCCAGCAGATGTAGTAAATGTCTCCGAACAGTGTTGGGTTGGATAAAAAAATCTAATACCATGTTGAAGGAATAGCTATTTTTTCCACGCCTGACACATGGCTCGCCCAAAACATGTGCTCACTGTAGAGCTAATGCACGTGCTGTAAAGACTGCAGTTGTTTTGTCATATTGCTTTGAGTATAATGATTACATCTTGCAGGCATACAATGTTGTTTAAAATGACATTCTTCTCGGCTGGCAAGATAAAAGTGTGCCATGGGACTTCCCTTGTGTTTGACATGCAAAAATATTTACCAAGCTTGCCCTGACTTGCAATGGTGAAAGACGTTCTTAGATCTAGCAAAAGAATCAATATTATGGTAGAGAAATGTTGCACAACAAGTAAAAGTCCTGCATTAAAACGCTCATCTAATTTCGCTGAGAGGAAGTATTGGTACAAAAAGTAATTCAAATGGTAAGTACATATTATGCAGAATAACTCTTGGTATACATTATATTATCTGCTTTGTAATTATTGATGCATAACTGTATAAGCATCTCTAGTGGTACACTTGGTAATATTGGGGATAATTTCAACTACTTTAATTGTGATAATGTATTATAATTAATTGTTTGCATTCTGCATTAATTTTGAATTAGGACTCAAGAGCAATTAGCAAAGTGCAAAGGCTGCATTTCAGGATATATGTTTTGCAGCATGTCTGACAGGGTTCAAACTGGCATGTCAGTGGATTTACAGATTCATGCTGTCCTCTTTCAGTAACAGTCATACTTTGAGTGGTATCTAGAATTTTAATGCTCCCTCACGTTTTAATTCTATGACACAGTGAATACTGAATACTTTAGTTCACTGACTTTAAAAATTAGATTGCAAATCAAATTAAATTTCTATCAGAAAAATCACAATTCGATATTTACTCCAAGTTGTCAGGCCTAATTCAAACCTGCCAATAACGAATACATTTATTCATTTCTTTGATAGGGACAGTGCACATTAATGAACATCTATTTAGACAGCAATAGACGATAATATGCCAGCAACAATGCTACATCCATAGTCCCTAGGCAGGTTAAAAAAAAACAAAAAAAACTGTGAAACATAGGACAATAGGTCACAATAAAAGCACATTACACAAAGTACATAAAGAAAACAGAACAGTGAAACATACAGTTTCACAAACAAATAAACATTACTTACTAATAACTAACCACATATTACTACTGTTCATGCGTGAATGAATAAAATAAAGTCTTGCCTACATGTTGACTGGGCTGCTTTGAACTGAGACTAGCTAGTTGTTACTAAGACCTTAGGAAGGACACAAACTTGGTGATGCATGGTTGATGCAGCCCAGTCCAGGTGATAATTCTCAGCTGTGTAATCAGTGAAGGAGGCTCAACCTCACTGCACGAGAGATAAATACACATTAGTGGTGATTACTGAATTACCTGCAGCTGTGAGTGCAGCATTGTGGCAGACAACAGTACCTGCCAGTACACATACAGCAACCTCACCATACTGCCAGAGTTAGACATATAGCATCCATAATTTCAGAATCCACTCAGACTGGTCATTGGGATGTAAATAAATCTGTTCTGCTATAAAAGTGAAGATTCAGTACAAAAGTTTGTATTTGCTGTGAGATATTGCTGTCATTGATGCTTGTGTGACAGGGCCATTAGCCTGCCAGAAGGTTTAAGAACAGTTGTAGAAACATTTGCAAATTGTAGTCAAATCCGGTGCTGCACAGCCAAATGGAAATCTGGTTGTTTAATGATAACTCTTTCCCAGACGGACTTGTTATTTCATGAAATGCACAGATGTAACTAATAGCATTAATGATGGTCCCGTTCCACTTGCGTGCACCGGTAAGTAAAGCCAGCAGGGCCCTGGCACTGCCACACCTAAGCTCAATGCAGCTGCTATTGATCTGATTAGTTACACGTGTGTTTGACAAGTTGAAATGTCTGCTGGGAGACATTTCAAATTAGGTCAGTTTGGAAGCCTTAGTGAAAGAGCAGACAGTGTAACAAAATAACTCATAAGGTGACATTATTTAATTTTTTGCTGACCTTGGTACATTATACTTACCAAATCCAAATGTGAAGCTACAGCAAATTGTTTCTTTTATGTTTGTTTTCCCTTAAGATAAAAAAATTGGATTCACCCCCCTTTCTATTTTACAGTAAAATCAATATAAATACAGTAAGAGAGCAACAGAGGGGATAGGCCAAACACACCACTTCATTTAAGTAGATAGAGTAGGGTTTAGTGTGTGGACGGCAGGATCAGGCTATTAGATTCGGGTAATGCAGCTCAGGATGCTGTCCCTTAGGATCAGGTTGCTACTGTGAACATAAGCTGCACTTTTCTCAGAGGCTGTTGTTGATTTAACAATCAAAATTTGCTCTACAGCACAACAGACAAATCTTGATATTGTCTTAAACGAAATATCACTTTATTTAGTGCATTCACTTTTTAAAAAATCCTTTCTGCTCAAGTGCAATCACACATATTTGACAAGCTATGCTTAGTTTTTCCCAATATATGTACCAACCATAAAATAAACCCATGCCAGTGCTTCTCTCTATATGGCATTTAAGGGATTATGGAACGTAAAAATAGTGTGGCCTTCTCCCAGCACTCACCTTGAACTATTTACAGGTGACCTACATTTTTTTTTTCTTTTTTTCAGCTGGGATGCAAGAAAAAGTTAATTCAAACTAGACTACATGATTTCCAGCAGCATTTTATACTGGAAGCCTCTACTAATGTCAGAAGACGTAATTACCCTTTTATGAAATATGTAAAGCTTCAGGGAAAAAAGATAAGTTAAGAGATGGTAGAAATATGAGATTATTGGACATTAGTTATGCAAGAGTGACTTTTCGCCTCCTAACAATGTTGACTTCCATTGGTACCTTTACACCATTGCTGTTCTGAAGTACAGCTGCACTGTAGGACCCTGATGACATTAATGCTGGGTGCAGTTAGATGCTGATCTACTGGCTGTATAAAAAGATGAACAAACCGTCAGTACCATCACCCAAACCCATAGGTTTCCTTTTGAAGCTCAGTGTGGTGGCTCCAGTCATCACCACCTCCGCAGCACCTGACTCGTGGTAATTCATGGAGCTGAAGCGGGCCATGCAAACGTCTCTGGGCCATAGACTGTGAAGGCATCTATCTAACACTAAAAGTGGCCACTCCCTTAATTTTGCATATATTTAAATTGTGATAGAATTTAAATAGTTGAGTTATATCAATCATCACCTCTTGTACAGTTGTCATTAATGGGAAAATAAGCTAATAAGACTAAAACTGTTGTTTTGTACGAGGCCAGAAGCATGTTTTTTTTCTGCTGTAAATTTGGGCAATTTAACATAAAGTTGATGAGGATTTGCTCAATTTTGGAGCCTCTAGTGGACATTCAAGCAACTGTTTTTGGCACTTCTGCATTAACTTAATTTTTCAGCCCCAAAGGATGTCATTTGGTTTCAATACAGCACATTTCTACGATGAGGGTCCAACTGCAGCACCTCAGACCTCCCTCCTCCGGCCCCTTTCATGCAGCTACTGTCACCATCCGCTGGTTGGAGGATGAATAGTGTAATATGTGTAAAAAGTAATAAAATACAGTGATATTATTGATTGAAGTCATTAGGTTTAAATGTCCACATGTCATTAATATAGTATTTTTCAGTGATTCTTTGAGCGAGAGCCCTGTGGCTCTTTCAGTTAGACTGATCATTGTCACTCCTAACCCTTACATAAAACATATCCTATAAAAAAAAACAAAAAACAAATTCGAGCATGATAAGTAACATAAGTCTTATAAATAAAGTACTATTAGACTAATGCTACATACATGTGTGTTTGTTTGGGGCTTCGTTGTTTCTCCTCAGTGTTTCCAACAAAGTTGTAGCACAGCCAAGAACGCAGCAGCAACCAGAGGTGCAGTGGTGCCCTTGCTGTGCAAAATGGAAACTTTTAAATCAGGCCTTGTAGATGAGCAAAGATTCAGCAGCTTGTCTCAGCATTTCTCACCTTGAACTTAACTAAAAACAGATTACTGGTGGACTGCTAAAGCAAAATAAGTGAAGTCTACAGAGCCTTCTTAATTCAGTGGAAACTACGGCTCACAGAAATGAGGTTGGGGGTCTGCAGTTAGACTCTTCTCCATGAATGACCAACCAAATATCAGTAATGCTGGGTGGGGTCAGATCTAATAGAAGCTAGATGGGAAACGGCAGCAAAACACTGATGCTGAACCTGTCATGAAATTAATCTTGGCTTAGATATTGAATAGCTTTACTTGAATCAGTATCTCCATGTTGTTTGCATTAACTGTGAAACTGTGATCTGACACAGACTTCATTTTTTTGACAGCTCAAAAACGTTCATCATGTCTTCTTGTTGATACTTTAGTTTCTGATTCTTTTGTTCAGACATCAGGTGAATGGATAGATGTTATTTACCTTGCTTGACAGTTTCAGCGAACACTCTCGCCTTCTTCAGAAGCGTCTCACTGACAGCGTGACGTGTCAGCCGGCAGATTTTGACAGCTGGCATTTGCAGCACGCCCAGTAGAGTCGCCAGATGCGCTGGGCCAACTACTAGTGCACCCAAAAGACAATATCGAGCAGAACAATAAGTGCAATGTCATTTACGAGATACCATGCAACTCTTGCAATAACACATACATCGGGGAGACAGGGAGAACATTTCACACAAGGAAAAAAGAACATCAGAAGGAATGCGAAAAGGAAACAGCAACACGACTCACAAGATCACAGAAAGAAAAGGCACGACAGGAAAATCTCAAATCTGCAATATCTGACCACTGCAAAAGGAACAATCA
This sequence comes from Amphiprion clarkii, assembly GCA_027123335.1. Classification (NCBI taxonomy): domain Eukaryota; kingdom Metazoa; phylum Chordata; class Actinopteri; family Pomacentridae; genus Amphiprion; species Amphiprion clarkii. The sequence continues at coordinate 28,180,677 of CM049567.1, read as the reverse complement.
TTTTATGGACTGGGACTGGGTAAGAATCATCGTAACGGAAGAAAACAAACTGAAACACTGGATTAAGGAGGTGATGGAGATCAGGAGGCGGGCGGAGAGGGCCATGAACAGGGATGAGGGAGGCTTCATGCTCTCCCACACCTGGGACACCATACTCCAGAGGAAATAAGATGGTGGGGGATGCGTCATGCCTGGTGGGGTGGTCGGGTCCGCTGGGCTCGCCACGACATGCCATTATGACGTGGGCGTGGTTGGCCCGCGCCTGAAGACGCTTCTGAAGAAGGTGAGAGTGTTCGCCGAAACTGTCAAGCAAGGTAAATAACATCTATCCATTCACCTAATGTCTGAACAAAAGAATCAGAAACTAAAGTTAATTTTTTTTGAAGATTTCAAGATACACCTGTATCCACAGATTTTATCCTGTGGATACAGGTGTCACACTGTACTGCCAAACTAAGAGGCAGTTTTCAGTTTGTTATAATGGCTGATTGGAAGGTCTGACATTCTTTCACTGCAGTTCCACGAGCCCCGCATGTAAATCTTCCAAATCATATATGCATTATATGCAGCTACACAACCTAAGTTCCATTACTGTCTTCTGCTGTCTTTGTTTACTCCAGCTTGCATTGACTGGACTGGTGGGGACTGATTGTATTAAACAGTCGCAGAGCTGACAACACCAAACAAGTTTTGAACTGAATCCAAATTACAGTCAGTCAAAGGGAAGCTCAGAGCTGCAAAGCATGTTAAGTGAATCAAATATTGGCAGCAAGTTGGTGCTTGCCAGTGGTGTAATTGGTACAGTCTTCAGTATAATCAGCGGTAGATCCCCTCACTACATCCGTCTTCAAAGAATTTTTTCAGTCAGATCACCCATCGTTTGTTGCATCTAGTTTCAAAAGAGGAAGATAGTGACAGCCAAATATCAAACTGCTTCAAAACTGCAGTCCACAAACCAATAGGTTATATTACAGTGGCTATAACCATCTTTTATATACAATCTAACACCAAGATTCTGGTACTTGATACTAGTACACAGTTAAGTGCACTTACACTTATTGTTACCACCTCATTATTTTGCACATTCATAGCGGAGAGTTGTCAATGCAGATCAAACCTTGTTATGGTCAGTGTGCAGTCAATCATAGTCCTACTCTTAACGTCAAAACCTAGTTTTTCATTCAGGTATTGGCCTATGTCTGTCTAAATATTTTGCCTGTCACTGTTGCTTATTCAGACACACGTGTACCCATGGCAGCTTGGAAACCACAGAGCTGTCTTCTCCCATTAAACACTGCCCGTCCAAAAAAAAAAGTCCCCACCTGGATTTAACTAAACAAATAAGAGCCTTCCATTGAATACTTACTGCAGTGATGAATATTTTTCAACTGGCAACAACATATTTAACCCTAGCTGATGCAGTGTGTAGCTTCTCATTTCTTAAACAACCGTGTTGGAAGACATATCCTGTGGTCGTGGAAAGGATATTAATATGTTTCAGAAGGATCAAATTATTGGCCTGCATCAAGCAAAGAAAACAACTAAGGAGATTTCTGAAACTACTAAAATTGGGTTAAGAACCACCCAAGCATCATTAAAACCTGGAAGGATAGTGGTGAGCCATCATCTTCGAGGAAGAAATGTGGTGGGTCATGTGGTCTGATGAGTCCAGATTTACCCTATTCCAAAGTGATGGGCGCATTGCACTAAGAAGAGAGGCAGATAAAGTGATGCCTAGTGCCTACCGTACAAATCTGTGGGGGCAGTGTTATGATCTGGGGTTGCTGCAATTGGTCAGGTCCAGATTCATCAACGTTATGTGCCCAAAGAATGAAGTCTGCCGACTACCTAAGTATACTAAAATATACCAGGTCTTTCCTGATGGCATGAGTATATTCTGAGATGACAATTCCAGGATTCATGGGGCTCACTCACATTGTGAATGAGTGGTTCAGGGAGCATAAGACATCATTTTCACACATAGATTGGCCTCCACAGAGTCCAGACCTCAACCCCACTGAGAATCTTTGGGATGATCTGGAGAAGACTTTGTGCAGCGGTCTGACTCTTCCATTATCAATATAAGATATTGGTAGAAAATTAATCCAACTCTGGACAGAAATAAATGCTGTGACTTTGCAGAAGCTTATCAAAATGATGCCACAGCAAATGTGTGTCTTTCTAAGAGCTAAAGGTGGTCCAATAAAATATTAGACGATGCAACTTTTTTTTTTTGGACAGACAGTGTACATAATTTGATTACTGGTGCTTACTGAAAGCATCAGTTTTAAAGGTATTATAACAAACACTTCTGCATTTGGACAGGTATGGTGTTTTTTTTAATGCAAGATAATATACGGTCGTTGTTTTACTTCAGAAAGCCTTTAGATGTTGACTGTTGTTTATTATGGTTAAATTACAGTCTCACATATTGCACTTTTTTAATGTTAGGCTAAATTGAAAAGGCCTGTGAATAACAGCATCAGAAAAAGTAACTTTTAGTGAAACTAGTGTACTAAGGAGCAGAACATTTCAGATCAACACACAAAGACCCTTTCCCAAAGCTGTAAATTTGGTAAGACACCATTTCAGGGGGCAGCTAACCCAAAATTCACCTCCAAATGGAACATCTGCTCATCGGATGTTTACTAACAAACGACCAGTAACAGCTCTCTTGGAGACAATAGGATGCCTCCTACCTCCACCAGAATCTGATAAGAGTCATAAAATGTCAACTGTGAGGAAAACCGCACCTCTGAAGAACCAGATTGGCATTCTGACTTTCTGATGATCTACCTAACACACAGAACTTGGCATGCAGGAATAAAGTGAACAGTTTATAAATCAGAACATTAAAGAAATGCAGCATCAGCGGAGTGATGATCTGGACTCAATCTCTGATACCAGGTTGATCAGGACCAGTATGGAAGAACACATCAAATCTGAAATGTTTGTGGAGAAGAACAAACAAGACACCAACACCTCCTTTCTCTCTGTCACAGCCATAAGACACAGAGAGACGTTTTACTTTAAGCATATATACTCCCTATGTCTTAATTTTTTCTTATTGCTGAAAGTTGTCAAGAAACATGGAGGTATGAGATCCCAGAATCAGCCACAAGGGTGAGACTCTGCCAGAATAACAGCAAAATAAGGGAACATTGTGATATTATAATCTGTGATTTATGGTCAAATTATGCCATAACCCAATGAATGTGTTAAAGCTAACTCAAATGTCTATTTTTATAATCTTTGTTTAAGAAGTAACCAAGTCAGAACAGCAACTCACTGTGAAAAGTGATGTTTTTGGTTACCAGGGGAACTGATGTTTTTGATAGATTTGACAAATATGAGGAACTGATGCTTTATGAAATGGAAATGCTTTTCGGAGTTTTGATTACTATGAATCTGAGATGTTTTAGAAAGAGTTTTGATTACGGTTAAACTAAGAGGTTTTTAACCTGGTAATGAGGTGAGAAGTCAAGAGCTACGGTGAACTGGGGTCAAGTGTTCATGGGAAAGGTTATTAAGCTCGAAACAGACTTCAGGGATTTTTGTGAGTCTGACATCTGGTTCTCCATTTACTGATCAGGAGCCTGTTTTGAGTTGCAGATGGAAAAAGTACATTAATAGAGAAGTGAGACTGAATGGAAGGGCCCAAACAGTCCAAAATAGATGGTTTTAGTTCCTCAAACATGGAGGGGTCTTAGGATGAGTTGGGGGAGGCTGGCAGAACAGTCCAGAATAGATGGTTTTAGTTCCTCAAACATGCGGAGAGATGAAGTCATTGCTCAAGTTAATTTAGTATGAGATCATTGTGTATGTTAATTAAGTGTGCTGTCATTGCATATGCAAAAGGTTCAGTTGTATAAATTAAACCTGATTGAGACACAAGTTGGGAGTTGTTGTGAGGTGGTCACTCGTTGCAAGCCAGACAGAAATGCTCTGAGCAAAGGGGATTTTACCACGTAGCTCGGACGGGGGATTCAACATGATCTGCAAAGGAATAACTGTTCTACTGGAATTATGGACTAAAGGACTGCCCTTTCTGCACTGTTTGAGGATTACGAAAGACTGTGATCTAAAAATAACGCTGACTGAAGGAACATTACTTAACTCTACTATTACCATGAGGAACAATACCAGAATGGATTAACAACATTTTTACTGGCCCAAACAACAAAAATGGATTCAAGCAGATCTAAATCTGGACCAAACCCCCTCTACTTCCCCCTGGAGCCGGTGAGCCTCATAGGCTCGTCGGGTCCTCAGGTGAGCAGCCGGGTGTGGCCACACCGACTGCTCTCCAACTCTAAGTTACATAGTCTGGGTGATTATTACTCTTCTTAGATAAGAGCATAGTTCCAGTTAGGAGTCATATTAAGTGACTGTTATAAGAATTAATGTTTAATTGATTGTCTGATGATTTATGGGCTATTGCTATTTTCCTGCTGAAATATTATAATAAAATATTCATCCTGCAATTAAAGTTAACAGACCGGAAATTCTATTTATTCCTATCACAATGATGAGTTAATTATATTTATCTTCTCAGGTTGTAAAAAGTCAGGTTAATGTGTGCATTTCATCAAAACAAAGGTTCTCGCAGGTTACGTAGTCATTGGGGCCATGGGTGGCCGTTTTTAAACTTATCCTTGGGGTTATCCATTCTTTAATCTCTAAATTTAAACCTAGCAACTTACCAAGTGGCACGACCACGACCAAGATGGCGCCCTGAGCGGCCGCCTTGGTGCTTCGCTGCGCCTTGTTTTGTCTGTTTTTGTGCGTAAATTGTGTGTCCGCCTGCCCTTACACTCGCGAGGAGCTACTGAACATCAGGACTATCACCCCCACGGACCTACTTCCAGTTTTTTTAGCTTCCGCTGCCAATTTGGTTCACTTTTTAGTCAAAAGAGTGAGAAGACAAAGGAGAGGGAAGAGAGCGGGTGTGCTCGCACGACTTCGACGGAGAGGCTCGCGGACGGCTTTACCTGGGATCTTCCTGACCAACGCCAACTCACTCTGCAACAAGGTGGACGAGCTGCTTTTGCTGATGAAGAACAAAGACTTCTCCTCCTCGTGTGTCCTGGTGCTTCACGGAGACGTGGATCAACGGGAGCACACCGGACAGCGCGCTCCAACTCGAGGGATTTCAGCTGCTGCGAGGCGACCGCGATGCGCTCTCGGGGAAAAGCAAAGGTGGAGGAGTGTGCTTCTACATCAACAACAGCTGGTGCATGGATGTGACTGTGATCTCAAAACACCGTTCTCCTGCTCTGGAATATCTCTTCATTCACTGCAAGCCCTTTTACTCCCCACGAGAGTTTTCCTCCTTTGTTCTGGCCGCAGTTTACATCCCGCCACAGGCAGACGTGCGTGAGGCTCAACGCGCTCTTGCGGATCAGATTCAACAAGTGGAGGGGGCCCTTCCGGACTCCCTGGTTATTGTACTTGGCGACTTTAACCAGGCGAACCTGAGCCACGAACTACCCAAGTATAAACAGTTTATTAAATGCCCCACCAGAGAGGAGAACACGCTGGATCACTGTTACACTACAGTGAAGGACGCTTTTCGCGCGATTCCCCGCGCTGCACTGGGACTGTCAGACCACGTGATGGTCCACCTCATCCCCACTTACACACAGAGACCGAAGCTCACAAAGCCTGTTGTGAGCAAAGCAAAGAAGTGGACTGGTGAGGCTGTGGAGGAGCTGCGCACGTGCTTGGAGACAACTGACTGGGACGTGTTTAAAGGAGCCACAGACAATCTGGATGAGTACACGGACACTGTGACCTCATACATCCACTTTTGTGAGGAGCGCATTCTGCCAACGCGCACCAGGGTGAGTTATGCCAATGACAAACCGTGGTTCACACCCAGACTCAGACAGATTTGGAAGGAGAAAGAAGCAGCGTTCAGGAGCGGAGACAGAGACTGCTACAAGGAGGCTAAATGCCGTTTTAGCAGGGAGCTGAGGAGAGCTAAGACTGTGTATTCAGAGAGACTCCAGCAGCAGTTCACTGCTAATGACTCTGCTTCTGTGTGGAGAGGACTGAGGCAGATCACCAACTACCGGCCTCAGGCTCCTAAAGGACAGGACGACAAAGCCCTTTGTCAGAGACTGTCCCAGCACTACGCCCGCTTTGACACCTCGTCAGCTGTGCCCAGCACCTCCCCTCCCCCCAGCACCTCCACTGCTGCCACTGTCACTTCATCAAAGGCAGACCCTCCCCCCATCCCCCCATGCCTTTTCCCTCTGTAAGCAGGATGTGCACAGACAATTCAGCAGATTGAACCCGCGCAAGGCCCCAGGTCCTGATGGGTGTTTCTCCCTCCACTCTTAGACACTGCGCGGAGGAGCTGGCTCCTGTCTTCACGGACATTTTTAACACCTCTCTGGAGTCATGCCACGTGCCGGCCTGCTTCAAATCTTCCACCATTGTCCCCGTCCCCAAGAAGCCACGGATCACAGGACTCAATGACTACAGACCTGTGGCGCTCACCTCTGTAGTTATGAAGTCCTTTGAGCGCCTGGTCCTGTCCCACCTCAAGACCATCACCACCCCTCTCCTGGACTCACTGCAGTTCGCCTACAGAGCCAACAGGTCTGTGGACGACGCAGTCAACCTGGCCCTCCACTCCATCCTGCAGCATCTGGACTCCCCAGGAACCTACGCCAGGATCCTGTTTGTGGACTTCAGCTCTGCTTTCAACACCATCCGCCCTGCTCTGCTCCAGGACAAGCTGTCCCAGCTCAACGTGCCCGACTCCCTCTGCAGGTGGATCATCGACTTCCTGACGGACCATAGGCAGCACGTGCGGCTGGGGAAGACTGTCTCGGACTCTGTGAGCATCAGCATCGGTTCCCCCCAGGGCTGTGTACTTTCCCCCCTGCTCTTCTCACTGTACACCAACTGCTGCACCTCCAGCCACCAGTCTGTGAAGCTGCTGAAGTTCGCAGACGACACCACCCTCATCGGGCTCATCTCAGACGGTGATGAGTCCTTCTACAGGAGGGAGGTGGCCCGGCTGGTATCCTGGTGCAGCCACAACAACCTGGACCTGAACGCCCAGAAGACAGTGGAGATGATCGTGGACTTTAGGAAAGTCACAGCCCCACCATCCCCCCTCGCCCTCACTGACTCTCCCATCTCCACCGTGGACTCCTTCCGCTTCCTGGGCACCACCATCACCCGGGACCTCAAGTGGGAGCTGACCATCAGTTCCCTCCTCAAGAAGGCCCAGCAGAGGATGTTCTTCCTGCGGCAGCTGAGGAAACTCAAGCTGCCCACCAAAATGTTGTTGCAGTTCTACACGGCCATCATCGAGTCCATCCTCACCTCCTCCATCACTGTGTGGTACGCTGGAGCCACCGTCAGGGACAGATTCAGACTGCAGCGAATTGTGCGCACTGCTGAGAAGGTGATCAGCTGCAGACTTCCATCTATGCAGGATCTGTACGTCTCGAGGACCCGGAGGCGTGCAGGTCGGATCACTGCCGACCCCTCTCACCTTGGACACAGACTGTTCACCCCCCTCCCCTCAGGCAGGAGACTAAGGTCCATCTGGACCAGAACCTCCCGCTACATGAACAGCTTCTTCCCCTCTGCCATCAGACTGATGAACACTAGATGACTCTACCTCACACACACATGTGCCTATGTTCAGCAGCTCAGCACCGACTCATCAACAATTATCACTATTTTTGCACTACAATATTTGCACTATGTGGTGGCCCCCACCACCTGCTGCTACTGGTCACTTTAACCATCCCCAAGACAATGTCACTCTGTCACTTTGTTGATGTCACTTAGTCACTTTTTTGTTGTACAGTGTACTTAGATGTTAGTTTTTATTATAGTATTTACTTTATTTTTATCTTCAATATAGATGTTAGCTTTTATTATAGTATTTACTTTATTTTTATCTTTAATATAGATGTTAGCTTTTATTATAGTATTTACTTATCCGTTAAGAGAAAAGCTGCCATTAACGGACGTGACTGGTAATTAATTTGACCATTCGAAGTGGCTACTCAGTTGAGTTAGTTATCAGAGGTAGCAGAATAGGCGTCCGGATGGAGACAGTTCGAAGCTAGGCGAATTTTCTCACTAACCAGCTTAATCGTTTCTCAGATCCCATCTGGGCTAGACCCTCTGGGCTGCAGGAACCAGACCCGTTAGATGGAGAGCTGGTCCAGTAATTCTCTGATTGATGAATTTAATTAATTTAGGAGGTCACTGGCCTTAGGATTTAACAAAGTATATGGTTGTGTTTTAGCTGTGTTATAAATTTACTTTCATGTAGCCAAAAATCTGTAAGTTTATTCTTATTTTTGCACTTGTTACGTCCCCTAGAACTAGGAGATGAAGGGAGTAGCAAATATACAGAAAACTGGGTAAAAAGGAAGGAAAACTGGTTGTGTAGCAGACAAATTATTTCTTTTACAAAAAGAAAACAAAACCAATATTTGACACAAGGCAAGCTTATTGACACACAGCCGCTCCAAAATCAAAGCACCACACTTGTGATTCAAGCAGAACGCGAGGCCCCCATATAGCACGCTAGCCGCTGATCTGGCCCACTGGCAAAGATGAGATCAGGTTGGCTTGGCTCTTAACTGTCTCTGATTGTGAGGTAGCTGCAGGTGTACCTGGCCACTCCCACCGGGCGTAACCTGAGAAATAAACTAAAAAAAGAGGGGCGAAAACAGAAACAAAAACACAACCGACCCCACCTGCACACAAACACACCAAGGAATGTAACAGCACCTTTTATTATTATCTCAGGAACCATATGAACCATTTAGAAAAAGTCTGCTTGGGCTTGTAGAATGAGGGGCTTTTAGAAATAATCAGCTTGGGTTTGTTGAACATGGGACTTTTAGAAAAATGAGCTCTTTGAAGAATGAAATTGGGTTTAAGAATTACATAAGAACTACAACGGCGTAAATATTTTCTGTATATCTATCTGTATATCTTTGAGCTTTGACTCAGTGTTTTTTTGCAATGCAAACCTGCCAAAGTGCCTCCTTGTCTCTGCTTTCCTGAACCAACTCATCCAGCAGATCATCACTGCTTCACATCTTGCAGCGGCCTTGCTTTCACTACTACAAAGGCTATGCAAATATCACTTTCCTTCTGCTAAACGGGTGAATTTAGAAATTACATCTGGTTTTCCAATTTTCAAAGTAATTCTAAATTCATCACCATTCTCTCTACCAACTGCTTCCAGTGACGATCACAGTTCATTAATTTATCTGCATTTATTCATTCATTTATTCACTGTCTATTGTTTATTGTTTGTTCATAGTATTAGTTAATAAATGTTTGTGTATTATCATCATGGGTTCTACCGAGTATATCTTTGTTTTGGGAACTGGAGGTCAATGAAAACAGAGTTCACGACTTTCATGATGAGACTGATCAATTTCTTTTTCATCAATGTCTCTTTGAATTGAAATTGATAATTTTCTCAGACAAGCTTAGAATGGTGACCCTAAACTAACGAGTGCAATTTTAATCATAATGTGTAGTTTCTACCATTAGGGGTGTTGCAGCCTACACTTTTATCTACATTGTTTGGTGCAGCCATATGAGGCTAATTCCTGCAACATTTTCCTACACTACCAGGCCAGACAAATTACAGCTTTTGGCCAGGATTTGTCTCAGCCAGTTGATATACTTAAGACTTTGTAAACCAGAGCTTTTTCCAGAAATAAGCTGATATATGTTTTGTGTATTTTGTTATTTCAATCTACAATTTAAACAGAAATAGTAATTCTAAAGACCTCTAAGCCTGGAATGGGCATTGCTAATGTGACCCACGTGAAAGCATCTGTTTGGAGCTGGATACACCATTTTCTCAGTTAAACACACTTCTGGCAGATATGACACAGCCAATTGGTCTACCCTGATGAAGTCAGGGCAGCTTGTGTGTGTGTGTGTGTGTGTGCGTGCGTGCGTGCGTGCGTGCGTGCGTGCGTGCATGCGTGCATGCGTGCATGCGTGCGTGTGTGTTAATGTGCAGTCGGGGTATGGTTGGTGGGTTTTCATTAGGCTGCGGGTGTATGTGCGTTTGGAAAGCAACAGAAGACAATAAACAGATCTTAGTGTGCAACAGGTGTAGCTCTCATTTGGAACCAATTTGCTGCTATCAGTGAGTGCAGTGTTGCCTCCAGCATCAGATTCATTGAAGCCCCATAGATTTACAGAGAAAAGCCTGCACCAGATTGCAGTATGTCGAAAACGCAGCGTTGAACATTGAGCTTGTTTAATTGTTGTGTTGGGTGGCGGCTGGAAGCGCCTGTCCAATTCTAGCAGGGAACAAAGCCAACATTGTTATCGCCGGCACCCAGACCCTCCTGCCAATATACCTGCTTTCTTTAAGTTTCAGGGAGGGAGAGGGATGAGGTTGGGGTGACAATGACAAATCAAAACAGTTACATTTTTCCTCCTTTTCTCTTTGTTTGTTGTTTTGTTGCAAAGCCGCCCCCAGCTCAGTCAAGGGCAGTGGTATTAAGCATATGCTGCTGTTGTAATTGGGGACTTGTTTTGTATATAGTAGAAAAGAATACCTCCATTTGCCTCCATCTCTCATAGTTCAACACTCCATCATCTCTCTCTCTTTTTTGGTCTCTCTTCTCCTCCTCTTTTCTTTGAATTTCTAACTGTTCTATGGTTCCTTATTTATGTGGCAATGTGGCCACACTCCACTGACTAAGCCTCCTTCCTGAAAATACTGGAGGCAGAAGGTAGGCTATATCACCCTGTTCTCTAGCTCACACTGATTAAGGAATGGAGAAAACCAGGTATTTTTCTTTTTATAGTCACCGTGAGCTTACTGCAGAAATGGGCTAAACTGCTTTTTTCTTCCTTTTGTTTTCAATTTTCAATACTTTTCTGTCCATCTACGTCTTGATTTTCTTATGTTTTCTCATATATTCTAATTTGCCTCTTTTCAGTGTGTTGCCAGTTCAGGTCAGTTCAAGCCAGCTTGTCATGTTTTAGGAACTTCATTTCTCAAAAACGGACCTCTGTCACCAGGGTCAAAAATACCTCAGAAAACTATTTTCTTTCTGTTCTGTACCACGTCTGCACTGAACCACCATAAACCCCAAAACTTGTAAATGTGAAAGGCATGCTGATTTGTTGTTGTTGTTTGTTTTTCTTAAATCAACAAAATTGCACCATTTATCAGAGCCAGAAACTGTAAAAATAAAAATAAATGTTGGATTTTCAACATTCCATGTGCAGTCTATGATCAAATTATGTGCTACAATTGTTTTCACTGGGAAAATTAAGCATTTAACTGTATGAAAAAAATTCAAGGACTATTTAGCTGAACTGGATTCAACAGCCTTAGTGCAGGTAGGAGACAAGTATGGAAGCAAAACTGAGATTGAAATGCAAATAAAACATACATGAGCAATGGAAACTCAAAAACTACACAAAGGAACAGGTTGTTGGAAGATAGATTTAGCATAGTGAAATATCTTTCTAGAGTTGATGTGCAGAGTAATATGAAAGACGCCTAGTTTGGAGAGGTTGTAAAAATGTCAATAATAAAATGTTATACACGTCAGTTCTTGCTTGTTTTCAGTTTTTGTGCAATAAATAATCAGTCATGATTTGAGGCAGTATATTTGTGTCATACTACATAAAAAATATTTCTGAGTTCTCTCTACTTCTAGTTATGGTTGTACTCTTTGCATAGAGGTGTAGGACTTAATATTGCAGTGAAAATGAGCCCATGTAACCGTTGGCTTCTCTTCTCTGCATTATATTAATTTAGCCGACACATAGATTCTTTTTTTGGAGGCAATCTCCGTTGATTACAACCCTTTACGGTCGATAAAAAAGACATCCAAAATCTTCCGTCTCACAAGACTTGTACTCCTCTCTCTCAGAACGAATAAACAAAAGGGCATCGCAAAAGGCGGGACACATTCAGTGCATGCACAGTAGATGTACAGTACAAGAGAGAACACATACCTTTACAGTTGATAAAAAAGACAAAATCTTCCATCACACAAGACTTGTACTCCTATAAATAATGCATAACCAAATTAGAATTAGAAAGTGAACTTATAAGTAGAATTACATTACATTGCTGCAAAGGGGAGAGGTAAGGCAGGAAAGACTCATTTATCGGACGGCGTGAGGCCGATTGCTGTGAGTGCCGGTGTGTACCTCCCCCGACTGCCGGTCCCCGGGAACCTGCCTTCCACCCTCCCTCCTCGTAGTGACTTTGGCCTTGGTTTCTTGTATTATAATTTTTTAGTTGTAAATAAAACCTTTTTTGAATTGATCTGCCTGCTGCTGCTCCATGTGTTCTTACTCTTGGGTTCAGATTCCCCCCATACTGTGACATGGCCGGCTATCTTTTTGCTAAGTTAATCTAAACAACATACCTGCAGATTTTAGCACCTCTCTATCATAAGATTGATATTGATCTTCTTCACTCATCTCGCACTTTCCAAGAAAGCATATCCCCGAAAAACCCTTCAAAGTCCCTCTCCCATTGTTCATTTAATCCCAAAAAAAAATCATCTCTGTGTATCACAGTTACATATTCAGAAGTTTTTTTTTCCCCTGAAAATGATCCTTTCATTCTTTAAAATGGCTCAGGTGTAACTTTACACTGTTGCCTCTGCTAGAATGCACCGATCTATGCAGTCCCTATTTCTTTCCCCTCATCCCTCCCTACTCACTGCAGCTCAAGCACACCAGCTCACCTATGACTCTACTCAGACACTGTGCACCTGCTCAACATTATACAATGGCAAATAGTGATGTTGGAGCCATTCAGCCAAACATGTTTGAGCCTAGAGGCTGCACACCTGGTCTGTGGTTGGCACTGTTGCCTTGCAGCTAGGTCAGTTTGCATCCTGGCCTGAGCCTGGGATCTTTCTGTGTGGCATTAGCATGTTCTGCCAGTGTGTGCGTGGGCTTTCTGTGGGTTCTCCAGCTTCCTTCCACAGTCTAAAAACACACTCAGGTTAATTGGTGATTCTAAATTGTCCGTAGGTGTGAATGTCAATGTAATTGTTTGTCTCTCTTTGTAGCCCTGTGATAGACTGGTGACCTGTCCAGGGTGTCCCCTGCCTTCACCCTAAGTCGGCTGGGATGGACTCCAGCCCCTTTGTTGGAGTGCCAATGCTACTCCAATATGGCCCCTAATACCCTAAATGTCCCTGCAAATTGTTTGTGAAAATGAGGGTAATTTCAGTTTTTTTTTTGAGATTCGAGCAACAAAGCATCGCTCATGATGTTTAGGTTCATTACAAAGGTGATGATTTATGAACAAGAAAATGATTCTGAAGAAAAATGAGGACATGGAAAGCCTTGGGTTTGTTACATTTGAATCCTTGAAAGTCTGAGTTTGTGTGTCTGAGACTGTCATCAGTACACTGCAGTGGAAATGCTCCTCCCTGGTGTTGACTGCCTGTTTCACCCATGTCTTTCAGCATGCAAAAATCTCCATATGAATATCTTAACAAGGTGAAAAAAAGATTTTCTTGACACAAAGTCTTGTTAAAAATAAATTTAAAACTGTAATTACTTCTGTTCTGTCAACATTTTGAGGAGAGTTGGTTTTTGTAACCAATGAATTTGTTTTTTCATTCAGCAGTAACTCATGCCACAGATGTTCTACTGCAGCAGACATCACAGCATCAGCAGGAGTAGAGAAGTTGTTGTTACGACTGAATGATGACTTTTGCAGTTTATATATTTCCATATTTTTTGTAGCATCTGCAGTGAGACTATACAGAGATGATCTTACTCTGTTCCTATATTTTTTTCTCTTTTCAATCTATTTCTCTGTACTTTTTTCCTTTCTCATCATCTTCTCTCATTTTCTCCACCCTGTCGCTGCAGTGAAATGGCCCATTGTAAAAGAGCAGACTGTGTGCGTCTGCGACATTAGCTGCTGATTTAGTGGGACATTAGCTTGATGGATGGCCCAGCAGAGAACTCCCAACAACAGTTGATTTGCATCTAGAGGAACTTGCTGCCTTAGAATGAACGTTTAGCTCGCTCATCATTTATGTTCTGTCTAATAATGACTTCCACTGTTCTGTTTCATTGAAGATGAATCCTTAAGACCTTCACAGTTCCAAACTGTGCAATATCAAAGCACCTCAACTCATTTGAACCTTTGACAATATAGTTGACATACAGTAAATGCTACTTTTGTCCCAATATATTATTAAGACTAACTATTTTTTCTTTATCTTTTGAGCTCTAGAAAAATAAATGACTACATTACACTAACGTCAGCTGCAGTCAATAGCTTGTCGGGGAAAATGAAACACTGGGTAATATCTAGGGCTGGCCTGAGTAACAGTTTCTGGGCTCCGGGTATTCAGCCCCGATTAATGACCGGGGGGGGGGACTCACATGTGTCATTGACATGGAGACTCACTTTGTTAAATGGCCATTTTTGTATTGATGTATTGAGAAAGGTTTGTTGGCACAATAAGTAAACCCGTAATGCCATATAAATAAAAAAGCAAGTGTGCATTGCTTACATGTCCCTAAATTGTGGATGGAACACAGGGATCAGCTGGACCTGAATGTGTCTTCTGGGGCTTTTGTGAAAAAAGAAACAATGTTCTCTCAAGTTGATGTTTAAACCGTATGCTTAGAATAACTCATTACTGATTAAATTTGAAATGAATTAACGTCAGAAGATTGTGTTGCAATGAAACAAGATATTGTATATTACAATCTAAAGATAAGGTTGATTTATTATCTGAGGCTTAGCTTAAGTGGTTGGTTGATTCTGTTCATTTAGTCATTTTCTTATATTAGATTAGCATTTTTTTTTTGGACAACTTAGTAAGGGTGAATTTTTTAACTGATGGACAGAAAAACAGAAACAAACAAACACACGGAATTCAATGAAAAATCGGTACGTGAGCTGTCACACAACACATCCTCACGGAAATAGAAAAAAAAATATTTTAAACAGAAATCTAAATTTCACCATCACAAAAATACCACATAAAGAATTCATTTTCGCAACAGAACTTGCATGTCAAAAACTCCAGGACCAGGGCCACAGAGCAGAACTCTGCAACGCAATAACAAGTATACTAAAATCAGCAAAACTTCCCCCAAGCAACACCACAAAGAAAGAAGAAAAAGCAATGAACTCACTCAGACATGACAAGACAATTATTATCCTACCGGCCATCAAAGGAAAGACAACAGTCATCACGAACATGGACCCATATGAAAAACAGTTAACAACTATGTTAGAAGATAGAAATTACGAATTGCTGAAAAAAGACCCCACAGGGGGAAAAAAGGACATTAAAACCACTATTAAAACTCCTACTAGAAAGAAATTAGATAATGCAAGAAACATATGACCACCTGATACCCAACACCAAAGTTACCCCCCAGATATATGGAACATCGAAAAAACACGAAAAAGACACCCCACTGCGCCCCATAGTATACAGCATTGGATCAGTAACTTACAGTCCTGGCCGAAATTATTGGCACCCCTGGAATTTTCCCAGAAAGTACACCATTACTTGCAGAAATTGTTGCTATTACAAATGTTTTGGTATACACATGTTTATTTCCTTGATGTGCATTGGAAAAACACAAGAAAGCAGAAGAAAAAGACAAAATTGACATCATTTTACACAAAACTCAAAAAATGAGCTGGACAAAATTATTGGCACCCTTTTAAAACTGTGGGTAAATCATTTTATTTCAAACGTGATGCTCGTTTAAACTGACCTGTGGCAAATAATCACATCTGAAGCCAATTAGAATGTGTAAAAGTTGACTCAACCTTTGTGTTGTGTCCCGATGTGTCACACCAAGCATGAAGAAGAGAAAGAAGAGCCGAGAAGTGTCTGAGGACTTAAGGAGCAAAATTGTGGAAAAATATGATCATTCTCAAGATTACAAGACCATCTCCAGAGATCTTGAAGTTCCTTTGTCCACTGCACGTAATATAATCAAGAAATTTATAACCCATGGAACTGTGGTTAATCTCCCTGGATGGGGACGGATGAGAAAAATTGATGAAAGAATGCAACGCAGCATAGTCTGAATGGTGGCTAAACATCCTCAGTCAACTTCCACACAAATTCAGGCTATCCTGTAGACTCAGGGTGCAAAAGTGTCAGCTCAGACCATATGTCATCATCTGAATGAGAAGAAGTGCTATGGCAGGAAACCGAGGAGAACCCCACTGCTGACAAAGACACATAAAAAAAGCCAGACTGGAGTTTGCAAAAACGTACCAGAATAAGCCTCAGTCCTTCTGGGAGAACATTTTGTGGACAGATGAGACTAAGGTAGAGCTTTTTGGAAAAGCATGTCATTCTTCTGTTTACAGAAAACGGAATGAGGCGTACAAAGAAAAGAACACAGTACCTACAGTCAAACATGGTGGAGGTTAAAAGATGTTTTGGGGTTGTTTTGCTGCCTCTGGCACTGGGTGCCTTGACGGTGTGCAAGGAATCATGAAATCTGGAGACTATCAAAATATTTTGGGCCACAATGTAGGGCCTAGTGTCAGAAAGCTGGGTCTGTGTCAGAGGTCATGGGTGTTCCAGCAGGACAATGACCTGAAACATACCTCAAATAGCACCAAGAAATGGTTGGAGACAAAGCGCTGGAGAATTCTGAAGTGGCCAGCAATGAGTCCAGATCTAAATGCCATTGAACACCTATGGAGAGATCTCAAAATTGCTGTTGCAAGAAGACACCCTTCAAATCTGAGAGACCTGGAGCAGTTTGCAAAAGAAGAGTGGTTCAAAATTTCATTTGAGTGATTGGTTTCAGTTATTTCTTCCAAAGGGTGTGCTACCAAATATTGAGTTGAGGTTGCCAACAATTTTGTCCGGCCCATTTTTTGAGTTTTGTATAACATTATGTCAATTTTGGCTTTTTTTCTTCTGCTTTCTTGTGTTTTTCCAATGCACATCAAGGAAATAAACAAATGTATACCAAAAACATTTGTAATTGCAACAATTTCTGAGAGAAATGGTATATTTTCTGAAAAAGTTCCAGGGGTGCCAATAGTTTCGGCCATGACTGTACAACCTTTCAACAGCTCTGGTAGATATCATCAAACCCCTCCTTGGTACAACTGGCACAAGAACTCAACAATATCACAGTAGAAAAAGACGAGTTCCTCATATTACACGACATATCATTCACAAAAAAAACCACATTGACGTCATATTGCATATTGTTCAGGAACAACTCAAGAAGGACAGGACATTGGAAAAACACAAACTGAACAGTTGAAGACATCACCACATTACTGTGGCTCAGTGCCAAATCCACCTACTTTCAGTTAAAAGGAAAAATATACAGTCAAAAATAGAGTTTTGCAATGGGACACCCACTATTGGCAATATTTTTTTTTAATCTCTATTGGCCTCGACTCTGTCTTTGTGATGCAGCGTGATGCTTTTTTTTCCTGCCGTTATCCACTCTGACCTCATAATGATCTCCCAAATACACTGCAAAAAAATTGCACCCGTTACATGTATTTTTTTTTTTCATTTTGTATGAGCCCTTATGGCCCTCATTTTAACACAAAGCGATGCACTTGGAAACACTTGTTGAATGCAACATCCATCTATTATCTATACACCACTTAGGGTCATGGGGGGCTGGAGTCTATCCCTGGGATATACTTTCCGCACGATCGATCCGCACGGAAATCAGCCGCACGGAAATCCGTGCGAAAGAACGTGTGTGCATTTATACTCCGTGCGCGTATGCTCCCAAACTGCAGGGGGCAGTGTATCTCAAACACACGTCTACCTGGTCTACTCTAGTAATAAACTAGAGAATAAGAAGTCTGTTTCCAAACTGCAGGGGGCAGTGTAGCTCAAACACACGTCGACCTGGTCTACTTTGGTACTAAACTAGAGAAGAAGAAGTTTGCCATGGTTTACATCACTTACAACACGGCATTTTACCGAATAAAAGCATTTCAGCAGTTAGTTTTATTTCACACCATGAATAGTTCATAACCCGGTTACCATGGTGATCTCTGTGTGATGAATCGTATAAGTTCACGTATTTCTAGACTTCAGCTACGAGTAGGTCCTGGCCCTCCGCCATGTTTTTCCGTGCGGCTCCGTCCGCGTTGGTTAGAAAAATGTGGAGGTGCGCGGAGCAGAAATTTTCCGCACGGAAAGGCTGCTCGAGGGGGCGTGGGTGTGAAAATGACGTAATTTTTCCGCACGGAGCCACACGGACCTCGCGGACGCGGCAAGCATAAAACAAGCTTTAGGGTGAAGGCAGGGGACACCCTGGACAGGTCACCAGTCTGTCACAGAACTACATATAGAGACAAACAATCACACTCATATTCACACCTACAGACAATTTAGAGTCACCAGTTAATCTGAGCATATTTTTGAACTGTGGGAGGAAGCCGGTGTACCTAGAGAAAACCCACACATGCACAGGGAGTATATGCAAATTCCATGCAGAAAGATCCTGGGAAAGCTTGGACGCGAACCGGGGATCTTCTAGCTACAAGGCGAAAGTGCTAACGACCAAGCCACTGTGCAGCCTTGAACGTAACACGCAATCTGAAAATCTAGCAGCATAAAGTACCTTGAAAGATTTGGCTTTCTGGAGCAGATGATGAATTGTTTGGCCCCACTTTCTTCATGTGTTTGTGGTTAACATTGGAGATGGCACTTGTACAGCCTTTCTCAATCTCTAGCTAATGTACTTCTATTGTAGGCAGTCAAAATTAGCATGTGTATGTTTGTGTTTACTTCACACTTTGCCAAAACCATGTTTTCTATCATGGACTTTACCAAAATGAACACGTCAGTCAGGATATTTGTCTTTGCACACAACCTACTTCATATTCAGAGTTCATCTTTATAGATACTGCAATAGTTACTGTATTAACTCTAGAATTACATACAGTCAATAAAATGTGAGATGAGTAATATCACAAAGTCGTGTGTCTGCATATGTGAGTATGCTCTTCATTAGCCCTTCATTTACTACTTTGAGTTGGTCTTTCTGAAAGGTTTATTAATAATCTGCTTAATTCAACCCTTCCACCTCTTTATCTCTCTGCTCATGTGACTGTTGCCTTCGAACAACTGATAAGTACACAAACACTAACACTCACACACACATATAGAGTGACTTTCTCACCTGCTTGTCTCTCTTTCAGTACCCATTACATTCACCCTTTTTATTCACAGACATACATGCATCCTTTCCCCGCCCTTATTCACACACACATATCTTCTTGAGCTCTCTTTCCGTCATCTCCGTCTCCTTCCATCTCTCTTGCTATCACTCTCCTTCCTCTCTGTTTCTCTTTTACTCTGTAGCAAATGACAGTGCAGAATGGATGTCTCCTTCATTTGCACCGACATGATGTTCTGATGAAAAATGAAGTGATCCCTCCAGACAGATTATTCATCAGTGAGGGGACCTCTGCAGGAGAAGTGTGTGTGCATTTGTGTGTGAAACAGATAAATTACTTTCCCAAAGGCTTTCTGTTTGAGTATGTAATATTTCACCATACATTATTGGAAGACTATGGTCTGTTTTTGTATCAAGAGCTTTGAACCGTTGTTGGATCCTCACTAACTGATGCTGAGCATGAACTTCAGTGAACTTCAGCCGTCTTAGTTTATCTTCGCTCATCCATTTAGTGCAGTCAGACTTTCACAGTCACGGACCCAGCTGACAAGCCTGCCTTTTTTTCCGAAGAAATGACCTTGGTCTTACCTACTGTAGAGCTTCCCAGTCACTCTGGTGACACCAAAATAATTAATAGATGTGATACTTTCCCTTCACCCTACATCATGCTGCCACAGTGGAGTAGGGAGTGAAACATGTTTCTCTGTTACATCTTAAGTGTTAATCTGATGATTTTAGGGTCAAGGGCTGTCTAGAAAGCTGGGCTAAATTTAGTTGAAAACACACTTTTAGAGGTCAAGTTTATATATAACTCTTATGGCGCTGCACACTAAATCATATATTAATCACAAATTTTGCTTCCCAACTGTGCTCATAGAAACAGTCCATAAAATCAAGTAGTTTCAGCTTGGGTAAATCTGACAGAACACTGTGTTTCACTCCTTTCAAAGTCTTTTTTGGACACATTTTTTGATTTGAAAAATTTGGTCTCCCCCGGATAAATTCAGCCATGGATCTGCTGGAAACAGTTATATTTCTGGTGATATTAAACTCTTAAAATGATGAGCCAGGGTAAGACATTTTTTTGATGATGAAAGTACAAAAATTGAAACATGAAATTCTCAAAATTGTGACAAATTAATCTACAGAACTTAGTTTTAGGTCCCAGATAACATATAACTAAATTCTGAACACAATCTGAGACAGTGCAGCAAAATATTTCTTGACTGACTTCCCGAACCAAAATATTTTGTCAATGGATAATTATAATCAAAAACTGTGATCAAATATGATTTGTCCTACATTTGTTCTCAATATTGATCAAAATTATCAGGATAATCACTTTGGCCATAATCATGCATCTTTAACTGTTACAACATTACACCCACTGCTTTGTATTGCAATATGATAATTTATGTAATCCAGTTTTTTGGGGGGTTTTTTTGGTCCCATACAGTTTCTATTAAAGAAAAATCTATTATTAATTCAAAACGAAGTACCACGTGTTTGACATTTAATTCTATGTTTTGTGATTTGTAAGGAGTATACATAATTTAAAAAACGAGTCAGAAAAGCTGCAACAGCTAAATTATTGATGAGACAAAGTCTACAGGATTGCTAACAGCTCAGTATATTTGTACTAAGGCACAATGGCACTTTCAGCTGAATGCATGCTGGCATGCATACAGTGACAGTGCTATTCAGTGTCTATAGTTATGCACTGGAAGAAAATTCAAAGATCACCAAAGTCAAGCGTGTTCAGGAAGCGGGGTGCAGTTGGCTATGTACACTAAGTTGATGTCTGAACTATTATGTGAACAAGAATCATGGGTTCTGTAATAGGGGGGTAGGGGATTGGAGATATCTAATTGGAGTGGAGTGCACAGATATCTCAGACATGCAAACCATAACTGGATATTCTTGTTCATAACAAAGACTTCAGACAAGGAGAGCAACAGCAGAGCGGTTGAATAAAGGCAGAAACAATTACGTAATGTGCTGATATATATAAAATCATTCCACCCAAAGCTCAGCTAAAACTTGCACAAGTACACTCTCAGAGTCTGACTTAGTTTGTGTTTTTTGTGAATTCAGACATTTACCCTGCAAAGGTATGAGGAAAAGCTGTACGCTGTATGTCCCTTACTGCCCTGCCAGTCTGCTTAGGCACAAATCCAAACAGAAGTCAGGACCATTATTGTTTTGTCACTACTAGAGTTACCATAAGTATCCATGCTTCCCAATAAGGTTGGGCAGGGAAGAAATCAGATTACTGACCTATTGCATGTACACAATAGGTCTGTTACTTCTGTTCATGTAAACACATGACAAAAGTTTCATCCTCTAGGATGAATGTGCAGAATTTATGGCTAACATGCTTTACAGAAGTAAACATACACTACCATTCAAAAATTTGGGGTCACTTAGAAATGTCCTTATTTTTGAAAGAAAAGCAGTTTTTTCAATGAAGATGACATTAAATTAATCAGAAATACAGTTGAGACATTGTTAACGCGGTAAATGACTATTGTAGATGTAAATGGCTGATTGTTTATGGAATATCTACATAGGGGTACAGAGGCCCATTTCCAGCAACCATCACTCCTGTGTTCTAATGGTACATTGTGTTAGCTAATCGTGTTGAAAGGCTAATTGGTTATTAGAAAACCCTTGTGCAGTTATGTTAGCACATGAATAACAGTGTAAGTTTTCATGGAAAACATGAAATTGCCTGGATGATCCCAAACTTTTGAACAGTAGTGGATATGTATTATATTTGCAAGTTTCAGGCATGTTTTCATTTTATTTTTTATTGACAAGGCAATGGTATGTTTAGTTTTTCCTCAGGCAAATAAAGGCAAGAATTTGGGTTAAAGTTTCTGTTTGAGGCCCAAACATGCAACACATTATGAGATTCCAGAATGATTTCTTCATTTCCACTCTGATATCAGTGCAAAAGTGGAAAACACTGCAGCTCATACAGTTTTCTAACAGCCTTTGGAGCATGTGAGAATTGTTAAGTCTCACAGACAGAGGTTGAGGTCAACTTCTGATCACCACTGAAGGCATGTGGTTTGTATTTTACTCAAAATTACTTCACCATGGAAAAAGTGTACATCAATTTATAAATACCTAATATCACCTCAATAAACTGGACTGTTTTACAAATAGTTCATACCCAGTTGGCAGTGATGTCTGCATCTCCTCACCTTCATGTGAGCAAAAGTTAAGTAACATAGATACAGATTGATACATCCAATACTAGACTTTAAAGGATTGTAAAAAAATAAATCCTTGGTCCATTGTAACAAAAATTTCTACAAAAAAACATTCATTTTGTCATTATGAGTTACTGAGTGTAGAATGATGTATAAAAAATTCAGTTTTCTCTGTTTCAGCAACACCATAAAGTGTGCAAAAACTGAAGGAGTCTGAATACTTTCAGGTTCTACTAAACCTTTTGTGGTTTAATGAATTTTAGAAAACTTGCAGTTTCATTTCACAAAGAAAATTTAAAAAACAGCTTTTTCATTTGTAGCCACTGACTCAATTTTGTTGGACAATTGCAGTTTGCAGATCTGATTGACTGCAGCTAGCCGGCTCATAATATCTACTATCTTATGTAGTGTTGAAAAACTGTTGAATACCCCAGACAAAAAGCTGTTAAGATGAAGGCCAAGCAGTGTATGACGCCAACACTATCTTAGATAACGAGAACCTTCAGTTGCTTTCCCAAATGACCGGCATGGGAATGTTGAAGAGCTTTGTATCTAAAGGCCATTGAGTCTGTGGTGCTTGGCTTTGTGGGTGGTTGACTGAGCATTTTGGAGACAGAGGAGATGAGCACAGCTTCGGTGCAAAGGGCAAGGGCAGCAAAGAAATGACCAGAGATGATTGGGATCCAAGGCATGATACATGTATCTCTTCATATTCATGTGTTAAAGTTTGTAACTAGTTAGTGATGTTCACCATAACATTATGACCACCTGCCTAATATTGCATTGGTCCGCCTTTTGCTGCCAAAACAGCCCTGATCCATCGAAGCATGGACTCCATTAGAACCCTGATGGTGTGCTTTGGTATCTGGGACCAAGATGTTGGCAGCAGATCCTTTAGGTCTTGGAAGGTGTGAGGTGGGGCCTCCATGGATCAGACTTGCTTGTCCAGCACATCCCACAGATGCTGGATTGGAGTGAGATCTGGGGAAGGCCAAGGAGGAGGCTAAGTCAACACCTCTAACTGGTTGCTGTGCTCCTCAAACCATTCCTGAACCATTTTTGCTTTGTGCCATGTCGCATTAACCTGCTGAAAGAGACCACAGTCATCAGGGAATATTGTTTCCATGAAAGGGTGTACATGGTCTGCAGCATTGCTTAGGTAGGTGGTACGTGTCAAAGTAACATCCACATGGATGGTACGGACCCAAGGTTTCCCAGCAGAACATTGCCTCAAGTATCACACAGCCTCTGCTGGTTTGCATTCTTCCCATAGTGCATCCTGGTGCAATGTCTTCCCCAGGTAAGCCAGCCTTCGCTCCCCACGTGCATCAGTGAGCCTTGGCTGCCCATGACCCTGTCGCCGGTTCACCACTGTTCCTTCCTTGGACCACTTTTGATAGATACTGACCTCTGCAGACCAGGAACACCCCACAAGAGTTTTGGAGATGCTCTGACATCTAGCTGTCACAATTTGGCCCTTGTCAAACTCGCTCAAATCCTTCGACCTTTCCATTTTTCCTGCTTCTAACACATCAACTTTAAGGACAAAATATTGACTTGCTACTTAACATATCCAACCCACTAACAGGTGCTATGATGATCAGTGTTATTCACTTCACGTGTTAGTGGTCAGAATGATATGCATGATCGGTGTATATGCACATACCACAGAGCAAGTTGCCTTTCAAAACTGTCTTGCAAAACGCTGACATGAACTGTCTGTGGTGATCTTTTGGTGCAAAATCCACATGCTTTGAAGCAAAACAATCAGACAGTCAGGCGAATCTCTGTCATTGGATTTACTGCTATTCTTTTCTGATGCCAAGCATCCATCTGCTGTCACACTGACACAAACTGAAAGAGTTCTGCTCTAAGTGAGTTTATTACATTAGCGTTGGCCTACTTTGATCACACATGATGAAATTGACAAAATTTCTTTGCTCAACCTTTTTCAAAATGGAATTTAACATATTTTAATTTTGCTTGATTGAATTAATGCCTGGATATACATATGAGGGCCTTAGAGAAGTGATTGAGGCAGTGGCCACAGCTGCACAGCCTTAGGAAGGTCACTGGTCAGGCAGTGCCAGCAGAAGAAGACAGCTGCAGTTTCCACACTTTGCAAATGCAGACTTGCCTGCAAAAAGAAAAGAAAAACAAAACAAAACAAAATTAAAGCTGCAAGCAGCATTAAACGGGTCCTCGCATCCTTGCTGGTCGATGAATCCAAGCATGTCCATCAGGCGATGCTGCAGCTGAGACTGCATTTATCTGGTGAAGACCGGACTCTGATTACACTCTGATGTAAAGTTTCAGGAAGACTGGAGCATGTATGGGCCATTTAGACAGCACTTCCTATCCACCCATCAGTTGGCGCAATCACTGTGACTGTGTTTTGGCCTGTGAATGTCATCACGGCAGGACTGTGATGTAAAGTTTGAGGCAGATTGCAGCATGTACAGGGGATTTACACAACACTCCCTGCTTCATGGCGAAGCATCAAAGTTCAGTCGGCCACCATGGCCAGGCCTTTTGAGCTTGGTGAATAATTTTTACAAACTGTCAACCTTAAAGCATGTTGTATATATTGTCTAAATTTCTTCACAGAACATATTTCACTTGAGAGAATATCTGCTACCAGAAAAAAAAAAAACAATTGGACTCCTTTAAAGAAAAATGGACTCTTTTTATTAAATCAATAAATATTAATCTATAGCCTCCGCTTGTCTATGCGTATGGTCTGACTTTTCTCTGCTTTATTTCAGTATATTAACCCTCTACCTTTTTAAGAAGGATGGCACCATGGACTTCAAGGCTGTGTGCATGCACTGGTGGTGTCCTTTCCCTATTGCTCCTGGGGTTGCTCTCTGGCTCCGCAGGGCCTGCGTGGCTTAGGCCCCTCTGCCTGGGGGTGGGTGTCTCCGGTGTCTCTCCCTTTGAGCCCTGGGTCTGCTGGGTCTGTGCGCTCTCCCGGGGCCTTGGGGGTGGCAGCGGCTGGTCTCTTCTGGGGCGCCCTGGGGTTTAGGGTGGGTCGGCCCTTCCATCGCTCCCCTGCCCCTTCCCACTCTGCTTCCCTCCTCCTCCCTTCTCTCCCGCCTGCCCGCCCGTTCTCGGGGGCTATTTATTAATATGCTGCAGGAGGCGCTATGGCACATGCTGTGAATGTATTTTGACATATGGATGTGATCAGGGCAGGACTTTGATCAGACATGTAATGCTTGAAGCAAATTGGAGCATGCAGAGGCTAGTTAGACAGCAGTTTCATGATGAAGCATCAAAATTCTGGAGTCCGCCATGGCCACACCCTCAGAGTTTTGTGAAAGATTTTGATAACTTTTGATCACTAATACCTGTATATATACTGGCCATATTTGAGGTTTGGTGGAGTTATCCTGGAAGAGTTTATACTTCTTGAAAATGACAAAAATTACACAAAATCTCATACTTAATCCAAAATGGCGGACTTCCTGTTGAGTTTAGAGTGTGACTCCAAAAGGTTTTTTTGTGCATCCTGTTGTGCTTTATATGCCTACCAAATTCCGTGGATGTAGGTGAAACATGCTGTGGGGGCTGTTAAAAATGCTGCAAGGGGTGCTATGCCACATGCAGTGCTGAGATGCATACAGTGTCTTTCCTTGGGGCGACTGTGATGTGTGTGGTAATTTTGGTAAGGTTTTCAGCATTCTAAACCTGTCAAAAAATAGTTTGTTTGTCATGACAATGCATTGCCTAGGCAACAGCGTTGTATGAAATGTCAAAAACTTCACACTCAGGCAATTTCCAGAATTATATGACAAAATTTGGGGCCATGGCAAGTACAAATGTACTGCCTCAAACTTCCTATTACCAATACGTGGCGCTCACAGGTCTTGCGAAGTGGCGGTTAGGTAAGAAAAAAGTGCAGAATGAATGGTTGGTACCATGTTAAAATTCAGTATCTGAGGTTTATAAAACTGCAAAGAAAAAAATCTTTTGATGAGGGAATCCCTAAAAAATGTGTTTTAAAGATAAGGTTATTTTTTTACCAAAATAACATAGTTTTTATTACTCGCTAAGGCATACAACTGCAAGTGTCTGACTAAAAGTTGCATTTAAAACATGAAACTGATGTTTTGAAGATTACTAATTGAAAATATATCAAAGTGATATTGACTGTATTAAGCGCAGAAGATTTACAAACATAAACATGTTACATATCTCCCCCCTCTCCCTTATCCCCTGTTTGAAGGTACCAGTCACGTTTCTTTCGGATATGCTTCTATAGAACACTATGTCATTAGCACAATTGTGAATGACATGAACAGTAAACAGTGATAGTGAGTACACACATCCTTGCCCAGGTACAGTGTTAATGGCAAGATGAAAGAGTAATAAAGATTCACATGACTACTGAAGCACATTCACTTATCTTATTTCTTAGACAGAAAGCCTGCGATTGTTGCACCAAAATATTCCTGATGCATATTCCATTAGTTTTTCAATCAATTTTGATCTTGGTGCTAGTGATTCCACCATATGAAGATTCGCAAGCAGAAGTGTCTCGCGAATTTTTACTTGAGGAGGCTAGCGAGAGCTACAACAACCTCAGGTTGCTGTTGGATCTCCTTGAACTCAAGACCACCTTGAAATCAGAAGAGATCACTTACTCATATGCATTTGATATGAAACTGGCAAATGGATTCTTAGGACTGGGAACAGCTGCTTCCACATACCCATGCCCTTGGTGTGAACTCGCTAAGTCAGACTTTGCCAAACCAGACATTCTGTTTGATGGTGGCAAACTGCGAACTCTAGGCTCCATAAGAGAGTATGCAGGCAAGTACCAAGCACAGCAGCAGTCATCCACAGGGGTAAAAGTAAGTTAAGTTCAGCTCCTTTCTACAGCTGTGAGCAAATGCCACTGTGTGATGTTGAGGAAGATGACACCTTGGTCCTTGACTTGGTGCCTCCAATGGAACTCCACTTGATGCTTGGTATTGTAAATAATCTCTACGATTGCCTTGATGGTATACTCAAGAGAAAAGGATGTGTGATCACAGCAAAGGATTGGGCAGCTCCCCTAGGATTAGCCAGGGCAGCACACTATGGAGGACAGTTTAATGGCAACCAGTGCAGGACTTTGTTGTCCAATACTGACAGCCTTGAACAAATTCTTAAGAAGGCAGGAGTTTTTCATGTTGGAGCACCAGTTGTGGAAGCTTTCACTGCTTTTAACATGGTCAGGAGAACTTGCTTTGGGATGTCATTAAGTCCAGATTTTCAGGTTCATGTCAGAAGGTTTGCTGAAGCCTTCTTGAAACTTGACTTGAGTGTCATGCCTAAGGTCCATGCAGTCTCTGTGCATGTTAAACAATTCCTCAACCGTCAGAAGTCTTCAAACAAAGGACTGGGATATTGGTCAGAGCAGGCTTCAGAGAGCGTGCACTCTGACTTTGATAGCCTGTGGGTTGGCAGCGGCTACAAAAGAGCCATGAGCCACAAGGAATATGGCAGTCAACTGCACAAGTGTGTAGTAACATACAACGCAAGGCATAAGTAAATTATTGATTTCCTTGTCTTGTCTATCACTTTCACAAGTGAAAAGTATACAATGACTCTGGGTAAGAAGCACCAACAAAAGAGCCATTAGCAATAAGCAAGGATAACAGCTGTTAGATGTTAAATGTTGCTTTCTCTATATATTCCTCCGTGATTTGTTGTTTTTCGTTTCTTTCAATCTCATTCATTACATGTTCTTAGCAATTACACAGATAGAACATTTAAGATTGAATTAAAAAATATATAACAAAAAAAGAAAAAAAGAAAAAAAAAACCTGTCTATGATTGGTACCTTGACGCGGTAGATAGGCATACGGAGGTACCGGTATTAAGGCCTCTGAACTAAATCCAATCAAATTATTTTTGGATATTAAATATCCATAAATATTTGTAAATTCTACTCCCAGCAACCCTTAAAACATCTTTTTTCATTCCTAAAAGTAACATTAGTATGATATCTGCATTATTGCACTTTGGGAAGCATATCAAAATCACGTCACTTTCCATAAATATACTGTAATTTGTGGAGAAATTATTTATAATATTCAAATTGCGTTTTTTTGAGAATCCCTCATCAAAAGATTTTTTTCTTTGCAGTTTTATAGGCCTCAGATACTATATTTTATCAAGGTGCTAACCATTTATTCTGCACTTTTTTTTTACCTTACCGCCACTTCGCAAGACCTGTGCGCTATGACTATGACTAAATTTCTGAGTGTGGATGTCCTCAGACTGGGCCTGGTGTCCAGCCCATGAAGTTTGGGGCAGATTGGATCATGTGCAGCTGAGATATAAACACTTCAGTAGTCATGACATCGAAATTCACCCCACCACCATAGACATGCCTTCTGATGACAAGTCACCATTTTTTCAGTGAATCATCATCAACGTCTTATGGCTTATGTCACCATATTTGAGATGAATCTGGACAATGGGCTAAGAATAGTACATCAAAATGTAAAAAAATACATTTCCTGTTGCCAGCAGGTGGCTCTATGACTGTGAATGTATTTCATCATATGAATGTGATCAGGGCAGGACATTGATTATACATGTAAAGTTTCAGGCAGATTGGAGCATGTTCAGAGCATTTACACAGCACCTGATGTTTCATGGTGAAAGATCAAACTTGCAGAGGCCGCCACGGCCATGCCCTTAGACTTGTGTAAAACATTTTGATAACTTTTGATCACTAAGGCCTGCTGTATGTACTGGCCAAATATGAGGTGATTTGGAGTTACGCCATAGGAAGAGTTTGCTCTAGAAAATGAGCAATAATCATGAAATTTCACACAGTCAGCACAAAATGATGGACTTCCTCTTGACTTTTTTGTTCAGACTGATGTGTTGCATATGCCTATCAAATTTGGTAGTAGTAGGTGAAATGTGCTTCCCGTAGTAGATGCTACAAATTTTCCAGGGGGCACTATGGAGTCATTTTGGTTCAGACCTATACATTTCCCCTAAAATAACACATTTTTCACCAATTCTGATGTGCATGCAAAATTTCACGCGTTTTTGAGAATTTATAGGCTGCCAAATTTGAGTTTCAAAAAACAGGAAAAGAGTGAATGATAAGAAACCCTTATGTTTCAATAGGGTCTTCGCACTTTAAGTGCTGGGACCCTAAAAAAAAAAAAAAATTAAAGCTGCAAGCAGCGTTGAACGGGTCCTTGCATCCTTGCTGGTCAGCGAATCCAAGGATGTCCGCCAGGTGGCGCGGCAACCGAGAGTGTATGTCGGCCTATGGATGTGATGAGGGCCGAACTCTGATCAAATTTGTAAAGTTTCAGGCAGACTGGAGCATGTACAGGCTAGAAATGCTGCTCGTCATGTCCATCCACCAGGTGGCGCTGTCACTAGGACTGTATATTGGTCTATGGAATTCTATCAGGGCTGGACTCTGATCACAAAATCTTCATCAAGGTATGAAGAATGAGCTGACCAGTTTCCAGAAAGATATGACCAGGTTTCAGGCAATGGTGCATGCAAATGTAATGACAATAATTTCCTGTTGCCAATAGGTGGCATTATGAGTATTTCTAAATTTATGAATGTGGATGTGTTCAGATGCAGACTGTTGTCAATCATATGACATTTGGGCCAGATTGGATCATGTGCAGCTAAGATATAAATAGTCAATTTTCATGGTGAGACATCAAAATTCACCGCACTGCCACAGACACACCCTTTGATGACGAGTCACCATTTTCTCCAGGAGTCATCATCAACATGTTCAGGCTTATGTCACCTTATGTGAGGTGAATATGATCAACTGGCTAAGAATAGTACATTAAAGTGTAAATAATGGCTAGTTCCTGATACCACAAGGTGGCATTGTGACTGTGAATGTATATTACCATGTGAATGTTATCGGGGTAGAACGATGATTATACATATAAAATTCCAGGCAGATTGGCGCATGTACAGGAGAGTTAGGCAGCACTTCCTGTTTCATGGCGAAGGATAAATATTTTTTGGGGGCCGCCATGGCCACGCCCTTTGACTTTTTGCGGAACATTTTGCTAACTTTTCATCAGGAAGGCGTGTTGTATATACTGGCCAAATTTGAGGCCTCTTGGACTTACCCCGATGAAGAATTTATCTAAACAGATTTCATGGTTATTTCAGGATGGCCGACTTCCTGTTAGGTTTAGCGTATGCCTGTAATGTACTTTTTTGTGTGTCCTGATGTTGTGTATATGCATGCCAAATTTTATTGCTGTAGATTAAACGTCCTGCCAATTGGGTTAATGTCCACATTTTGCAACTTTGCAGGGGGTGCTATGGAGCCATTTTGGCACACACAAGCACAAGTTGTATAAAATATCAAATTTTTTGTCGGGCCTGATGTGTGTGCAAAGTTTCACGCTTTTTCCAGCACGTCTCAAAAGTCCAGTTCTAAAAGCTGCCAAAGAAAGAGTAATAATAAACCCTAGGGTTTCAATAGGGTCTTTGCACCGCTGATGCTCGGACCCTAAAAAACATAAGTAGAGAAAGTACATGCTGGTAATCCACTACTGAATGTATCACTCTCGCACTACGTCTGTGTCCAGCTGACACAGCAAAATAGGATTCAACAGCTTGACAACATCTAAAAACAGGATCCAAAATGCATCTGGTAGAGACTGATGTCAGTGTTGTGGGAGTGTTACCGTTTTAGAAAGTGCATTTCCTCTGTGTAGCAGTTAAAACAGACAAAATAAGGTCATGAAATATGTGTGTCAAGCAATTAGGGGTTAGCTCACCCTGAGAGATCTCAGCTTCCCTTTTAGAATATGGGACCATCAAACACTGACAGGTTTACTATTATATTTTGCATCACATCTGTTGTTTTCCACATTTATGCCTTTCTGTCTGTCTGTCTTGCGGTGAATGATTTAAGAAATCTATATCATCTTCTACAAATCAATTGTTCTGTTTTGTGGGTACGTTCCACTTGCCTGGTGGGTGCGTCTCACTTTTTCTTCTGATTGTGTGATTGATCTGGTATGGTATGATATGGGATGCTTTCATATTTTGCTTTGTTCTCTTGCGTGTTTTTATTGTGTTTGGATTTTTCTCTCAGATCAGATATTTTCAATGACTGGTCCATGCAGTGTTGGCTGCAGGAGTGCAACTCCTGCCACTGCTTTGAGTTGAGCCATGAACTTTAACAAAATGCCAGATTTGAAGCCCCCACCCTAGAAAGCACAGTGTAATTCTACAACCAGTAAAGAAACATAAAAACATGTATGCTCTACATTTGATAGAGAATGGCGACTTCAGTGTCAGCCTCTTGAACTTGTTAGGGATTGTCGTAAGAACGCGTGCATTAAGCTCCAGTAGCTGCAAAAAACGTTATTTCAGAGCCCTTGCGCTGTTTTGGTATAGGCTGATGAAACAGTGCTGGCTGGCTTCTGTACGTGTTTCTTTGCTGGTGTTTCAACCACAGCGGCTGTGAAGACATAATAACAACATTGCTGTTTTAGCAAGAACTGTTGAGTCACCACTTCCACTTTCTCTGACTTCCTGTCCTCTTCTCTCTCTAGTTAAGATGACTATTCTAAACTACCAGAGTCCCACCACTGGCCTTTTTCCTGTCAAAACATGCTCCACCTGTAAGGAGGCCAAGGTCCGTGACTCCTTGTACTGTGCTGCTGGTGCCTGGGCTCTGGCACTGGCATACCGGTCAGTATACAACATGCACACACATACAAAACACACAGTAAACCATATCATATTTGTTTCATGTACACAAAACTGAACCTAACTTTACCAATAATGTGTTCATCCTGAGGGGGGATTATCTCAAGTGAATGGAGACTTTTTCACTGCCTAGTTTCTAATTTTGTACCATGATATGAATCCATCCCATTAAATCCAATCCATTTTTGAGGATAATTCTTCAGAGATGCTCTTAGTCCATCTTAGCAAAAATTTCGAAAAATGGGTTTTCACTTTACCGTTATGGATTAATGAGTGTAGATTGATGAGCAGAATTCAATTTTATCAATTTGAACACCATACAAAAATGAGTAACAACCGAATTTCAAAGTTTGGCAGCTGGTTATACTTATGTAGTATTATACTATGCTAGTCTATTAAGCTATTAAGATGAAGACTGATCGGCGTGAGAACACAACGCTGTCTTGGATAAGGTGGAAATTTAGTTGCTTCCCCAAATTCAATGAAGAGCAAAAGGGCTGCTAACTTGTGTTGTGTGTATGACCTGTCTGGACCCCAATGCAGAATCAGCTGCACAGCTTAAACGATTTATTGTGGAACAGTCTTTATGAAGAAGAAGGAAACCAGGGGAGGGAATGTGGAGATGGAGAGCTGTTGCAGGTGAATAGCGGCCATGGGACTGGCATTGGACACTGAAGCCTGGCAAGGGGGGTGAGCTGGTTAGGAAATGACTGGAGATGGCCGAGACCTGAGGCACAGAGACATTGCACTACTAGGAGAATTTTGGCTAAAGATACTAGCATGGGAGTGGCTAGAACAATCTGGCGAAGAGTGGAGTGATGAGCCAGGGTTTAAGGACTACAGCAGGTGATTAGTGGAAGGATTTCCTGAAAAGAGGAACAGGTATCCAGGCCTGGGTACAAACACAGAGAGAGGACAAACAGGGACAAACAGACAACCAGGAGGGGGCAAAACAGGGGACGCAAACACCAGGAACAGGGAACAGGAATGGTACCATGGCAATATGAGTAATACACATTAGCCTCGAGCTGGTCATGAAATAACTGCTGTAACCAGCCTCAAGTGGCCATTCAAGGAACATACATTTTTGGCACTTCCACTGTGAAATTCACATGGCTCAGATGCAGTAGTCTTGACTGTCTTGAACTACCATGCACACTTATTGTACACTTATAATATTCTAGATATATTTTTTTAAAATAAATATTTACTGCTCGTTGTCTTGACTGTGAGCTACATATCAACCTCTTTTTCCCTCATAGATTAGTTATGCTCTTAGCCTGTAGGCTGTGTTACGAAAAAACTGCAAAAGTTTCGCCAGTTTGTATAATTTACTACGGAACACCTCATTTAATGGTTTGGAAGGAAACAATAAATCGCACTGTTTAGGAAAGGAACAGCTCCTCTGCATTCTTATGTTCAGTTCAAAACAGAAGCTGCTACTTTATTTAGAGCAGCCTATTTATGATGACAAATAACTCATCTAAAACATCAGCACTTTAACATGAAACAGCTGCAGTTATTGTTCATGTAGATTGCTTGTGGTATTGTTTTATGAAACCTCCAACTTATTCTAAATTCTTGGTTAGTAGTTAAGGTAGAGTTAAAAAGATTTAGTCAAGTTAGCCCTAACGGTCTAAAGGGTAGTTATATGATTTTCTGTTTATGTGACAGTTTTCGTGAACAGTTGTCAGTAGCATTATCAAGCAACTAACCGATTAATCACTGAAACAAATCAAGGACAGAGTACATTTTCACATATGCTGATTAAGCCATTTTTAATCATATACATGTGTATCTACTCAATTACTTTACCGGTGTCCTAGTAAACAACAGCTTATCTTCAATTTGTAGTCTTTGGCTGTAATCCGCTAAACCCCACAGAAGTCTTTGTCATGGGGCCTGTTGCTAGCTGAACCCACATAATGCTCTTTGCTTGCCCACATGAAACTGTCTGTAGTCTGAGTAACTGCCTCCTCAGTCTGATGTTCAACACAGAAAATAAGCAGCAGCCCTACATGTTATTATATAATAAGAGGCCCCTCCTGGTGGTGCAACCAGGTACTACAACAAATGTACAATATAGTTTCTTACATGCATCACCCTTGTCTTTTTCCTTATCGTGTAATATAATAGTTAAATTGTTGACATCACTTAATTGATTAGGAGTTGATCATAAACGTTCGTGTAGAATATGTGACAGAACTATAAAAAACTATTACTTTTGATGATGTATACACCAGCTGCCAGTACAAATTGTACATTTGTCACATACATTTTTAGAGGGACTGTCTGAAAATACAGGTGTGCAGTAAAACTACAATGTATAAGGTTTCTTCCATCACCAAAGCAAAAGTGATTTAAAAGAAACCCCAAAATGGAACGACAGGTAACTTATAATGTGTTTATAGAGCATTTTGTGCAGAACAGACCAAAATCCCCCGATACATTGGTTTGCAGTTAAGTTTCACAGCTTTCTGTGCTTTGTATCCTACCTCTTTGACTTTTGGTTTTCTTCCACTCTTTTCTGTTTCATGCTTACTGACCCTGATCTTTAATCTGTCTCTGTCATTTTAAGGCTTTGCCTATTAACCACATTTGGATTATTGCTTCAAGGAGAACACTTCAGAATTTCACTGAGGCTCCCAAACTCCTTTATCTACTGCCCCCACTGTTGATGCCTGCATTCCTTACTGATTAGTCTCCAGGCAAAGGAGCACTTCCACAAAATGAGCCTGTAATAGGATGGATAGGGGGAGAATGTTGAAGAGAAAGATGCAAAGAGAGAGAGAGGAGGGACAGAGTTGTAAAGGGAGGATCGAGAAAGAAAGAAAGTGAAGGAGAAGATATGGGAAGTGAATGAAAAGAGAGAGAGTGACAGAGAGAGAGAGATGAAGAAATAAGATGGAGGGAAGACTGAGTGAGGAAATTAGATGGAGGTGGAAGACAGAGGGAAAGAGAAGGGTAAAAATAGAGTGTACTGTGGTGATGTGACCAGCGGCAGATCCCAGTCATCAGTCATGGCTGCCTCCTATTACAATTGTCACTAGGATTTAATTAAGATGATTCTCATCTGACAGGCTTGGCTAGTGCCATTACTTACTTCACGCCCAGCTGCTGTGTGTGTGTTATGGTGTGTGTGAGACAGTCAGTGGCTCGACTGGCAGTTAGATTGCCACAAACTCATGGTAACCTTTATCTCCCACCTTGCCCGGTCACATTTCATTCTTTAATTTGATTTAATTTCATTTGTTACATTTATTTCTTTTTATTTCAGTGGGTTGCAAGTCAGCGAAAGCATTCACTGCAACAGTACTCCTTTGTTTTCTCGTGGTTGTTTAGCCTTTTTTTTGACTCCCTCTGTATTATTCTGATCAAGAGCTGACTATGTCTCTGTAGCCCCTGGTCAGTGTTGGATCACCTCATGCATATTACAGCATTAGATACTTGTAGTATGTTAATAAATGCCCATTAAAGCTACTTTGAAATCTGATGTCTGTCGATGAAAAATTGCCTGCTGTATCCTCTGCCTGCAATCAGTTTTGATGTGCAGTGTCACATCTAAAAGACAGTGTCATTAATGCAGCGTGTACCACGGAAATTTAAACAAGTTTCACCTCAGCAGCTTGGGTTTCCTCTGTCGATAGCCAAAGTCATTATTAACATGACTTTTGTCATTTGCATCTGAGATCTGCCAGCCTCACAAAAAATACGCTGACTCCTAATGTGGTCACTGAAACCATAAATGATTGACTTTGAGTGGTATTTTACTAACTATAATGCCTAAAAACTATACAATAAATCATGGTTAAAGCACAATCGTTGGTCCATAAGTAATTTTATTTTGAAGGATTTTTGCTTTTAATTTAGATGACGAACATGCAGGTAACAACACTGAGGGGTATGAATTAATAAAACAGGTGAAGAATCCCTTCAGTTCAGTGGTGCCTATACAGCAATGTTATAATGCCTTCAATCACAAACATTTTGGGGGGTTATTTAGTTTGTAAAACTTTATAAACATCAGGAATCAACACGTACAGCAATTTTCCAAGTGCCCATATATGTTACTAACATTGGATAAACTGGTGGCTATAGATACTATACGTATAATACTTCATATGGTTTTACGCACCCTGCAGTTCACAACAGTTCAGCCAAAAACTCCCTGAATTTTTGTCATGTGACTGTTGGTCACGTCTAAGTCACTGATAGCATCTTAGTTGCACAGACAAGTGTAGAATCTTTGTTTTATTTACAGAATCTGTTTAGAGCAAACTTTATGCAAATGTTTTAAACAAGACATGGAGAATAAAGGGATTTTGATTAAATATGATGATTTTAAGCTTATATTTGGTTACATTTGCAAACAGAAAAACACATGAAAGGTTCATGTACAATGATAAGTTTTAAAACTGAAAGTTTGAGAATATGGGTCCGATACATTGTGTAATTTGGGCAAGTTCTTCATGCAGTTTTGGGGCTCAGAAAGTTAAAAGGTGCTTATGGTTTATTTAAACCTAAACCTAAGTATTTGTGGTTAATTTTTTAATATGGATAACACCGTAAAACAAGGACTTCAGCAGAGTGTTTGCTGAACAGAGCGCTGTGGCAACACAGTAATATCAGTAAAGACTTCAGATAGGACTGGGAACATAATTTGTTTAAGACATACACCACTGTTCAAACATTTGAAGTCACCCAGACAATTTCATGTTTTCCATGAAAACTTACACATTTATTCATGTGCTAACATAATTGCACAAGGGTTTTCTAATCATCAATTAGCCTTCTAACATGATTTGCTAAGACAATGTACCATTAGAACACAGGAGTGGTGGTTGCTGGAAATGGGCCTCTGTACCCCTATGTAGATATTCCATTAAAAAGCAGCCATTTCCAGCTATATTCATTTACCATATTAACAATGTCTGGACTGCATTTCTGATTGATTTCATGTTATCTTTTCTTTCAAAAATAAGGACATTTCTAAGTGACGCCAAGCTTTTGAACAGTATTGTATAATCAGTAGGAATAATCACCAAAACTGTTCCATTCAGACCCCAATAACAATAGTCATCTTTTTAAAGTACAGAGTTGCACATCTCTTCACTGTCTGTCCTCATGTGTTCTTCCTCTTCTTTCTGCTCTCCAGACGTATTGATGATGATATGGGGCGGACCCATGAATTGGAGCATTCTGCCATCAAGTGCATGAGAGGGATCCTCTACTGCTACATGAGACAGGCTGATAAAGTGAGTTTTTAATCTGCAGTGATTCAGCTTCTGCTCTAATGCTGCATGTTTGCATAAAAGCACCCTGCAATCTCGTCTTGACCTTGACGAACTAATTTAGGGGAGAGCTTTTCTGTGTCTTAATTACAAAGCTGCCTTAACACAGCTAATTACACACAGCAGCAGCATTCATTGTGGCCCTGTCTCCAACACTTACAGAGTACATGGCATTTTTATTGAAGATGTGTCACGGGGCCACTGCTGGGCAAATATCACGAAGCAGATACAGCAGCTGGGTCTCATTTTCTGCTTGTAGTACTGTGCACGAGAAACCAAAGTATTTTCCCTCAGAATTACAGGTTTCTCCAGTGAAAAGGTTTGACTTTAAACCATGATAGGCAATTAACTTTATTAGTGAGTTATGGTTAATGTGCGTCTGGAAAACTCTACTGCATATATACAGAGTGCGAGGTATACAAGTCTTTGACTCTGTAGATAGTTAAGTCATGTAGCATCTTGCGCCCCACTTATCGTAGGTAGACTACTAAAACACTTGAGTCAAACGATTGTGACTTTGCCCCTTAGGTCCTGTCTCCTCCTTTAAGTCATGTGAGCTTTGCTTAAACTTAACCAAGAGCTCTGCACTGCTTACACATAATCAGAAAAACATGCTTTTGGAAAAATACACTGTACATTGTCCTAGAACATTTTGCAGATAACTTTAGTAGAACATTTGTTAAACATTCTGTACAAATGTTTCACTGTTATGCTAATTAAAGTGTAATCCAGGCAGCATTATGATGTTAAAAAAAACAACAACAATAAAACACGCTTTCAAATGCAAATTAGTTACATATGAACACAAGAAAAGCACTCAGAGAGCGCAGTACTCCACCAAGGCTGCTCAGTCATGTCATTTCCGACGACTGAAATCTTGAAAAAAATGTTGGCAGAAATCACGGCAACATAGAATGTGGCCATTAAATATAGGTGTACTTACAAACAAAATGACCTTATGCTGAACACAGGCGTGTGTTATGCATGTGCACGTTACGTACGGATACCGAATCGCGTGACATAAATATGTAGCAGTCGGTAGGAATTGATGGGACTCGGAAACACCCTCGCAATTTAATCAATTGTTCCTTGTATGATTTCTGACGAATACGTCCCAATAAGTTCACCGTCGATTTGTAGTAGGATTGTAATCATGTGATCGTCAGCAAGCAGCTGATGTAGTGCTCACTTGTAGTCATAGTTACAGTGATGCTGTGCCACTATCCTGCAATGATACGGAAATCTTTAACAAATCCGTGGATCCAGACTATAAGCCACATCACTGCCAGAATCTAATCAGTTGGTCCTTGTGTCATTTCTGACCTTCCCAGAAAATTTAATCCAAATTTGTTATTCTGTTTTTGAGTAATGTTGCAAACATACAGACAGACAGACAGACAGACAAATGTATGGCAGTTGTGACATAACTGGCTTAGTAGTAACTTTTTGGCAACACAGTTGCCATATAAACCAGAAAGAAACATCAAGGCTCCATATGGTTCTCTTAAATTTATTAGCTCAATATATCACACAAGACCTGGTTTTTGTCTTTGTCGTGTGTTCTGAATGCACAAACACCTAGACCTCAAATATAATGACACTCAACCCTTGCCCGCCCTTCTTCAATATGGTAATTCTTACAGTATACCTATACCCCCTGTTGACAGTTATTCTATTTTGCACTGACTGTGCATTTTCCATCTTTATTATTCCAACATCATTTACATCTTAGACTCGACACCTGAGTCTTAAAGCTTCTTTAATCAATATTTTTACATTAACAATGGACCAGATTACTGCACGGACGTGTAATGTTAAAGGTGTCGCTTGTAGTAACTAATCCCTAAATCAGTCCTAATCCCTCCTTTCAACAGCACATTTAAAGTGTTTTTTTTTTCAGTTTTGTAGTCTGTAACTTTACTGTACTAGTACATTTTATCTCTCTTCAGAATGCTAATTATGGTCTATAGCTGCTTTGAAGTGTTAATGAGCCACTAATGTGTCAGTGTTGTGTTCACTGCTTGTCAGATTGCCTTCAAGAAAACAAAAATATGACTTAACGCAGGCTTAAAGTGACAGATTACACATTTAAGAATAAAGTGTGTGTTATTTTGGACTACCTGCTAGCTGAACTATTGCTGAACTGGCTGGAGGTTGTCTATATCTCTTTATCATGAGGAAAATTAAATCTATCCTCCTGCGCATCAAAAAAATGAAAAGAATGATCTGGTAACTAGCTTGATGAGGTGGAAGACTTTTGTGCAGCTACATATGTAAAATAAATGCATGAAAGTGGACTTTTGGAACAGGAGACATTGAAGTGGTTTGCTAATTTCAAGTTCACATTGGTGCACTGAAGCACTTGAAACAATAAGCAAGATCTGGGATCTCTCCAAATGTCCCCAGAGTAGAGCAACTTGACACTGTGATTCTGCTTGAGCATGAATCAGATAGACATTTACAGAAGAATAGGTTTTATGGAAACATAAACAGAAGTACCTATTTTTAGTCTCTCTCTCTCTGTCTGCACGGATGCATATATTAGCCACTATGGGATGGCAGGAAGTGGGACAGTTTCAGTTAAAGTGGGACAGAAGGTCTCCACTTTGACCTGCATATGTAGGGAAAGAGACAGAGAGAAAAAGGTGGGAAGTGGTAGTGTGCCAAACCAAAGAACAAAAGGAGAACGGGAGAGTCTGAGAAATGAGATAAAGACACAAAGAGCAAGAGGCAGAATAAAGAAAAAGCAGGGTAAATAGTAGAATGTACTGGAAGTGTAGGGGTAGACGTGGGGAGAGAGGGAAGATGGGAGGTAGGAAGAAAAAATGGAGACAGCAAGAGGGGGCTTGATGATGGGAAGAGCCAGGAGAGAAGTGGAGAAAAGAGAATCAAACAAGGTAAAAATGGGACAAAGGGCCAATTATTTATAACTGCGTGACAGGGCTGGCGTCTCAGCTGTGATTTGGTGTGTAGAGTTGATGGAACAAACACACACAAAGCCAACAACAAACTGAACAGAAAACACAACTAAAATGTTGAACAGGCTTTGTTGTAAACCACCTCATTGTTGGTTGCCCTAAATCTGACCCTTATCTGCCTCAGAGCAGAATATGCTGTTCAAAATCTGCTCAGGGTATTGTTCATCAGACAGACAGGTTGACTGTTCACTTCATTTTTTTATGAGAAACAACAGATAATGTACAGTATATCTCTCTGCAACAGTTATGGGTTCTTGCAATCTTGTATTGAACATAGATTTAAACTGAGACTGCTTTAACATGTAGAAATGTGGACTCTGCTTCTGAACTGTAATTGTATGGTTGTGATATGTAAAGAACTTGAACAGTACTGACGTTTTTGCCAAGGTGCAGGCAGACAATCGAAAAAGCAAAGATTTAGGTGATAAATTAAAATTTGAACAACAGTTGAAGTGAAACTGATGAGAGGAATTGCAGCGCCAGTTGAGTTGCAGCCTTTAATAAGATTTGAGGGATGCATCCATCCATCCATTATCTATACACCGCTTAATCCTCACTAGGGTCGCGGGGGGGGCTGGAGCCCATCCCAGCTGACTCAGGCGAAGGCAGGGGCACCCTAGACAGGTCGCCAGTCTGTTGCAGGGCTACATATATAGACAAACAAGCACTCTCACATTCACACCTATGGGCAGTTTAGAATAATCAATTAACCTCAGCATATTTTTGGACTGTGGGAGGAAGCCGGAGTACCCGGAGAAAACCCACGCATGCACAGGGAGAACATGCAAACTCCATGCAGAAAGATCCCGGGAAAGCCGGGACGCGAACCAGGGATCTTCTCACTGCAAGGCGAAAGTGCTAACCACTACGCCACTGTGCAGCCCTGCAGCTGAAACAAAAACACTAAAAGAAATGTAAGTGGCAGATGAGGTATCACTAAAAAATCACTATTATTTTTATGATCATGAAAAATCTGACACATTACATTAATCTTTCTGTAATGTATTTCCAGGCACATTTTGAACACATCAGAAAAGGTCAATGTAAAATGGCAAAATTCAACAAGAAAATTGGCAGTATTCTGCCAAGACTGCTCAGCAGTCATATCATTTCCAACAATTGAAATCTTGAAAAAATTTGTGGCAGAAATCATGGCAACATAGAATGTGGATGTGGCCATGTAATATAGATGTACCCACAAACAAACTGACCTTGTGCTGAGCACAGATGTGTGTTATGCATGTGTACAACATGTACAGATACCCAATTGCATGACCTAAATATGTAGCAGGCGGCGGGAATTGATGGGACTCAGAAACACCCCCACAATTTAATCAACTGTTCCTTGTATCATTTCCAACGGGTAAGTCCCAGTAAATCTGCAGTGGTCGATTTGTAGTAGGATCGCAATCATGTAGCGTTCACTTGTTGTCATAGTTACAGTGATGCCGTGCTGCTATCTCGCAATGATGCAGAAGTCTTTTGCAAATCGGTGGATCCAGCCACATCACTGCCAAAATCTAATTACTTGGTCCTTGTGTCATTTCTGACCTTCCCTGATAATTTCGTCCAAATCCGTTATTCCGTTTTTGAGTAATGTTGCTAACAGACAAACAAACGTACGCCGATCATCACATAACTGAATAAAGTAAAAGTAAAAAATCTTCCTAAATTTTGCAAAAAACATTTATACTGACTTCAAGTGGCATTTTACATGTTTGAAAATCAATTAATATGCTTTGTGGGAAATGGTAACTCCTTTTTCGAATAAGTTCTAATGTAGCGAACATTTAACTTAAATGACTGATCAGCTGTTTCTTTTGTTGTCTTCGTGTCCAGACAGCATTGAACATGTTTAATATCAAGAACAATTACAACTTCCCTTGACTGAAATCAACTCCTGATGACTTCTCACCGTTTTCCTCTTGTAGATGGACAAAATTTTGTTTGTTTCTTCTTCTTTTTAGGGGTTTCTGATCGTTCATCAACCATGTCATTTTGTTTCTGTGTTTTTCTGCTCTCTCTATTCCAGTCATGTGCAACTTAAAATTTACCAAATACCACCAAATTTACCTGACAGAAACACAACTAGTGACAAGTTCTCAAGGAGATGTGTGTATTGCAATATGTGAAAGGCAGAATTTGTCCAGAATCTCTCTTGAAGAGAAGCACAGGAATGTCAACTTTATTTTAATAGTATTTTATTATGAATAGACGATGAACATTTAAATAAATGACCACTTGGGAGCTTACTACTGAGTTTCTTTTCACAAACTGCAAGCACTGACAAAAGTTAGTGGCAGTTGAAACATAAATGCATCTGCTGAACCCCAAACCATCTCTGGGCGTAATTTGCTTCTGCAATTCAGCTGAGAAAACCTTGAACTGTTGGTCGCACCTGAACCATTCATGGCTTCTTGGTTATGAAGAATGCAGTGCAAATGGTTAATTTCTGGCAAATATTTAAATGAGACATGTAGACTAAAGGGGGCTGCACAGTGGCTTGATGGTTAGCACTTTTTGCCTTGAAGGTAGAAAACCCCCTGCCTTCTCAGATCTTTATGCATGGAGTTTGCATGTTCTCCCTGTGAATGCGTGGGTTTTCTCCAGGTACTCCGGCTTCCTCCCACAGTCCAAAAACATGCTGAGGTTAACTCGTGATTCTAAACTGTCTGTAGGTGTGAATGTGAGTGTTATTGTTTGTCTTTGTGTATAGTCTTGTGATAGACTGGTGACCTGTCCAGAGTGTTCCCTGCCTTCATCCTAAGTCAGCTGGAACGGACTACAGCCCCCCCATGACCCTACTGAGGATTAAACAGTGTATAGATAATGGATGGATTGATGTACAATAAAGGGGCTGCACAGTGGATCAGTGGTTAGCACTGTTGCCTTGCAGCTATAAGATCCCTGGTTCGTGTCCTGGCCTGGGCCTGGGATGTTTCTGCATGGAGTTTACATGTTGTCCCTGTGCATGTGTGGGTTTTCTCTGGGTTCTCCAGCTTTCTCCCAGTTTAAAAACATGCTGAGGTTAATGGTGATTCTAAATTGTCCGTAGGTGTGAGCGTGTGCTTGTTTATCTCTATATGTAGCCCTGTGATAGACTGGTGACCTGTCCAGTGTGTCCCTACACTCCAGCCCCCGTGACCCTAAGTAGGATTAAGTGGTGTATAGATGATGGATGGATGCCAAATAAAATGATTTTGATGGATAATCATGATTTAAAGTTAATATTTCACTAATTTTCCTGACAGAAGCACATCTACTTCAAGGAGCATCGTAAAGCTAAATATCCTGTGATTCTTTCTGTTTCTACACTTACTGGTTCCGATAACTGGCAGAATTTTGGAAATTTTCTTCAGAAAACATGCCCTATAGATGCATATATGTGTGTATGTGTACATTAAAATTAATTTGAGTGTCATTTGAGATGTAAACATTTCAGATATGAAAAGGTAGAAGAGAAGGTAGCCTCAGTTAACAAACAGTACAGCTGCAGAGTGACAGAAATGACAGAGATTAAGAAAGTTCATTATTATGCATTTACCTCATTTACAAGGTT
The DNA here is from genome assembly GCA_027123335.1 of Amphiprion clarkii. Lineage (NCBI taxonomy): Eukaryota > Metazoa > Chordata > Actinopteri > Pomacentridae > Amphiprion > Amphiprion clarkii. The sequence continues at coordinate 28,136,735 of CM049567.1, read as the reverse complement.
CTCAATTATGTGTTCTTGAATTGTTCAAGGCTGTTTTTGTGGCATACTGTACCTTTGATGAGGGAATGAATGTCTTCTCAAATTTACCTTTGTTTTCTCTGTCATCCTTTCCCTCTCTCTGTCTTTACTAGGTGGAGCAGTTTAAAAAGGATCCCAGCCCCTCTAAGTGTCTGCACTCTGTGTTCCATGTAGACACTGGTGATGAGGTCTACTCCAACAGCGACTACCACCACCTGCAGGTCAGCCAGCAAGCACACAAGTGGGGGCAACCTAAAAAAAAAAAAAAGAAAAAGGGAATGACATTTGAATTACATTTTAGATACACATTGTGAATGTTTGTGTGTGCTTTGTTTATGATATATATGCATTACCAGCTGTCCACTTCAATGAAATGTCCACACAGAACGATCATCTTTACAAGGGTTAGAAGCTTAATATGGCTAAAGAGGATGGTTTTACTTCATGATATAAAGACCGTAGGGTAAAATCTTGCCACACTACCCTGGCATTATATCACATATTTGATATAACAATGATAAAAAATATTTTTCTGGCTGTGCTTGGGGAAAAAATTCTATGAGAAGCCAATCAGTCTCTCTGTGACATCTTTTGTTTCTCAGTGTTGTTAAAATGACTTATTCTTCTGTCAATGTTATTGACGGAGATCAGTGTGGTGCATAACGTTTTGATGGAGGCTGCATTTCTAGTGACACAAAGAGAGGTAGAAATAAAAACAAATCTAAGTGAACCTACAAGACTAAAGAAACACTCAAAAATCATTAAAGCTGTCAAGCTGTTAAGCATCGAGTGTGTATTAATTTATTCTTTGGCAGCAACTCTACCACTATTGATGGGAGCAGTCCAGTGCCAAAAGCGTAATAGCTAATATAAAACTCACGTCTCAGTCTCTATACTGTGTAGAAAATCGAAGACAGCTGTATTGACAGTTTTGAGAATAACACGCAGTGTACAAATGGCGATATGTTTTTTTAATAACATCTCATCCACTTTCCCCTTCTCTTTATCATTGCTGTAGATCGATGCTGTTTCGCTGTTTCTGCTGTACCTGGTGGAGATGATCTGCTCTGGTCTGCAGATCATTTACAACACTGATGAGGTAAAAAAAAAAAAGACACTAAAATTACTGTCAAGGAGATCAATTTTGAACACTTTACATCCTATAATTTCTGATGTACAACATACAGGTGAACAATGGGCGAGTAGACTCCTGTGTAGTATCACGTAAAATACTATTTAAAACTTAAATAATTCAAAATGGTCACACCTCTCTATAACTACTTCATTTCTAAGTTGAATAGAATAGAACAGAACATTTCCTCTTCTGAACAATCAAAAAAAAATACATCAGACGGACTCTACTGAAAAGGCGCAGGCACAAAACTTTCTCAGTTTTGGATCTGCGGATGTGTCTATCTGCCTGTGCAGTGAACAACTAAAAATCTGTAGTACATAGCTGCAGCAGTAATGATAACAGTCATATATGTATAGGATGAACCACAACACCTATAATCAAGGCTTCTATTAAAACAACACTACAAATCGGTTGCTACTTGCACAATCTAGCTGTGGAAAAACAGATAGACAGGTGCTTCAGGCTTGGCACAATCAGTGGAAATCTGTGTTTCTGTGAAAGCTCAGAAACTGTGAAGGACGGTTCATAACATTAACCTCAGATCAGACCAAGATAAATTGGTTCGGCTCAGACGGGGTCCTGCAAGCTTGGCATGAATCCAAGCAGGATACCACAATAAATGCATAGTCCTGACACTGAAGTACGAAAGTGGGCGTGTAATCATAGGGGCTGCACGACTGTCAGAGGTGTTGGGGAGATGACATTTATAAATGCCAAAATAAATACCTGTGGATTTACCAAAATCCTGGTTTATAAGATGACTCCCAGTCTCCAGAAGCTTGACAGATGAGGAATAGTTCAGCATGATAATGATTCGAAGCACACTGCCAAAATCATACAAGCGTTTCTAAAAAAAAATTAAAATTATGATCTGGCCATGCATGGCACTGTACATGAATCCAATAGAACATCTTTGGGGTATTTTAAAGACAAAGGTAGAGCAATACCCCTGCACTAAAGAAATATTCTGAAGAATAAGAATATCTCTGCAGAAATGTGTGAATACTGGTATCCTTCATGTTGAGGAGAACAGCGTCTGTCATCAAAAATGAAGGCAGACATAACTGACAAGTTTAAAAATCTATCATTTAAATTAGCAATGAAAAGGTGTATAACTTGTCGGAATGAGGTCCTACTGTGGAGCCTGCATTTTTAATAAATCTAAACGGTTAATATTTATTTTACACAAGAACAAATACTCAACTGTTCAACTTAGAGGATCTAATTATTGTAAGGTGATACAATTTACAGTTATTTGACATTTAAGTGATATTACACTTGAGCGTACTCTCTTCTGCTGTATCCAGACAAGTGTAGTAGAAGCAAACAGGAACAATCTTATGTCCCAAATGGTTCTGAACAAGTTATTCTCTCATATCGCTACATATGCACTGATCAAAAATACATTTCCTCTTGCTGAACGTGTCCGCTGTTTAGCAGGCTGCTTCTCTCCTCCTGTTACAGTTAAAGTGACTGCATATATTTCAGAATAAAGATGTTTTAAATGGTGGAAACCTGTTTAAGTCCATGTTATATAAGCACAGATAATATTTTGACTACATTTTTATAACCTCAAGTGCGTTGCTATTGATTACAGACCAGTCTGTTGGTCTGTCATCCACTTTGGTCCACACTGAAACATGTCAACACAGATTTCAACACTAGTGGCATTCACATGAATTACATTAAATCAATTTTATTTCAGTGCTACTTATTAAATGTTAACAAGGCTGCAGAATGCAGGCTACAAAATATAAACCATTCTTATAGCATCACAATACCATGCTTTGAAGCATCTTTGAGCTACACTGAGTATGAGGAAGTTTATCCTGCTCATGAGTCTGCTCTTACAGACAAGAAAATTGTTATTCTGAAAATGTATTGTAAATCTCTATTCATTGTTAGGCAAATTGGGGGAGCTAAGGAGATAGACAACTTTCTGCATTATCATATACAGCCTTCTAAAGATCCAGCTAGTTGCTATAAACTAAGACTGAAGGGTCTCTAAAAACCAGTTAGATGTATTAAATCAGCCACAGATATCCTAGAGCTGGCACAAATGTAGGATCAGGGTTCAGTATCTCACTTTTATAGCTTGGCTCACATTTATATTTTAACTGAACCGCTCAATTGACTTTCAGCGGGGAAACGTTAAGATGATTTCGTTGTGGAAGCTTAAATGTCCTCCTGGGAATCGAACCAGTAATGTCTTATTTGGCAGCACACCAGCCCACTATCGAAAAGCTGCTGTCATTGGTTTTGTTCCGAGTTTGATGTATCTGTCTGTCATCATTTTTTGTCTTCTTTATGTGTGGTCCAACAAAGCAATTTGGCTGTTAAGTTTACATACGGTGCTATTTTTTGTGTGGCCCCCAGGAGCAGTTTTAACGTCATTAATTCTGTCAATTTTACAGCCTGCTCGTTCACAGCTTCACTACCGCCACAGAGCAGTGAAACTGGTGCCCCTAGTAAAGGATTCCATTTGTTTACTAAATTGGGCTTATCTCAAGAAAGTATGGGCAGAGTAAAACATTATACAACCACCCAATTAGCGTGTGCAGTCTGGATTTTGTTTACAGAACCTCCTGACCCACCCCAACCTCAATAACCGCTCATTTTTCTCTGTTCTCACTCCTGACGAAACAAATTGACAACATAACTTCGATGAGGGCAGCTATGTTTGTGCAACAACCCTAATTTGTATGGTTAAACACTGCTTACTAGGTTGCATAATTCAGAATGAAGCAGTCTGCACCCCTCATCCTTGTTTTAACAAACATCAGATCCACTGAGCATAAGGATTTGTGATTGGTGTTTTTACTGAGTGCTGTTTGAAGTATGTCTCATTTGGACTAATCACATCAGTACGGTATTTATTAGTTTGTTGTTAGCTGTCACTGCTTGTGAAGTCCATTGGCATTCACTTGACTGAGCTGGAAGCTGCATTGCAGTATTTTTTTTTTTTCTTGAAGTGGTACTGCTGTGTGTCCTCAGAGAAGATGCACTGTCGACCTCCTTCCAGATGCCATTTTCAGTTTCATGCGGCATGAAATGGAGCGACTCATTAGCTTGCACGTATCTCAGTCTCAGTTTTTTTTTTGTTTTTTTTTTTTCACATTATACAGGTGTCTGCCTTTTTTCACAGTGTGAGCACTGCTGGCACATGGGTTAAAGCAGAAGCACATGTAGTATGCTTTTGCAAATGTGCCTATGTTCATAACCTGCCTCCAAAAAACGCAGAACTGGCAGGATGGTTGTCTAGTGGCAGGGAGACAGAGAAGCTCGTTTGGCCAGTGGGCAATAAAATTCATTAAGATACCATTAAGATACTAAAAATGTCCCCTCATTAATCACTCCACTTATAAACCCCCAAATAACAGGCCCAGCAAACACCTTTCTCTCTTTCCCAGCCTCATCAGCTTTGCTCCCTCTTCCCCTGCCCTCCTTCGCAGACTGGCCTATTTAAGTCCAAGACAGGTTCTATCTGCTTCTCTCTATCTTTTTCTTTCACTCTCTCATTTTCTCTCCCCCGCTTTGTCATTTTAGATTAAATCTCCCATCACTCAAGCCACACACCAGTGCACTGCTACTTTCAGGTCTCCTTAATGATTCAAGGCCTTTAAGAATTAACACATTTTATGACTCTCCCTTTTCGTTTTTTTTTTTTGTTTTTTTTTGCCTAGATGGGGCTATTGATTTTGACACATTGCCTTTAGACACAGTATTTGCAAAGACAATATGGAACAGATGATAGATATGAGAATATGAGACCACCTTCACGTGTGGTGCTGAAATCAAGGATGCTGCTCCGTCTAATAAAAGAGTGATGCACTGATAATTAAAATTTTGCTAGAAACGGATGCTGTGATTTGTGTCTGTTCAGTCCCTTCTTGGTTACTGCTAGTTGACAAGGCAATGCAACTAAAGCTGCAGTTGCTGACACACCTAACTACTTAATTACACTTTGTGCGTTGCTGCAGGGTCAGTTTCACCTTGAGCATTGATGAGAAATCAGCTTTCTTATCCACTTTAGTAACCTTTACAATAAGTGAGAGTTTCACGGTCCAGCCCAGATCAATATCACAGGTCATCCATTATGTGTGTGTGTGTGTGTGCGCGCGCGCGTGCGCACACGCTGCTGCAGCTTAAGTTATGTACAGACTGCGTTTTCTGTGTGGTAAACATGTTTACTACCTGCAACCCTGACTGAGTATGTGGTGAGTTGTGTGTATCTGTATGTGTTAGGATACTGTGTGCAGCTGTCTGTGTTGCATTCATTCCCAGTGTCCCATGCCTTCTCGAGGTTGATGTTTGTTTTCTGTGTGCAGGTTTCCTTCATCCAGAACCTGGTGTTCTGTGTGGAGAGAGCCTACAGGGTGCCTGACTATGGCATGTGGGAGCGAGGCAGCAAATACAATAACGGCAGCACTGAGCTGCATTCCAGGTAAGCCAAAAGATGAACAGCACATAAAATGTGCAGAAAAATAAATGCACATAAGAATGTTCAAATGCTAGAAGTATTTACAGAGAGACACAGTAAAATTTTCAAGTTAATGATTTGCTGATTTGATTTATGAAATAATTTTTAACATCCTACTTCAGTTCAGTATTTACTGTGCAATAGATCTGAAATATGTGGTGGAGCATTACCACATGAGACCATCAAAAACATGGATGCCAGGAAAGGAGTTGAAATGATGAAGGTGCTTTCATCATTTCAACAATTGAAATGATGAAACCACTTCCAAATGATGTGGTTATACAAAAATATAAACCAAACTTTGGTGTCTCATTTTTATTTTTTAAGATTTCCTTTAGCTCTTCTTTTTTTAATTTTATAATTTTTTTTTACAATGTAAACCAAAGCTAATGAGAATAAATATTAATCAAATTTAAGTCATATTCCAAACCTATCTAAGGTAAAAAGGAAATCACATTGAATCAGTCGTCATTACTAAGCTTGTTTACTAGATTTTTAGCTGATGTTGATCTATAGAAGAAACCATAAAGTGCATGTTTGGGCAGAGGTGGGTAGAGGAGCCAAAAATTGTACTCAAGTAAGAGTAACATTACTTCAAAATAATATCACTCAAGTAGAAGTAAAAAGAAGTCCAAAAAATCACTCAAGTAATAGCAAAAAGTATTTGGTGAAAAGACTACTCAAGAGTTTGATTGTAATGTCCGATTTTTATTTTTTTTTTTAATGCTGTGATCAGACAGACAAAAATGTAAAATAATGTGCACATTTTGGTATTTCCAAATAATAAAATTAAAAAAAAACACATCTTTACAAAATGACAAGAAACACATACTTCCAAATCTCCGTTTTCACAACATAAAGCTTTTGAAACAAATACCTCTAGTAAGGTAACATTTTTATGCTTGAACAGTGCAAACTACTTCCAGTGACAAGATATACGGTATGCTGTATTTCACTTTCCTCCAAATGGCACAGGTTCAGTAGATAGAAACTAACATTACAACTCGGGCTGGACCCAAGTATCCGAATTTTCGGTCGTTGTGGTGGTATCTGAATATTAATTTTGAGATCCGAATATTCAGATCCCCCCACCCCACCCCCCCAGCTGTATCACATGCTGGGCTACCAAGCGTGACATCACGCTTCACTTCGCCCATGTTAGTAAACAGCAGACAAAAGCCGAACACGGAGATATCCATGCTAATGCTATGCTAATGTTGTCGGACTCCGAAGCCAGATCAAACGTCTCGAAAATACCCCTGTTTTTTCATTCCTTGTCTGCTACGTGTGTAGAGTTTGTGCCGCTCTGCTGGCACAGTTCGTATGTGGTCATGTGACTGCAGGACGATGTCTGGTGAAACGGAGTCACGTGATTATTGTTGCTTCGTCGGATTGGTGAGACACAGTCATGTGGTAGATCCACTGGGGGCATCTCTCCGGCAAAATAAAGCATATCTACTGTGGTAAATAAAAAAGTAACAAGTCGAATGTAGCCCAGTATAACGAAGTAAGAGTAGCGTTTCTAATTTACAAATATACTCAAGTAAAAGTAAAAAGTATGGCAGAGTAAAACTACTTTCAAAAGTAAATTTTTTTGAAAAGTTACTCAAGTAAATGTAACTCGTTACTACCCACCTCTGTCTTTGGGTGATGAACAACACTGAATGGAAATGCGACCGACTCTTCCAGGAAGACGTAAATTTGTGAGACCACTGGCACAACAGTTTAAACCAGCCCTATTCAATTAGCGGCCTGCGGGCCACATGCGGCCCGCAAGCAACCCTCGAGTGGCCCTAAAGCAGCTGCCGAGTGATTGGGACTTGGGTCCGAGAAAAACAGAAAAACATCTTTCAGTAACACTGACACGTTCTCCCAAAAAATTCCAACATTATTGCAAACATTGAATGCAACACTTATCGTAACCTAGCAACTAACCCACAATGCCTTGCGTTGAGGAGACGCGTTTGAAAAGTTAACGTTAGCGGTTCTATACAGGCGAAAATAGCAGCATGTCTTTTTCTACCCTGAAACGACAAATCGGCGAGGAAAACCGTCGGTTTAATCCTGCGTGGACTGACAAGTATTTATTTATTTACCACCAAGTCCGAACGCCAAACCAATGCGTTTACTCTGCAACGAGTGCTTTGCAGCGCTGAAAGATTATAATGTCCGAAGACACCACGTTGGAAAAACATGCCGCGTTTCGGACAAACTTTCCCGAGGGATGTCACGAGAGAGCGGCTATAATTCAGAATTTGACTGCATCTTACAACCGGAGCTGTACTACAATGAAGCGGACTTGCACAGCTCAGGAAAGGGCCACGAAAAAGAGGCCGTTCACAGACTCAGAAACTGTGAAGGACTGCATGTTGGCTGTCGTGGATGAAGTTTTAACGGACGATAAAGTTAAGACGAGTGTGACATCTACTATCAAACAGGTACCCCTGTCTGACACGTCAAACATTCGCAGGGTTGATGTTCTTGCCACAGATGTCTTCTAGTCATGGTAAGTGCAACAAAGCAGCGTGCTGTAGCAGACACTAAAGGTAGTTTTATGTATTTATGTGACTATTTTCTGTTCACTTATTACAAGTTTAATAGTTAAGAAAGACATTTTGTTTTGACAGTTATTTCACTTACTTGCACTTTATTATGCACTTTGATGTCAGCTTTATTTCGTTTCAAAGGGATAGTAACTATCACTGTGCCTACTGTTTATTTTTTTGATTATATGCACTGAAGATGTGACTGTCTCAGATGAGACCAAATATGGACAGGGACAAACTCTGTTTTTTGTTATTTCAAAATAAGAAAAATGTCTCAAGTTCTGAAAAGTTACTGTTAAGCAAGTTACTTTTTAATGCACTTTGAGATGTGACCAAAACAAAAGATGGTGTTTCTAATCGGCACTTAGTTTTTATGTTCATATGCACCTTAACCTGTGCTTATATTTACCTATCAAAATGTGTTGAAGTTGTGTGTTTGAAATGTAAAATTTAAAGAAGCAGTATTTCAGCACAGGTTTAGTTTAAGTACTGCTCTTCTATTGTGTTTATGCCCTTTTGGATGTGGCAATACGTTAATAAACATCCAGTGTGTTTATCTTATCTGTTTTTATTTTAAATGGTTAACTTTGCTCACTGTCTGCTAAAAACGTCCGGCCCAGCTCATGTTCTTAGTCTGAAAATCGGCCCGAGTCAATTTTTAATTGAATAGCCCTGGTTTAAACCCTGGCACAGACACCCTGCAAAACCTATATCTAAAATTGCAGCCTTTGCGATTTACTAACAGAGTTGTTTCAAATCATGATTTCAATTTAGAAATGATTAAATGTTTAAACCTAATGTAGACCAATCCCATACTTTGTTTCACTTATTTATATTTTATATATCTAAACCAGCATTAATTCATTCCATCATAATACTATTGGGACACATTATCACCTTGTGGAGTTAATATGGCATGTGTTAGCAAAGAGCTGCATATTTACACATCCACCAGATACACACCTACATTAGCATGCATTTTGTACCATCAGCTCCTGAGGGAATCATATTTAGCTGCTGAACTCTTCACTGTGTTCAGTACCAGAGCTTTTCTACTGAAAGTAACTGCCTGCCATTCTTCACTGTGTTCACTACCAGAGCTTTTCTACTGAAAGAAAATGCCTGCCATTCCTAGAAAAGAACCTGACAAGAGCATTGACAGAGAATCAGCGTTACAAAACAATCAGAATGATACTGAAACACTCCACAGGCTAAACAATGTTAGTTGCAATGTTGGAGCATTTTAGCCTTAAATGTTAGACCTGGAATCTGGTTCTGATAAATAGTAATGACACAGCAAGCCCACCCTCCAGGTTATAAGGATCAGTTATTTCACTTTGTTATGTATGAAACTCTGAAAGGCTGAGTCCATGGTTTTAAGACTGTCATAGGTACACTGCAGTTTTAGTTTAGCCATAGCGTTGACTGCTAATTTGCGTCAACACTATGGCGATTTGACTTCTAGCATTTAAAAAACACCATATGGACATGTTAGTAAGGTTAAAAAAATAGATTTTCATACACTACCATTCAAAAGTTTGGGGTCACTTCAAAACGTCCTTATTTTTTGAAGAAAAGCAGTTTTTTCAATGTAGATAACATTAAATGAATCAGAAATTACAATCCAGACATATCAAATGTGGTAAATGACTATTCTAGCCGGAAGCGGCTGATTTTTAATGGAATATCTCCATAGGGGTACAGAGGCCCATTTCCAGCATCCATCAGTCCTGTGTTCTAATGATACATTGTGTTAGCTAATCGTGTTGAAGGGCTAATTGATGATTAGAAAACCCTTGTGCAATTATGTTAGCATATGAATGAAAGTGTCAGTTTTCATGGAAAACATAAAATTGTCTGGGTGACCCCAAACTTTTGAACAGTAGTGTATATAAATACACTTTGCCGCTTTAAGTACACATTATTCTGTCAGATACTTTTTCTAGTTTTGCATATACTCTCTTATGGAACAGTGTCTTTACTTGTACTGAAATAAGAATTTTTCTACTTTGTCTCATTTATTATTTGAAGTTAATTTCAAAACACTGTGAAATTAGTAGTCCGGATCAATCATTGGTTTAAAACTTTCAGCAGTGGGGCTGAACAGCAAAAGTGAATTTGTTTAAATGTTTAGTTTTTTTGTTTAGGAAATGGTGTAAATGTCTTTTTTTCCCAAATAAAATGATGTACCTTAACAACATGAACTAGAAGTTGTATTACAATTACTTTGACAGATATTGCAACTGTTGCATGATTATAGTGTGAAGGGTGATTCACTGATTACTGAGCTATATTCACTGATGGAATTGTCAAATCGGCACAACCTGACAAATACACACCATCCACCAGTAAGTAAATAACCTCAGCTGAGGGAAGTGTAATGGATCAACAGTTAACTCCTTTGAAGATAAGGATTTTGAACCACATGTTTAAACACCAGCACTGTTCTGAGCCAGTGTGATGAGTTTTTGTTACATGCTCCTGAACTGATTTATCATCCAAGGTCGAAGTAGCCTCCTTCTCCTCCCTCAGAGTCTTGATAAAGATCCTCAATTTCTGCCATTGCTTATCTCTGGGAAGCATGTTTTTTTTTTCTTTCTCCAACAATTCAAGAAAATTGGCAGCAACTTGCCAAAATATCCTCAAGAAAAGATAACATATCCAATGTAGTGAAGAGGCAATGTGTCTTCTTGTATTTTTGTATTTCCTCCCCTCGTGGCCATGCTTTGGATTACCACAATTAGTGAGCTAGTTTATACATGTAGTTGCATAATACCAATTAACAGCTGCATGCAAATAATGAACTGTGGCAGTGGCTGATTCAGAATGATTCCATGTAAACAAGATCTGTGTAAATGATCAAATTGAGAATTCATCTCCTCTCCCAGAGTGCTGATGAGCAGAAAGAGACTCGGTGGAAAAGAACAGGAAAGGATGTGTTCGTTTTGACAGAGTACTTATTTGTCCATATCAAATCAAATGATTCATTTTATTCCCATCTGCCTTGTGCTTATCATCACATTCAGTGAATTGGATAGGATAGAGCTGTTTTATTTAAAATAGTGTATCTAATCTCGTAAGCTGAAGGATATCTTGCAGTATCCCAACTTTTAATGAGTTAAATGACATTTTTTTACAAATCCAAAAAGAGGGATCTTGTCATATGTTCATGAATATTTCATTTTGCAGCACAAATTAAAATCACCAGAGTGTGAATCTGCTATGATGTACTGTAAGTTATTTTTATTATGTTTCCACTCCTACCATTTTGACTGTGACAGTGATTTGATTACCAGTTAAATTACAGTTTCAGTCGCAGTGGGTCCTGTGTCGGAATCCTGTTTTAAGATCAATATTTGATATGAAAAATGGATCAAATCACTATGTCTTAGTGTGAAATAGGCTGTGAGTCCGCAAATATTTTTCACCTGACTACAGTTCCCTTCAACATTCTGGAGCTTTTTTCTTTATAGCTTCTTTCAGCTAATTGTTTGGGTTTTTATGACCTAAACTTTATGATTTTGTTTAGCCTTGCTGCTCGTATTGAATCTCCTAACAGCAGCAACAACTGACACACTCGCTGTACCTGCCCTGCACCAAACACTAGATAGACAGACTTAGTGACCAGTTGGTGACCATAGTGGACAACAAAAACAACAACAAAAAAAATCCAGACACAAAAGGGTTTGGGTCTACAAACCTAACATCCCTGTCATGCCAACTGTCGCCAAGATCCATCCATCCATTAGCTATACACCACTTAATCCTCATTGGGGTCGCCAGGGGCTGGAGTCTATCCCAGCTGACTTAGGGTGAAGGCAGGGGACCCCTGGACAGGTCACCAGCAGTCACACAGGGCTACATACACAGACAAACAATCACACTCACATTCACACCTACGGACCATTTAAAATAACCAGGGACCTTCTCGCTGCAAGGCGAAAGTGCTAACCACTATACCACTGTGCAGCCCGATGACAAGTCATGCCCATCTAAAATATGATAGGTTGCCTGAAAATGAGCATCAGTAAATAAATGAAAAAAAAAAGCAAATATAAAATGCTGTATTTCATTTTTGGGTGGAGTTTGTTCAGTTGCCATAATTGATGGTGCAGATTTGTTACATGACCTGAGCAAAGAAATTTGCTCGCAAGGTTACAGTATTTAGGTATGAGTGGCCATAATACCGATTCTTTTCCTCTCAGGACTGTAATCATCTGTGTTCATATTTTTCTCAAATGGCACAATAAACTTGGGGGAACTGATACATAATCTGTGCATTAAGGACAAGGTGGACTGTGGGGATTCTCAACAGGGGCCCAGCTCAAGTAAATAAATATGAAGAAGCATAAAATAACCCAATATGACCCCGACTGGGATATGAACTGCTGTATGGAACCACCCTTATTGTAAGAGTAGCAGAATGCTGTCTGCAGTCTATTGAATGAGCTCACAGTCTACAGCAACATTTTCATCATGTGAATCCTTATCTCCACCTAAACTGAAACTGTTGCATCATCATTCTGCTTTGGTCCTGTTTCCCGGTATCACTTTTTAATATCCTGTTTCTCTGTCAACCATCAAATGCTGACCAGTACTGTCCATTTTTTTCTCTGAGTGTTACGCAGAACTACTTTCAGAAGCTTTCTTTTGCAGGCTGAAATAGCCAGCCATTCTGTATATTTTAAGCATCGACACAAGTCTCACTAATGGTATTGAATGTATTTTGATATGTCAGCAGATCTACCACCAGTCATCGCCAAGTTTCCTGCAATTTTCCCCCCCTTTCCTTTTCTTTTCAAGAGAAATTTTGGCAGGCTGGAAAAGGAAACAAAATGACAGTGAAATTGATTCACATTTTGTCTGCATTGCAATCACAGTAGCCAGCCACTGTGAAATTCAAATTTTTTTCTTTTACTTTAAGAGATCCATTATCTACTGTCGACCAAGAATCTCAGGAGCCTTCAGCTTTATTAAATCCTGACACATAGCCATTTGAGATTCAAATGTGTTTCAGAACACTCCTGGTGTGTATCACTGCCTCTATCAGAGCCACACATTTGTTGTCATGCTTATAAAATTACAAGGTACAAGGTATTCTTTACCCCATAGTGTCAGGGATATCTGTTTATTGCATGTTTTGTGTAATGCTAAGTGTTTCTTATCTTGCAGCTCCGTGGGCCTTGCTAAAGCTGCTCTAGAGGCCATCAATGGATTCAACCTGTTTGGAAACCAGGTATTTGAATAATTTACATGTTCCATGCACATTTCCTCATATGAATCCCAAGACACAGGTATTTTTTTCCCCTGTCTAATCATGTCACATGATGCAAGATTGTTTTATAGATTGGTGGCCTAGTTTCTAATTCAGATCTGTAGCAGCCAATTACAGCTCCATACATCAGCTTGAGCAGTGCCACCACACTGTGCAAAGAGTGACTGACCTGAATTTATAGAAAGTCATGGCTGTTTGAATGAGGAGACATCATCAACATTAATTATTGCTGCACTCATCGATGAAGACTGCTTCTCTGAATGGACATTTGACCATCAGGGGATTCGTTTAGCTTGTTTGTGCTTGTCTCAGCAAATTGTTTGTGCCTTTACAGACTCTGATCAATGGCCACAGTTGATCCTGGTTTCTCTTCGAATCTCACCACCTGCTATTTTGCTTAGTCCATTAGTGGATATGTTTTATGTTTTTTGGGTTTTTTTTCTTGCTCCTGTGCAGGAGAGGAAAAACAGGGACATTCATTACACCTGCTAATGGATTGGAAAATGAAGCCCTCCACTTAGGAAACCTCCTCTCTTATCTTTTCTTCTTTTCTCCACTTGGGCATTTGCCAGATATTGGCTTCTGTGGCCATTTCATGCATCTAAAATTTTATAATATGGGTTATAGGTATTACTGTAAAGTTGTTGTTTGTGTTTCTCTTCTGAACACCTGCAAAATGAGGGATTTAAGTGTGCCTGAAAATGGATTTTGTCATCAAGCTCAGCTTGTTGAAAGAATCAATTTATAGAGGTGGCTGCTTTATGATCCATGCTGTGTGGGGCTTCAGTAAGTATATGTGTGTGTGTGTGTGTGTGTGTGTGTGTGTGTGTGTGTGTGTGTGTGTGTGTGTGTGTGTGTGTGTGTGTGTGTGTGTGTGTGTGTGTGTGTGTGTGTCTGTCTCACATCCAGTCTCTTATCCCTCTGGGAATGAAAACGCCTTCCAGTTGCTTGAAAAAGCAATGAAAAAGCCTTCCAGTTGCTTATTAATGATCCCTATCAGTCTTGATTTCCCAGCTGACTCTCATCCCTCCAACACCAAAATGTAACTCCCTCTAACGCCTTAAACTGGAACATTTTTCAGTGAAGGTGACATTAAATTGACCATAAATGCAGTCTAGACATTGTAAATGTGGTAAATGACTATTCTAGCTGGAAACAGCTGATTTTTAATGGAATGTCTACATAGGGGTACAGAGGCCCATTTCCAGCAACCATCACTTCTGTGTTCTAATGGTACATTGCATTAGCTAATCATGTTGAAAAGCTAATTGATGATTAGAAAACCCTTGTGCAATTGTGTTAGCACATGAATAAAAGTGTGAGTTTTTTATGGAAAACATGAAATTCTCTGGGTGACCCCAAACTTTTGAACAGTAGTGTATATACACACATAAAAACTGTTTTCAAATAAACAAGCAAACAAAACAAGAAATCCCAGTAAAAAGAGTACATGTCCAAGGCAAAATTACTTGTCATACAATTTTTTTTCTTTTTCCTTTAACACTGCTACTATATACTATAACAGCATAAAATGTGTCCATGTGTGGGCCATTTCATGTCACACAGCTGCCTACACTAGTGGCGAGCAATCCTCTGCACTTTGCAAATTGCTGAAGGAAAGCTTGCTGATTTGACTAAAAAGCCTGGGCCAGACGTGTTTTTTGGAAGAAAAAAATAGACTCTGGCAATATTCATACATAATGCATCTGACTTACATTAGAAACTGCTTAGCAGGTTGTGGGAATGACTCAGTTGGTTTTATGTAAGCACTGCTAATGGATGGATAAAGTGGACTGGACCAGCTTTTTGAAACCAGAAAAGGTTTGATTACTTCCCTTTGTAAGTAAAAAAGCATAAACTGCTCCCCCTCCTTAACGTGTTTAAGTGCACTGAATGAACTAACTACTTCATGGTAGTAGCACTTCATTTCTGTACATGGAGTTGTCTGAAGTGATAGGATGACTATCAACTTTGTTGTTCCAACACTCCCACACTGTATTTCAAACACATGTGCAAGCCAAATATATCAACCCAGTGTTGGTGCAAAACAGTTTTAATGTGCGGAGGTGTCAGGTGTGAGATGGTGCAGGCTTGAAAGCCATTTTAACTGTTTTGCTTGTTTGTTGTTTTTCTTTGGCTATATAATGGAGAGCTTGTGCACTTGTTCATATCTGTGGGTGTTCACATACAGAACAGGAGACTATATGTTGCTGCTGTACCTGTGAACTATAAGTATAGTTCAGCTGTAACCAGGATGCTGTCTGTCTTTCTGTGTGTGTTTGTGCTGCAGGGCTGCTCCTGGTCTGTGATATTTGTGGATCTGGATGCCCACAACAGGAACAGGCAAACCCTTTGCTCCCTCCTGCCCCGAGAGTCTCGCTCCCATGTGAGTTCGTCCACCTCCCAAACCACAGTTACAAAACAGTACAGATATGAAAGGTTTAATCGTAGGCAATGACTGGCAGAGATTGTATGCAAAACTGCAACTAAAATGAAATAAAAAAGAACAAAAGGAATCACGCATAAATCTACAAGATATCAGCTAACGAAATATGAGACAATATGTTTGTGATATTGTTTGTAGCTAGTGATCTAGGGATGGTAATGCCAGTCAGTTCACTGATCATGGTTTTCCAGAGAATCAACCAAACTGACTTCAGTTATCCTATGACGTTGCACATAGCACAGCAAGCAGGTTTTCTTTTTTCAGAGTTTTTTTCAACCTTGTAAACATGTTCTGAATGTGTTTTATTTATATGCTAGAAGACACCATGTGTGAAATATTGGCCTTGACTGAATTTCCACCTTACCGATCACACTTTAAAAACAAGCAGAATGGGGTTTCCAGATCTTTTTCCATCCATCAATTCATTATCTATACACCGCTTAATCCTCATTAGGGTTGCGGGGGGCTGGAGTCTATCCCAGCTGAATTGGGGCAAAGGCAGGGGACACCCTGGGCAGGTCACCAGTCTATCACAGGGCTACATGTAGAGACAAACAACCAAGCACTCTCACATTCACAACTATGGACAATTTAGAATTACCAATTTACCTGAGCATGTTTTTGGACTGTGGGAGGAAGCCAGAGTACCCGGAGAAAACCCACGCATGCACAGGGAGAACATGCAAACTCTATCCAGAAAAATCCCAGGCCCAGACTGGAACGCAAACCAGGGATCTTCTAGCTGCGCTAACCACCGTGCCTCTGTACAGCCCCCAGATCTTTATTCTTCTTCAAAGTTGCTTTCTGGTTTGAACCAAATGGCCAAATTACTTTTATAATACAACTTGCTATTGTGAAGCATAAAGTAGTTTTACAACAGTGTTTGAGCAGAGTTCTAGATGAGCTGTTCTCAGTGAGTGGGCAGCGAGACAGTGACTTCATGCATCTAAACATTCTAGACGAGGCAACACTGTAATAATTATGTAACTGATCCACAGATATGAGTTGTTCATTGTTAAACCACTAACCAAAAAGAGACTTTAACAACTAGAAGATGAACTGCAATAAATTCTTGCACAGATATCTATAGTCAGTGCAAGAAAAAGACAAGGTCTGCACACTACTGTGCTTCCACAGTGTGTTATTGATAACTGCCTTGGAATATTTTGAGTCGAAAAAAGTCTCAATCAAGGCAATCAAGTCAGGAAACAATTGGCTGCAGTCCAAGGCAGACAAATGTGTGTCTTTAAGCGAAGTATCAGCAGTCAGATGTGCTAGTGGCTGTGACTTTTGTCTTGTTCTAAACTTTAACCATGTTTATTTAGAAATAGTATTTTAGAAATCCTAACCCTTGCATTGTTAAAAGTCAGTCAGACAATTTCATAGGACATACCAGTACATAGAATAAAAATAAAAAATAAAAGTAAATATACAGTCATGGAAAAAAATATTAGACCACCCTTGTTTTCTTCAATTTCTTGTTTGTTTTAATGCCTGGTACAAGTAAAGGTACATTTGTTTGGACAAATATAATGATAACAACAATAATAGTTCATAAGAGTTTAATTTAAGAACTGACATCTAGCCATTTTCCATGGTTTTCTTGATAACAACCAAAATCACTTAAGTTCTTACATCAGTAGCTATGGCATTGCACTGCCAAAAACAGTGCTTTTAGGCATTCCATGTTTTCTTTTCTGTCTGTTTTAGTCACATGATACACATAGGAGTTAGTACTTGATTGCATAACCATTGTTTTTGATGACTGCAGCCATGCGTCTTGGCATGCTCTCCACAAGCTTCTGACATTGTTCAGCTGTCACAGCAGCCTATTCCTGTTGCACAAATTCAAACAAATTTGCTTTATTTCTGGGCTTTTGGTTCTCCATTTTGTATTTGATGATTTTCCACAGGTTTTCAATTGGATTTAGATCTGGTGATTGAGCAGGCCAAGGCATGCTTTGAATGTTCTGGTTCTCAATCCAGGCTTTAACTGACTTTGCCGTGTGGCAAGGGGCATTGTCTTGTTGGAAAATCCAGTCATTGGAGGCAGGAAAGAGTTTTCCAGCTGATGGAAGAAGACTGTTTTCAAGAGTAGCCTTGTACATGACCTGATTCATTCGCCCTTCACACAACTGCATTTGCCCTGTTCCACCCATACTGAAACAACCCCAGATCGTCACTGATCCACCCCCATGTTTTACTGTAGGGCCAAGATTAATCGCTGAAGAGAACCTTAGCCCAATCATCAACACTCCAATCCTTGTGATTCCCAAAAAAGAGTCCGGGCTTTCCTCTGCCTTTCGTTAATGAAGGGCTTCTTTCATGCTCTGTGTGACTTCAGATCAGCTTCGAGAAGTTGGTTTCGAACTGTCCGAACAAGTCACATTTCCCAACAGTGCCCACTCATTTTTAAGGTCCCTGGAGGTCTGACGACGATTCCTGATACAGCAATGGATAAGTGCTCGGTCATCTTGTGTGGTAGAAAGACGTTTCCTGCCGCAACCAGCTAGCAATTTGGTAGTTGCTAGAACACAAGTGATGGTTGCTGGAAATGGGCCTCTGTACCCCTATGTAGATATTCCATTAAAAAAATCAGCCATTTCCGAGATTTCCGGTCGGCTGCTGCATGAAGTAGATGTGACACGCGAGAGCTTCTGCCTACTCTGCTTTTTTCTCACTCATTCACCCCTTTATTTTGCAAACTGGGTCATTCATATTGAATATTTCCTTTCCCTTAACTTACGTTTGCTTCAAATTCACTTCACCGCGGCAAGTCAGTGAAAAAAGACGACCAAACCACTAGCTTAACCATGGAGGCTATCTCTGAGCTACTTGACCAGCACAGACAGGCGCTAGCTGCCGACTTTAAAACCTCTTTCAACCAGCTGGAAAGCAAATTCGACCAGGTCTGCCTCACAGTTGACGAACACAGTCAGCGCCTTTCGTCTCTCCAGCTCGCCTCGGAGGACCTGAGCCAACATGTCAGCGAACTAGAACATGTTTGCTCCAGCCTGCAAGAAAGCAACTCCAAGCTAATGGCTAAAGTCGTCGACTTAGAGGGTCTGAGCAGAAGACAAACATCCGCATCCTGGGTCTGGTGGAGTCTATTGAAGGTGGGCGACCTACAGCTTTTTTCTCCGATCTGTTGTGTGAGGTTTTTGGAAAAGAGACACTTCCATCCCTGCCCGAGATCGACAGAGCCCATCGTTCACTACCAGCAAAACCGGCCCCCGGACAGAGACCACGTCCCGTTATCCTCCGTCTGCACCGCTACCAGATCAAGGACCTCCTGGTCTGTGAGGCCCGCCGCAGAGGGAAGCTGGATTACCGCGGCCTGCAAGTCCGAGTTGTTGAAGACTACAGCCCCGAGGTTTTGAGCCAGCGAGCCGAGTATAGGGAAGTTATGACGGATCTCTACAGCCGAGGGCTCAAACCCTCTCTGCTATATCCCGCACGGCTCTGCATCACACTTCCCGAAGGGGATAAGAAGTGGCTACACTTGACCGATGAGGCGCAGAAATACATCGACGGTCTTCCTCGTACATCTCCGCCACCGTAAATGACTGTTTGATGACTGCGCCTGACGGTTTACAACCATTAACATGTTATCCTTTACTCCGGTCAGGCACCTGACTGAACCATTAGTACCACACTGACCCTGGCTGCAGGTGTGTGAGTATGTCCCCCAGCCTCTAACTCAGTGAACTGTTCCATTCGGGTGTGAGGAATACCCGCGAGGTTATGCTTATCTTTGAAGCAACATATCTTATTTCTATTTTGTTATACGACTTCATAGTGCTAACAGTACATACAAGATGTTAAAGGAATGTTTTTTTTCTCTATTTGTACTCCAAGAACAATTCAAATGTGGACCTAGGAGTGATGAGTGCACTTTAACACTAAAATGAGGAGTTGAAAATATTGGGTTCAAGTGACAGGAAGATTTTTTGTAGGAGGGCTAATAATAGGGTTATTGGAGAACTTGCTGCTATGTTCCCTGGCAGCTGTCTTGTTGTGGGGCGGGTGGGCAAGAGGTGGTTTTTCCAATGCCAGTATTGGTTTATTAGCCTACACAAGCCATGCACAGGTCTTTTTTGGTTCATTATGTCCTTTGTGTTCCTGGAGTTTTGACATCATTTGTATTTATCATCCTGCACCTTTAGTTGAAGGCAGTGGATATATCATTAAACTTTGTTAGCTGGAATGTCAAGGGTTTAAATCACCCTGTTAAGAGGAGGAGGGTATTTTCACATATAAAACAATTCAAGGCAGCATTTGTTTTTTTGCAAGAGACACATTCGCGGCTCTGATAGTGCCAGGGGAGTTTCAGTCCTTGTTGACCAAAACATCCCTTTTGTGCATCACAATGTTATATCAGATACCAACGGCCGTTTTATCATTGTCGCAGGGATGTTATATAATACAAAGATGGTGCTCGCCGATGGTTATCCTCCAAATGTAGACAATGTGGGCTTTTTTGAACGCTTTTTTGCTTCTCTCCTTTAACTGCTGGTTAGATCCCGTGCTGGGCCGTTCCTCTCCCAACCCAGGCTCAGTTAGTAGGTCTGCCTCACTCATTCAATCCTTTTTATCTCATTTTGGTGTCTCTGATGTGTGGCGTTTCCTTCATCCAAATAAGAGAGAGTACTCCTTTTTTTTGCACGTCCACCATACCTTCACTAGGATTGACTACTTTCTCATTGACAATGAGCTGATACTATTGGTGCGTTCTTGCGCTTATCAGGCCACAGTGATATCAGACCATGCTCCCGTTGCACTATCTCTGGCGCTACCTGACCTTCCTCAAATTAAAAAACACTGGCGCTTTAATTCAACTCTCCTGTCAGACAATTACTTTATGAAATGCATGGAAGAACATATATCCTTTTTCTTTCAGACAAATATCTCCCCAGATACACCTAGTCTAGTAGTCTGGAATGCTCTTAAGGCGTACCTTAGGGGACAAATTATTTTCTACACTGCAAATTTGGAAAAAAAAGGCCCACAAAGAACGATTAGAATTAGCTAACCAAATTAAGGAAATAGACTAACAATATGCTCAAGTTAAAAACCCAGACTTATATAAAATGCGAGTGGAGCTTCAAACCAAATTTGATTTGGCCTCAACTCATCACACTGAACACCAACTTTTGAGAAGTAAGAGTTTGTTTTATATCCATGGTGAAAAATCGGGGGAAATTATTAGCTAACCAGCTGAGAGGACTCAAAGCAAAGGGGCATATTACGAATATTAAAATGGAGGATGATAACATTACTTCAGGTTACGCAAAGATCAATGACACATTCAGGAATTACTATTCTCAACTCTACACCTCTGAATTCTCGAACAATACTATTTTAATGGATAATTTTTTGAACCAGTTAAATATTCCCACGCTCTCCCCCTTACAGTAAAATGAGATTAGACGAACACATATCAAAAGAGGAGATAGATGTTGCTATTTCCTCGTTGCAGTCAGGAAAATCTCCAGGCCCCGACTGGTTTCCTGTGGAATTTTTTAAGGCATTTTCCTCACTACTGTCACCGCAGCTCAGCTCATTCAAGCAGGGCAAGCTTCCAAAATCATTTTATGAAGCATTTATCACTCTTATTGCAAAAAAGACAAGGATCCGACGGAGTGCTCTCCATATAGGCCAATCTCCTTATTAAATGTTAATGTTAAAATTTTGGCTAAAGTTCTCACCCGAAGATTGGAGAACATCTTACCGTCTGTTATATCTGAAGACCAAATGGGCTTTGTCAAAAATCTATACTCTTAACATTCGTCGGCCATTTGATATTTTGTATCTCCCTTCTGGCGTGGGTCCTGAATGTGTCCTTTCTCTAGACGTGGAGAAAGCGTTCGACCGGATAGAGTGGGCGTATTTATTCGTGACTTTAAAAAAATTTGGCTTTCGCCCAAATTTTCTCACCTGGATCAAATTATTATATTCGAGCCCCACTGCTGCGGTCCTTACAAACTCTCAGCTGTCACAACCCTTTAACCTCCATTGGGGAACCCGACAAGGGTGTCCTTTAAGCCCCCTACTATTTGACCTGGCCATAGAGCCATTGGCATTAGCAATCCGCAGTTGCAAGAGTATCTCTGGCATATGGAGGAATGGAGTGGAGCATAAGGTGGCCTTTATATGCAGACGACCTGTTGAGTTTTATCTCATGTCCAGATACCTCCCTATCCGCCTGTTGTCTTTACTGAAAGATTTTGGCCAGTTCTCGGGTTACAAATTAAAATTAAATAAATCTAAACTTTTTCCTGTCAGTGAGGGGACGCCGGTATCAGACTATTCCAACTTCCCTTTTAGGATTGTGGAAAACAAATTCACTTACCTTGGCATTACAGCCACGAAAAAGCGCAAGTGCCTTTTCAAAGAAAACTTTCTCACTCTACTAAACCACACAAAACGGTGCCTGACACAGTGGTCACCCCTTTCTACATCCTTAGTTGGCCGAATTAACTCCATCAAAATGAATATTCTCCCTAAATTTCTGTACATTTTCCAATCAATGCCGACCTTCATTCCTAAATCATTCTTTGATACATTAGATTCTGTTATATCATCTTATATATGAAAGGGCAAGCGCTCTCGGCTAAATAAGGTCCATCTCCAGAAACCTAGAGGAGAAGGGGGTATGGCACTGCCCAATTTTCGTTTTTATTATTGGGCAGTCAATATCCGCTGTCTTACTTTTTGGTCATATTTTCATAATCGATCTGACTGCCCTTCATGGGTGGCAATGGAGTTGGGTTCTGCTAAAAACCTTTCCATTCTAGCACTTCTTGGATCTCCACCCCCTCTCCCACCAAATAAACTCATAGACAATCCAGTTGTCTGGCACACGTTGAGAGTGTGGGCTCAGTTCAGGAGACACTTTGGCTTCCTTGATTTTGCTTCTCGAGTCCCATTCCCGCCAACCATCTTTTTCAACCCTCACTACTGGACCCAACATTTCAGGAATGGCGGAGACCATTCCTGGGTATTGAGCACTTCAGAGATCTCTTCACGGATATTGATTTTGTATTGCTTGAGAATCTGGCGAGAGAATTTAGTCTCCCAAAGTCTCATTTTTATAGGTATCTACAAATAAGACACTTCCTCCGCTGTCAGATACCAAACTTTCCTCAGACACCTGATGTGAACATTGCTGATGCAGTTCTTAATTTACAGCCATCACACAAGGGTTTGATCTCCATTATCTACAATAAACTGCTAGGCATAAGGCAGGCCCCACTCAACACCATTAAAACTGCATGGGAGCAAGATCTGAATCTAACCTTGTCTGAGGACATGTGGGACACCATTTTTAAGTTGGTTAACTCAGCTTCTCTCTGTGCCCGACACTGCTTGTTGCAATTCAAAGTTGTACACGGGACCCATATATCCAAATCAAAATTGTCTCGCTTTTACCCAGATGTAGATCCCTGCTGTGACAAATGTAAGCAAGAGGAGGCTTCACTTCATTCACATGTTTTGGAGTTGTCCTAGCTTGGAGAAATACTGGAGGGAAGTCTTCCAAACTCTATCCGTAATTGTCAGCTTGGACTTGGAACCTAACCCTCTGATTGCTCTTTTTGGCACCGCAGATGATATCGATGTGCGCCTGACCCTGCTAAATGCTGAACTCTGTCCTTTGCCTCTCTTCTGGCCAGACATGCAATATTGCTGAGGTGGAGGGATGCTGCCCTGCCCACCCGCGCTCAGTGTTTGAGAAATGTTATGTCTTGCTTAAACCTTGAAAAAATACATTACTCAATTTGTAACTCCAAAGAAAAGTTTCAAAAAGTGTGGGAACCTTTTCTGGAATACTTCCATAACCTTCAAACTAGCTAGAGATTGGATCCCTTACTCACACTTTGTTCCTTGTTTTTACGTCAGCAAAACCAAGTGTATAAATCGGTCCTCTCTTTGATGCCTCCTTTTGGTCAATGTGTGGGTTCATAATTTATACATATATTTATTTCTTTACTTTATTTCACTTTATTTATTTACTATTATCATTGTTTTATTTGTTTTTTACCTTCTTAGATTGGAACCCGACATCCAGCTGTTACTTGTATCTCTCCAGGAATTATGTACAATTGATCTATTTGTCCTGTTGATTATTCTATGTACAAGTCTTGCTTGGAAATAATGGGTGGGTTGGGTGGGTTAGATAATGTTTTTTGTTCTGTGTTGTGTTTTTACTCTCTCCCTACTGTGCATGGACAGGATTATCTTTCTTGTCTTGAGCTGACTGTGTATTTTATAAACTTCCTGTCACTACTATATATCCGTACCATATATCTGTGGAAAAATTTAATAAAAATATCTTTGAGAAAAAAAAATCAGCCATTTCCAGCTAGAATAGTCATTTACCACATTCACAATGTCTGTAGACTGTATTTCTGATTCATTTAATGTTATCTTCATTGAAAAAACTGCTTTTATTTCAAAAATAAGGACATTTTGAAGTGACCCCAAATTTCTAGACAGTAGTGTTCATATATTGTATTTTTAACTTCTGTACTGTTTAGACAAATCCCCACAGTTGCACATTTAATGCAACGTGTACCCTTTTTTTCGTGGCTCAGAAAGAAGCTGTGTGCACAACCTCGAGCAAATGGTAACCTGCCTCGCATATGTCAAAAACCTCAAAGGTTAATTGCACGCATCAAGCAAACCACGCACTTACGTCAATACGTCAATGGATATCAATTCAATAATGCGTTTCCCTCGCCATGCAGTCATTACACTGCCTATACCTGTGCTATTGATAAATCAACACTGACAAGAAATGACAAAAGTGAGAATTGACTGCAGAGCTGCAGGGTGGTAGAGCTGAAAAGACGAAATGGAATATGAACAGGAGGAAGCAGGAGCAAAATCATTCCTTCTCTCCACTCCACTACTTGCAGACACTTGAATGATCACATCCCTTTCTCTGTGTGCAGAATGTGTCAGGCAGAATGGCCACCATCAGGCTGCGAGGAAATGAGTATAATTAGATGATCAGGGTGGCATTATAGCCATGTGACATTGACATTAAGGAGCTGGAAGGAAGGAGTGCAGAAAGGAGTGAGACACCAGCGTAGTGCAGGATCATATCAAGATAATCAAAATATCAATATAGTATCAGTACCTCTTGTAACACGTCAAAAGATTGAATTTCAATGTTCCTTTATAGACACATTGAATAAATGCACCAAGTGTGTTCTGCAAATTGATATCCCATTTCAGCTGCAAACGCCGAGGATGTTAACATGTAGATTGGAGTTGTAACAAGAAGTCAGAGCATAAAAGGGGATTGGACCAGTCAGACCTGCACCTGGCTCCTCTGTGAACTGCACAGATCTATGTAAAATGCAAAGTAAAATGCTCCAAAGCAGAAGAGCTGCATCACACAGTCGACTATACCTTAAACAGAAATCTAGTCCTTTCACTGCTCGACAGACAAGTTCATAACAGTGCATGTCAGAACACGTCACTGCAGTTATTTGGAACCTCAGTACCTAGACAGCAGAGTCCACACGGAATATGGAAAACAAGTCTGTTATTTTTGGAAGCTGCCATCTATTAGTAAGGTTTAAATATTCATAGCTGTTTGCAGTGAAACTGAGACCTAAAAGCTCTCATTTCCATTGCTTAATAGACTAAACCAAACAAAAATAAAATGAGACAATTAGATGCCCAGTCATAGTAGTTTGTCAAGCGTGATAATAATATTTATTCCTAATGATTGTTCAAATTGAAGATGATGCCTCAATTTCAATAAGAATCTGTGGTGTGCTGTTCATAACCCAGTGCTTTCAGACCTATGCCACTAAAAGCCATTTAATTTGTATAGCACATGATCCTCAGGAGCATGTAGATGTATTTGCTAAATGGTACAAGCTACCATTTAAGTTTAGCTAATATTTTATAAATTTGTCACATCGACGGTTTGTTTTGTTATAAATCCACTCACCATAATAAAAAATAATAACAATGGACCAGTGTTTCATTCCTTGAACGAGGTCTGTGTTGTAAAAGTAAACTCTTTTTCCTGGCAGAACACAGATGCAGCCTTGCTTCCAACCATCAGCTATCCTGCCTTTGCGGTTGATGATGACGCCCTCTATAGTCAAACCCTTGACAAGATTGTTCGCAAGCTACGGGGCAAATATGGCTTCAAACGCTTCCTTCGTGATGGATACCGTACCACCAATGAAGACAAGAATCGCCGCTACTACAAACCTGCAGAAATGAAGGTAGTACACCAAAAAGATGTATTTTATTATGTATTATTCTCTTTCTTTTTGTTCTTTGCTTTTTTGGTGTTGCTCACCCTTTTAAGTTTAATAAGATGTTCAGCTGAGTGTTATCATTTTAACAGTTGAGATGTATGTAACATATTTGAATAATGTGCCTGAAATGGAGAAAGTAGATTGAATATAACACAAACTATAAGGGATCCAGAATAAACCCCTGGAGAACTCCACTAGAGACAAAAGGAAGTAAGGCCCTCTCCAATTGAAGAAAGTAAGCAGTCAGAGAGGTGTGAACGCTAACATTTTAGAAATGTGTTAGAAGTTTTACAGACTGCTGATTCAAACATTGTGTCAAGTCAGACACTCAACATTAGGAGATACAAATAAACAAATATAATGCTGCATTATCAGCAAAGCAGCAGCTGTTTGGGAGAGCACCCCACCATTATTAAAGTATCTCATTAAAGTTCATAAGTTATATCATAAAATTCAAACTTCAAGAATATAATATTGTTCACAAATGTATGTTGTGTTCATTTCAGGTAACCATTTGCTAAACTTGACATGGTTAGCAATCCCTGAAAAAGTTCAGCAAGAAAGTGCTTGACATTTGAAAAGTTTCTGAAATGTTTAATCCTGCAAAGGTATTATCCTTTTATGATAATGCTAAGAGATCTCCCACTGACTTAGCCTCTCCCATTTCAAGTCTTTTAATCCTCCAAGTATTTCTCCCCAAATCTTCATGTGTGTGTGTTTTAGTGAATGAGTGTATATCAGTGTGTGAGGTTGTGCATATATATGTGGGTGAATAACCATGCATCCGCTGTCCTTTTGTGAATCCCCTGTGATCCTGACGAAATGACAATGCCTTCACTTAAGAATCAGCTCAGTGAGCGCACCAGGAGTGAACCACAAACTGGACTAATGCAAAACAAATCAGTGTGTTAGCTGTAGAACTAACCTCCCAGAGAGAGCTTGGAGAGGCAGATGGAGAAAACAACCAGGATCTGCAAGTGCAAAATGAGGCACAAATGGAGTTTCTGTCTCTCAGTTCTGCTGACTGCTAGAGAGTCACGTGTATATAAAGAGTTCTTGAGCTCACCCAGCAGCAACAAGATTGCAGTGCTCTTTGGCTATGGACTATTGGACGCTTCATTCAAGAGGTTACTGAAGTTGTCAGTTCTAGTTCAGTTTTTAAATATGTGGATTGCTTGTGACTAAAAGGTGCTAATGAAATCAAACAAACCAAATAATGAGGCACTGAGGATGGAAGTCGTCACTTGATATATCACAGAGGGCACTCATGGGTCCTAACTCTGAGCCACTTTGAAATTAGCTTTATTTAATCCCACAGCTAATAAGAAACAAAGAATAGGAATTTTCAGAGTATTTAATGCTTCAGTTCCTTCGAGCTCCATCCTGCTCTCAGTTCTAGCTCCAGGCAGATGGATAATTATTGTGGAATACCCTGATCCCAGTTAAGTTTCATTATGTAAACCCATGATACACTTCTGCTGCCATTTCCCTTCCATCTACTAGTGGTGATATTTTTGCAACTACATCAGCAAAGAGTTCAATTGAAAAGAATTCAAGTGGTTACATTATCTATTACACAATGCAACAAATATTACAGCAATACCATTATCCTTTGATGAATATTTAAACAAGCTGCTGATTGTTTTGATGTGAGAAAAGAAGCATTTGGCAGTTTTGGAGGTGTAACAGATTAATAACCATTATAAACACATTATGCAGAAAGTGATAAGTAAAATGTTATGTGTTTCGAGTGATAAGCCACCACACAGAGTAGTGAAATGCCACAGGTGTGTCTGACACAGTATGAGTTCTGTCTGGAGAAAGAGAAGACACAGGCAGACCAGGCCTCCCTGCAGAAGACATTGACTGAAGTTGTTGTTTCCGTTTAAGAGAGAATTCACAGCAGGGCAGACGTTTGTGCTCCCTGTCTGTTTACCATTGACAGAGTGCAGCAGCAGCAGCCTGTGTGATAGACAGTTTTACCAATCAGTCAAGCTGCTCAAGCACAAAACACCAGGGATCCCTCCCTGTTTACAGCCTCAATGGGCCAAGAGCACAGGCCTCATTGGGTGACTGCCTCAGCTCTCCCTTTCTCTCACTCCATGTGCCACTAAATACACCCTCCCCTCTTCTGTTCCCCTTTCTGTTCCCCTTTATGCACTCTCCTGACTTTCATTTTTCTCTCCCTCATCCCTCTCTCTCACTACCTGATAGCTACGTATTCCTGTCATCTCTGTGGAAATACACAGTTTAAGGCCATGCATATCTGCATAATCACAGGGTGCAGAAATGAACCATTAAAAGAAGCACATTCATATAGACAGTCATATCTGATCAGTGATTGTGAAAGCAGCTTCTGAATGCAAGTGCATGCGTCTGTCAGCTCCACCAGGCATTTGTTATTCCATTAGCATGTAATCTCTGTTGTTTTCCATCAGTGAGGAGATTATTGCGAAAGATGAGGGACAGAGATAGTCGGGACTAATGACATTTATGGAGGGATGGACTCAAATGCGCAGGCACAGGCACACATAGTTTGTATTGATGAATTTAAAAGTGGCTAATAAACATTTGCAGCTTGCTTGATGGTTTTACAAGCTGACCTTGATGATTTGTAGAGCTCATACAAATTTGGTGGTTATTGTGCAGGCACAGTGTTTTTGAGCTGATCCTCTTTAGGTGGTCATTATTGGAATGAATAAGTCTCTGATTCACTTCACTGTGTTTTCTGCATGTGACTTGTAACCAAATGACTTCAGGTTTATGTGTGTGACAGTACACACATATGTGGTGTGCGTTTTATAATAGGATTTCTGGTTGAGTGAGATTCAGAGAATAATCCAGCAAGCAATGGTGCTGGTTCAAGTGTTTGTTGTGGAAAAATTCTCTATAGCTGCTGCCACACGCTGCCTTTGACTTCTTTGCATTCAGTTAACGGTCAGTTGATCAGTCAGTCAAACTGCTTCTTAGGTGTTTATGTGGGAGAAGTTTAATTAAATTTAAAACCTGAATAAACTGAATGCATATGGTCCATACAGAGTGCAAGGACTCAGTGAGTGGTTTTATATGTATTATAATGTAGAAAGTCATATGTGATGGTTCTCGTAGTCATTGGTTCCCACTCCAAAGGGTTATTTTTGTGTTGGATGCTTCAAAACACTAAGTGAGAGAATATATTTTGGATGAATGCTGTTCAGTCACAGACCCACAGACTAGGGGAATCTATGACAAAGAACTTTGAAGCTGTTTTGAAGGCTAAAGGTGGTCCGACGTCTTACCTTTTAAACTAAGCTTAGCTTTTTAACCTAACATATTTCATGTAATTCAGACAGCATGGGCCTGTCTGTTCCAGCCGGTGTGAAAACTGTCAGTCAAACTATCAACTAAACAACTGAACCAAAACCAAAGAGTCTGTGATATGTTTGCGATGTGAAAGTGTGCCAGTCACAGGATTTTAAAGGAACATCTGCAGCATGAATTCAAAAGCTGAATTATCATTAAATCCATCTTTTGAGTGTGAACGGGACCTTCCAATCTGAATGAGAAATATATGCTGATTAGCCACAACATTAAAACTGCCTGCTTGATGTTGTTTCAATCCCTGTTATGCCACCAAAGTGGCTCGAGACCCCAGACCATAAACAGAGGCATCTGGGAATGTCCAGTGGTGTCTGGCACTGGCACCTTGTTAGCTGACACTTTGAGTCCTGTGGGTTGCCGGGCCTGTTCTGGTACATCCCATGGATGCTCAGTCAAATAGGGATCTAGTAAACCCGATGGCTCGATCACTCCTTTTGGACTGTTTGTTGTTCCTGACCACAACAAACAGTCTTTACTGACCAGTCTTTGCTGTGTGGAGGGGTGCATTGTCCTGCCAGGGGAGGCCGCTGCCATTGAGAGTGTTGCTGCTATAGGGGGTGTACTTGATCTGCGATATCCACATGACTGCCAAACTCTTTGTAGAGTCAGCATCGTCTTGTTTTTCTGTACCATAAACTTTCTGACACTTTAGACATTCAAATGTCCTCCACAAACAAATACAGCTTATTATTTAAAAAATGACCTTGAAAGGCAGTATTATTATTCCTCTCTGATGTGTTAGCCTTCACCACAATATCACATCTTCTATGGCTTTCTCCATGCCATACTGTTACATATTCAGTGCTTCTAAAGTTCTGTGATCCGCTGCTTGAAAGTCCTTGTGCCACTCTCCTCTGTGAAATGGAAAGGCAATAATTCCATTCTTCTCTGTCTTCTTCCAGCTTTTTGATGGAATCGAGTGCGAGTTTCCCATATTTTTCATCTACATGATGATTGACGGTAAGCCTTGTTCTATTCACCACTGCTATTATGATGCCTAAAGTGGGTCATTGGCAAGATAGAAGCCAGACTTACAGCATTTGACAGGGAATTGCATTTTAGTGTTTGCTAGATTTAGACGACTTCAAGACACTTTTGAAAAGATGTGATTTGTGATTTTTCGAGTGAATGTAAGGGAATGGGCAGAAATACATTGAAGAGGGCAGTAGTGTGAATTCACTCATCATTCAATCATCCCCCCATGCCTATTTACACTCCACTGACATATTTAGGACTAACGGACAATCTCAGAATATTCATTTTATGGGTCCATCCCTTAACAGATCTATTAAACTGATCAAAAAAGCTAGATCCCAGTCAAAAGCAAAACAGACGTTAACAGAAGTTAAAAGTAATACAGTAAACTGCTCTACAACTGTCTTGTATACATGCTACGATTTTAACCAACAGTACATACTGGACTCTAAGGAACATGCCTATGTGTTGCAGTGATGCATGAAATAGCACAGGCCTGTTTGGGAACACTTTGAGCTAAAGCCAGCATAAGCAGAAATCAGGAAAATCCCATGTATTTGCATTTATAGAACAGCTAATAAGAACACGCTTTTTCTGAATAAACCTGTGATTGGTCAAAGTCTCCTGTGACAGGCTAGATTTCCTAAAAAAAAAATTAAAACAGGGACAAGAAGAGATACAGAAGTCTAGTTTTCTCTCAGACCATTTGAATTGCCATATTTTAAAAGATTATTGGGGATTTCTTTACCACCTTTAAATGGTCAGATTACTGTTTGGTCTTGTTGTATGCTTCACTTACAAATCACACACTCAACATGTTTTGAGAAACAACAGATTTAATAACTGTGTATGTGAAATTCATAATGATGAAATCACAGATAATTCTCAGTACCCACAGCTTTACAGAGCATGTTAGTGTCTTTCAGCTAATTTCGCTCACTCTAATCATCATATGTTTCCAGTGAAACACATGAGTGAGAAGAAGACGGCTTTGTATGAATCCACTGTACAATGTCAACCTAGCATCAAACTGCAAACATAGGCAGCAGCTAAAATGTGAGCATTGTGGTGCACAACCATATGGATAATCCTTGCTCCACGAAACCTGAATTACCTGCTTGTTTAAGGCTATTTCTGTTGTACTGAAAGATGAATTAAAATACAAAAGCAACTTTTTAAATATTGCACACCCAGTGTAAAACAGGAAAAAGAAAGATAAAGTTAACCCTGTAATGCAGTCCACTATGTGATGGGAGGCAACCAAGAACTGACTTTATACATAAAATTAAATCACATTCTCATACACACACAGCTGTTCATCACTTCAGTGAATGCTATATTGACTTATATTATTTTTCTGGAGACCTAAACACTCATAACTTGCCTAGCTCTAAATCTAATCTCACCCTTACTTTAAACCAAATCCATATACCAGTTTATCTTATTGGAACTTGCTCTTTGTCAAGAAGGTTGAATTTCCTCACTGTGTGTGTAAATTGATACATGCTCCCATAGCACGAGTTATATAAAAATATACACCCACACAAAGGTGGAAAAACATAATCATGTATATATGTTCATGGAGACATATACACAGGACTCCTACTCCCCTACACATATGTACACAATATACAGTCCCTGTTGAACACACTATTGAGTGAGTGTGTGTGTGCGTGTGCGTGCGTGTGTGTGTGTGTTATAGGAGTGTTCAGAGGAAACAAGTCTCAGGTCAAAGAATATCAGGACCTCCTTGAACCCATCATCTTCCATTCTTATGAGGGTGAGTAATCACATCAATACAAACATGTACACAGACACATGTGCAGTGACCCATGAATGGGAAAAATTACAAACACATACATATAACTTTATCTCATTTGGCATATCAATTTGGTTCATTTTAGAGCTTTAGATTCTCCCTCTCTCTCTCTAGCAGTGAAAAACTTTCACTTACTAAATCCCTTCATAGATATTCATATTCCATATACTGCAACTGAGGCTCAGAGGGCATCTTATTCAAGTGAACTTAGCCTTTCCTCATATGCAAAAAGCATGGCTTCTCTTGTATATTCACCTGCCACTGCTGTGAGGAGAGACAGTTAAATGATAGGGGTGTCAAGAGCTTTGAGTTTCTATTGGTCTGTTCATAATAAAACAGGAGTGATTGGAGTGCAAAGAGGATAATGATGTGAGACAGACCTGACTTCATTTGACCCAGATGTCTCCACAGAGCCTTTGTACTGGTTTTGTATGAATTAACAAAACTCCCGAAGTTAATTGGCTGGGTTTAAAAGGATAACACTTTTTCTCTCGTTTTCCATTAATGCTCATGAAAAGTCCAAACCCACAAATGTATTTGCTGCAGTCAGAAGCTGCTATTGTGCCTTCTGCTGCAGATTTGCCAAACCTACCAGTAGTCATGGCCTCTTATTGTTTTCAATGATACATGCAGGGTGCTGCTATACAGTTGGAATGGGCAGCAGTAACTATAGTCATGCTATTCTTCAAGTCAGTATTTTCCAGACACTCAGGCTAGAGTCACAGTGAACCACCTAAAGTATACAGGTACCATTTTGTATCTCTGATATTTATCCCATCAAAGATACAATTACCTGCTCAAAGAGGCCAAAATGCAGCCTAAAAATTAGACTGAATTCGTACTCAGTTTCAATTTCACTTCATTTGATGTAATATTTAGTTGTTTTTTTTATAGTTAATAGTTATGCAGTGATGCATCTGTTTTGCCATATTTTGTTGACTGTAAAAGATATATGCCATTGTAGCTATGTAAATAGAATAACAACAACCTGTATGTTAAGCAGGGCTGCACAGAGGCTTGGTGGTTAGCACTTTCGCCTTGCAGCTAGAAGATCCTGGTTTGTGTTCCTGCCTTCTTGCAGTCTTTCTGCATGGAGCTTGCATGTTCTCCCTGTGCATGCGTGGGCTTTCTCTGGGTACTCTGGCTTCCTCCCACAGTCCAAAAACATGTTCGCGTGTTAACTCTATATTGTCTGTAGGTGTAAATGTGAGTGTGATTGTTTGTCTGTACATGTATCCGTGTTATGGACTGGTGACCTGTCCAGGATGTCCCCTGCCCTGCTGCGACCCTAGTGAGGATTAGGCGGTGTGTAGATAATGGGTGGATAGATGTATGTTAAGCCTCTGCACCCCCCCAAACAAACTGTAAAGACAGGAAGAATCACTTAATTTTTTATATTTCTGATGGTCCGTGAGTGATGTAAGATTCCATCAGAAAAAGTAACCAAAAATATGCTTAAAAATATGATATTTCATCAAAATCGCATGTCATGCCTCAATCAAAAGTTCACCAAAATAAACCCTTTGCCTTAGGTCCTGTAAAAACAAAAAAAATGGCACTAATTAGCACAAATGAGAAGCCATGATTAACTCAGCAGACTAACAGTCACATTAAAAAATTCTGACAGTTTTCAGATGAACTGCAGATGATGCTAAGACAGAACAGAGAGGAGACAACAAGAGAGACTTCGAGGAAAATAAAACATACTGGATCACTAAAATAAATGCAGCATGTCTCAAAAAGGCTGTACAGAGGAGCAGGTTGTTAGAAGATATGTTCAGCATGGTGAAATTTCTCATGTGTCTCCCAGCCTAAGTTGGTCAGCTTAAAGTGCAAATTTCAACACATCTGACACAAATTTGTGTCCTTATCATTTTTCCTCCGAGACAGATCAGCCGCCAATGAACATTATGCACATTTTAGAAAAGGTTTGTGAAAATGCACTTTTCAGTATTTCTTCTATAGCTCCTACAGTCTTGATTGGTGGCATTAGAGCATCTTTGGAAAGAACCCATATTAATGGTCCACTCACATGTTTTTGTAAATGCTTAGATGTTAGGATGTTCTTCCAAAGTGCAAAATTGGTTGAAAAATTACACGTTTGAACTGTACTACTATGTGAAATTGTTGCTACATTCTTTGTGACTGCTTCTCTCTTATTGAAGTCAGTCTTCTGTCATTTCCGTAATCAGTGATTCAGTCAAATACACAGGAGGTGCTGTCTTAACCGAGTCTCCAAAAAAATTATGTTCCTAAGCAACGAAACTGCATTCTAAATTGTGTTTTCAGAGAAACGCATTCTGCCAGATTACATATGTTTGTGAGGGAAATATATATTTTTTCCATTAATGTATCTTTCCCATTTACTTTACTGGTTTACTTTTGCTCCTTTTTTTTAGCAAACCAGTCATTTATTAGATGGGATTTGTCAGTCTGGTAACTCAGAAAAAGTGGGAGAAACTTCAAACATGAACACCTCATCAATTCTATTTTTTCCTAGCCCGTCTGGTATCTAAACTTAACCAAACTTTGAACATGTGAAAGTGTCTACAAAAAGCATTATATTTTCATAAACCTCACCATATGGATTTTGGCCTAATCCTACCTAGAAAGCAAATGAAAACCCAAAAATAAACAACAGCAAATGAAACTGGGGGGCTGGAGCCTGGAGCCTGGAGCCTGGAGCCTGGAGCCTGGAGCCTGGAGCCTGGAGCCTGGAGCCTGGAGCCTGGAGCCTATCCCAGCTGACTCGGGCGAAGGCAGGGGACACCCTAGACAGGTCGCCAGTCTGTCGCAGGGCCACATACAAAGACACACAATCACTCTCACATTCACACCTATGGGCAATTTCGAATAATCAATCAACCTCAGCATGTTTTTGGACTGTGGGAGGAAGCCGGAGTACCCGGAGAAAACCCACGCATGCACAGGGAGAACATGCAAACTCCATGCAGAAAGGTCCCGGGAAAGCCGGGACGCGAACCAGGGACCTTCTCGCTGCAAGGCGAAAGCGCTAACCACTGCGCCACTGTACAGCCCCTGACAGGTTTTCTTCAGCATTAATGCAACACAAAGTACACCCTCCTGCAGCCCCACAAATACAGACTGCACCTGATTGGACGAATACTTTACTTATGGGCTGTCTGCTCCTGGATTTATAACAAGATCAACATGGCGGCTTGTTTAGAAACCTTTTTTGTGATATTTCGGTAAAATTTGGGGGGGATTTTTGCAGAGGATTTGAGTGGCAGCCAGATGCACCAGAGTAGCCGATACCTCAACTTTTTGCAGGGAATGTCCTATCTCTTGAAACACATCACAATGCTACCAGAATGCCTTGCATGACTGTTTACATAGAGAGTAAATAGGAAGCCTTGAAGTGACAAAATGTGTAGAAGTACAACCTTAGGCTAATGGTTGCTCGTTTTTCACGGAACGCGAATCCTGGTCTTCTGGATTCTTTCAACCTGGTGAGAAAGTACTAGTACACAGAGCTCACAGTTCTTGTCTCTCACACCAGGCCATGCTGTGATCCCCAAATATTACTATGTACCGGCTGATTTTGTGGAGGCAGAACAGAACAAGCATGGTAGCCAGAAGCGGTTCCCCAGCAACTCTGGCCGTGATGGGATGGTCTTCCTGTGGGGTCAGGCCTTGTACAACATTGCTAAACTGTTGGGTATGTCTATGTGTGCTTTGGTATGCTCACTATAATATTTACATATTAACTATCTACACCATCAACAATCCTTCTCCAAAATCACAAACTCCACCTTTATGGTCATAATTGTTATGATTACACCACATGATTTATGTCAGACAGTAGTTCTTTTTTTTTATTATTTATGACCAGTTAATGATTTTAAATATATTTCACTGACATGAATCCAAGGATACAGTTTGACCCATCCAGTGTGTGTATTTGTTTGGGAAATGGATCTTTTCCCTTCTACCCTTGTTTTCTTTGTCGATGGAGGCGTGTATATGCATGTTAATCGTTTTTATATCTACCTTTGTGTATGTGCTCACTCTCCAGTGGATGAGCTGATCAGCCCGAAGGATATTGATCCCATCCACCGCTACGTGCCCCGGCAGGACCAGCGCAATGTCAGCATGCGCTACTCGAATCAGGTACGCTTTAATGTAAATCTGACTGACTTTGTCACTTGACTCTCATCTGAATTCTAAATGCTAATTTCACAACTTGCCCTTTTGAATACTTAAATTGTACTTGTATAATAGAATTATATATACACACAGTGGTGGAAAAGTTTTCGGACACCCCATACATTTGCATATACATTGCATTAAGAATCACTCTTAGGTGCACTCCTTAAGTGCAATTTCTTTGAGTACAATCATAGCCGTACTACTAAACAAATGACTAAAAAAGCCGTTAAAAACTAAAAATTAGTTGGTTCCATGAAAATAAGAAATTTTGAGCCTTGGATCACTTTGGTAGAATTTAGTTTTGTTAGTTTTTATAAATCATACATCCATCTATCCCAGGGAATGAGAAACGACACTCAAGGAACAGTTTAAGGTTTTTATTTACATTATATGAAGAAATAGCAAAGCGGACTACAAACGGACGTGACGGATTGTCACACTGAATACCAACTAAGCAAAACAGGAGAATAGAACCCTTTACTGGACAGGCGAAAGAATTACACTAATACAAATTTATGGAAGTGACAAGTTGTTACACAGAATACAAGGTAAGGTGAACAGGAGAAGTAAACCTTGTAACAGGCAGGTGGAAATCTTACACTAATTCTAATTTAACAGGAACGAAGTGGCTTCGTCCCACAGGTAACAGAAGTTGCCCTGTCGAGAACTAGAGGCATAATGGATGTATCTTACATGATTAAGGCATGTTGTACTTTTTTGTGTAATTCCCCACTGCAACTTTGCTTGCTTTCTTTTTGAGAGTTCGAAAGTGGGCTGCAGATATGCTTGCATTGGAGATATATTGATAGACTGTATTTAACAGTTGGATGTAGCCATCGTGATTGT
The DNA here is from genome assembly GCA_027123335.1 of Amphiprion clarkii. Lineage (NCBI taxonomy): Eukaryota > Metazoa > Chordata > Actinopteri > Pomacentridae > Amphiprion > Amphiprion clarkii. The sequence goes on along the minus strand of CM049567.1, from coordinate 28,099,379 downwards.
CCCTCTTGGTTTGTGGACACCTTTTTACCGCCATACAGTTGTCATGAATGGGAAAATGAGCTATAAAGACCAAATCTGTTTATGGTACCAGGCGGTTTGTTTTTGCTGTAAAGTTGATATTTTCACATGATGTCGATGGGAATTGACTCTCTTTGGAGTGTTTGGCACTTACACTTTGGCTTCATTCTTCAGCTCTGGACGTTGCTGCTTGGTCATGAGTACAGAGGACATCACTGTATATACATGCATGTTGCTGAAAAGGAGAAAATTAATGAGCCAAACAATACCTCTGCTTCCTCAGTGTTTTCTTACTGCTCCATTTTGTGCCTACAAACTCCACTATTAATCTGTGTTTACCACTTTGTTTTGCTATTTATGTGTCCTGAAGTTTTAATTACAATTCATCCATCAACACCTAAACAGCAGAAGCTATATTGTTTTGCCTTTCCAAGAGCCTGGCTTTCAGACAGGGATTAAAGCCTTTTCCTCAACCAGCTGTCTCTGTGAATGGCGATCATGTCTGAAGTTAAATCCATATCTGAGATGGCCGGCAGCTCTGAGCATCACAGAGATGACGGTTATAGATATGTATACCTCGGCGCGATATTCATTCTCTTTGGTGTACAGTGTGGATTGATAAGTCCCACTCTGATCCTGTATGTTGGACTTTGTTTTTGTAGCTCAGCTGATAAGACAATGCTAGAACAAGACACACAAGAGAGGATATATCCTCAGAGGTATGATGAACGCTAGAATGAAGCGAATACATTGCAGGAAGAAAGATCGGCAGAAAGAACAAAGGCAGAGAGTCAATAGAAAAACTTTTTGGACAGATAGAATAGAGTAGACAAACAATTATATACTAAGAGGTATTAATGTGATTATTTAACTCTGACAATAGTAATATTCTTCAGTACAAGGAAGGCTCACTCTCTAAGTGACAAGAGTTTTTTGACTATTTTTGACTCATTATGTCAAACACCACCCTTTCTCCCTTAGCAACTGCAGTAATACCCCTGCAATACAAATACTTGGTTGGGAATCATTGATCTAAATCATTCTGATTGCTGAAGGTTCTCAAGAGTAGATTAGGTATTTATCACAATCTGTTTTATCTGTGCATTTTTTGATTTCAGTATTGATAGGGTTCTGAATCTTGTCTTTGTGTATACAATATCAGTACATCAGCTTACTTGTATGCGGTGATATTTTCTCAGTCGGAAAGCAGGAGGAATACATGCAGCTCCATTGTGCTGGCAGGATGAATTCAGCATCTAAACTAGGATGTCATGCGAGAAAAGCCTGACTCCCCTCAGGTAGGCTGAATATTTTGTCAAGATTATCTGGAAATTTATCACAGCAACACAGTGCTGAAACTGGATTTGTAGGCAGTGTGACAGTTCACTGTGAATGTAGCCTCTGATGGTAGCAGGCACCATTCAGTATGCAAGCCATCAACAAAAGCCAATCGTATTTAGTTTGATGTTTTCAGCCATGTGCGATCTAAATATATGTGTGAATGGCTTTATTTCTTGTTCATCTGTGAATACATTGAAATGCCTGTGAGTTTGTAATAGCAATGACACACTATCTTTTAATGGCCCTTTGAAATATAATTTACGATCAGTACAAGTTGTTAATGAGGTGATTAAAGAGCTGACAACTTGCTGCCTTAACTTAATAACTCAAATTAATGCTACCTGCAAAGGCTAATTGGGTGTGCTGTTTTTCACCAATGGACACAGTGTGTAGGTAGGAAACACATGAGAAATCCTATCTGCTCACTTGGCAGTGAAAATGCTAATGTTAAATCCCATCTCCGATCATTGATTTGTCCTCCTAAAATCATTGCTGTATATTAAATGTACATATTCAGAAATCACCTACATTAAAAAGGCTTAGACTTCACTGCATCGCCGCTTCCTCCAGAATGTGCAGATCTATAAAGTCATTGCCTCTCTCCACGTACCCCACCTCACTTGTTGCAGCTCAAGCATACTAGCCTAGCTACAAAAATACTACTCTGTGTAGAACTAGTCTATGCTGCACAATGGCAATTCATAATGCTAAAGTACTTTAGACATGCATATTTGAGCCAGAAGCCAATTCTGAATAAGACTAATGCTACAGAAGGCCCAAGTTGGCAGGATTGATTCCTGACATTTTTGTACATATAACACTCTGGAAGTTTGAATTCACACTACCGTTCAAAAGTTTTGGGTCACCAAGACAATTTCATGTTTTCCATGAAAATTGACACTTTTATTCATGTACTAACATAATTGCACAAGGGTTTGCTAATCATCAATTAGCCTTTCAACACGATTAGCTAACACAATGTACCATTAGAACACAGGAGTGATGGTTGCTGGAAATGGGTCTCTGTACCCCTATGTAGATATTCCATTAAAAATCAGCCATTTCCAGCTAGAATAGTCATTTACCACATTAACAATGTCTAGACTGTATTTTTGATTAGTTTAATGTTATCTTCATTGAAAATAACTGGGTTTTTTTTGCCAAAATAAGGACATTTCTAAGTGACCCCAAACTTCTGAACGGTGGTGTATATTCACTGTTTCCTCTACATTCATTCAAGAGCAGCGGCCCGCCATTCCTAAATCCTAGCTGCTGCTCCTTCAATTCTTTTTTCTTATTGCCGCAAATACCACCGCTGCATGTCTCCACCTTCACAGCAGAGTCCTGCACTGTGTTGGGTACTTGCAAGTACTAAGGTAAACTACAGATAACTGTGTTGCTCAGTATCTACTCTTGCTTTATACGTCGGGTTAATACGACGTTAATTACGCCTTGAGAGAGCCGCCTTGAAAGTGACATCACGTCAAGCACCCAGGCACCAGGTCAGAGAGTCAGAGGAGTGTCATCTTGGAAAATAGATCAGCGACTTATTGGAGAAAAGTTATTAGCTTAAGATAACTCATAATATATTTTACAAGTTAAACAGACATTCGCAAAATATTGATGTCCAGCTAACATTACGTAACATATTGGTAGCTTCAGTTAATTGGGCCCGGTGCCAACTCAGTGTCGCTAACATGAGTAAACTAATTGGTAACATTAAGTTAATATCTACACGTCATGATGTAACTGCTGACTGCATTTTCAGATGAGCTTGTGCAAATATTTATTTATTCATTTATTTATTTATTTTTACATTCAGCCTTTAAAAAGCTATTTTTAACATTCAATAAATAGGTTGTACAAGTAAAATCTGCAGTCAGGTGTCATTTGTTTATATGTCACGGCTCCTGGACAGCCTGCCGCTGCTGCTGAAAAAAATCCTAGAGGAAACACTGATATTAATAAGAATGTCATCAGTATATTGCGGTTTTAAGGTGGAAATGATCAGCCATTGCTGACTTCTCTCATGATGTGTCTTCCAGCATGTAAAAAAACACCATAGAGACATGTTATCAAGATAAAAACAAAATAGATTTTCAATTGCAGACGTCTTTAAATCTTAACTGTTTCACTGGTTCCTGGTCACACGGGAGACAGAGGAGGGGGAAAAGACAATGTGACACACAACTAATTTCATTCTCACCTTTATAGAGTCATAACCAAGTCATCTCTGAAAATTCAGACATCATGTAGGTCAGTCAGTGCAACTTACACCATCCTGACATTGACCATTTCTCTGGTGTTATTGACAGATGAACGTCCAGAGGAAGTTATAGAAAAGCAACATTCCTTAAGTGACCAGATATTTTTCATTGTCACCTTGTCTCCGGTTTAATTCAGTGCTTGGTGTCTGTATATCTGTATTTACAGTGCAAACAGGAACTTTTGTTCAGAATCATGTGGCAGATTCACCAAAACAGGCAGAGATCAAAGTCATAGCAGGGCCACAACATAATTGTTTCAAGAGAGTCTGATAGGTACAGTCACTCACACTGTTGAGGAGACATCTCAAATTGCAAACAACTTCTGCTTTGACCATTTCCATTGAAAATGTTTAATCCACAAACTTTTGCATTTGTAAAACTTTTCTAGGGCTAAAAATTTTATGCCTGTTCCTGCGATATCCTGCCAATGTAAAGTCAATCAATGAATTGGGATTATCTCGACAGTACCAATCGGAGAAACGCAGACATGGTCACACAAACATTAAGTTCGTATACAAACGAACTGCATTCTCATTTACGTTTTGAAAGAAACCTTTTCCTCACCAAAAGGTAAGATTGTCATGTGGCAGGAAATGCTTCCCAGTTGAAAGAGCTGCAAAAGTTCAAGTCAAGAGACATCAATAAATAACAAAACTTTCATCTTGGAGACTGGGGATCACATCCTATGTGAGACCATTATATTTGGAAAATTTAAATTTCACTCACTGTGTCTTTATGTTTTGGTTAGGCTTAGGAAAATGTAATGCTTTGAGTTTAAATGAACCTCTTGACAACATTAATGACATGCTAGAGGTTTGGTTAGGTTTAGGCATCAAAACTACTTGGCTGGGTTTTGGAAAATATCCTAGTTTGGGATAAAATATGATGATTTTTACCTTTTTAGAAGCTTTCTAGAAGATTTTCCAGTTGTACCTTATCTCATATATGACAGGTTGGCTGAAAAGGTGGCAAGGATTTGTTGACTAGAAATGTGTTTGCAATACATCACAAGCAACCATAATCTAGCAGAAAATCAATCAAAACATGATTGAGAATACAGTTTAGTTGTAGAGGGACATAAAGATTTGGGAGGCAGAGCTAAATGAGCATGTGCAATGAAAGACATGCAGTTAGCAGGTATCTTTTCATTTTCATTTCATATTATATCTACATGATATTACTATATTTTCTGTTTGCATCTCCACAAACTATTGTTAGAACCCAGGTGCACGTTAATACCTTGTAAGCTGATCTGGTGAACTTGATAGCAGATAGCTGCTTATTTCCTAGAGCACAGACCGAACACTTCAGCAGTACATGTGCTGTCATTTAGGCTACGAGGTGTAACAGAGGTTTTCTCTCATAGGTCTTTAGAATTTCAAGAAACCTGAGAAATCTTCCTTTGCCAAACATTTTCAGGCAGTAGCACCTGAGAGTTGATGTGAATCATGTTTTATTATCCCAGAAGACATGAACGCAGCAAATCAACAGACGTTTGGTTTAAGAACATACCTGTATCCTTGCCCTCAGCCAGGGGAAATTAGATCTGCTTATTTATTCATGCAGCTGGTGCTAAGCTGAGCACTTGCGGGGTCAAATGGCCACACAAATTGTTCGCTTCATCTTCTATTCCCGTCTATCGTCCAGTGCTTCCATCACCTCTGTCCATTTTTTCTTTCACATTGCTTTCTCCTCCTCGCACCGAGTCTTTTATTCTTCTTGCTCTTTATCTGCATTTTTGTCTATCTGAATCTCTTTTCTGTCTCAGCTAGATGCCTCGCTTTCATGTTGTGTTTGCTTTGAGGCACGAGATGGCAAGAGAATAATTAATAGAATAGAGGAAAAGAAAAATCATGAAGTAGGAGGTGTTTCCACTTTTTCAGTTTATCGTTTTGTGTTTTAAGCAAGAAATATTGTGTGTACTGTATATGTGTGTGTACAACAGCTGTCGAATTGCCTTTGCATCACTGACGTCCAGTGTTTGGTCTGCAGGCAGAAAAGGCACATTGGCGTGCTGAGCTTTCCCATTCTGTTACGGCCTGATTTGTGCATTCTGCCTTTCCTTCTCTGTGTGCAGCATAATTTGCTTCCCATTTGTGTATGCAAACAAATATTGTATGCATTATGCATACATACATCTATCTTTGTATATCACCATCTTGGTCTATGATAAAGGTGTGTTTGTGTGTGTGTGTGTGTGTGTGTGTGTGTGTGTGTGTGTGTGTGTGTGTGTGTGTGTGTGTGTGTGTGTGTGTGTGTGTGTGTGTGTGTGTGTGTGTGTGTGTGTGTGTGTGTGTGTGTGTGTGTGTGCAGCTGTATGCAGGCTTCCTTAAATATTTGTGTGCGTGTGTATTATTCATCGTTCCATTCCTCCCAAATGTTACGCTACCACTTAAAGTCCCTGCATCAGTGCATTCACTGGGGAGAATCAGATGCTGCACCCATGAATAGACTGCAATGTTGTAATGTTTGGTTCCACATACAAGCTTATGTAAGGTTACCTCAGGGTTATTTGACGTCAGCTCCAGCATTCAGCAAAGGTTTGACAAAGAAATGTATTGCAAAGGAGTTGGCGAGGCTGCACTCCTTCGTATAGCCTATAAATACCTGTTTAGTGCAATAATTTCAGTCATTTTCACCAAAATAGCGCAAATTCAACATTTTGCCATTGCTTGCAATGCCATGCAATAGAGGCAACTCTGATTTGCTGGAGCTGACATGACAACACTGTATTGCGTATATGCCTGCATAGCATATAATGTGCACAGTGCAGCATCATTTTCATGTTGCCAGTCTAAATGTAAAATGAACATCCTGCACATATTCCTATATTATACATAGGTAAGGCACAATGCATTAAATGTGCATCTCAGCAAGAACAGAATGTTGGTATTGCCTTGAACATGTAGCATTTTGGAAAGTGGGAAGCTTCAATTTAGTTTGTGTTAATGCAACATTAATGCATTGTTGATGTACAGAAAGCTTCTAGTACTTTAATGAACTACAAGCCTGTTTAATAGAGTATGAAACTATGAAATAAATATGTATGTAAGTCATGTGGAAAGTGAAAAGAGAAAAGTCTGCATCAGCAAGGGAATTTTGCTGGCACCTTTTGCGACCATTTGCAACTAATAATAGTTGCAAATGGCTTGTTATTATTCTTTTTTAGCTTGACCCTGTGAGTAAGTGGATCTTTCCTTGATATTGTCCATCTTGCAAGTGCAGCAGTCTGCTGTTGGGTTTTTCTGGATGAGAGACAAGGCACTCCCAGAGCTGCGAGGGTGAGTCAGATCAAATATACCCCGGGTTCTGTGGCATAACATCCCACTGACAAACATGCAATAATATGCAACGGGCATAGCAATTTGGGGATCTGAGAAATCATGAATGGCTGTGAAAGTGAATTAGTTGCTGATGTCACTTATGCCACACTTGCTTATAATGCTGTTCCCTTAATGTGCTCAGCTATTCAGACATGCTTGCAGTGTCACATTTTCTGGGTCTTTCTTTTTTTGCTCTCCATTTATCTTTTGCTCCATCTGTCTTTTTGAATTTAGTTCAACCGAGAATTAATTATCATCAGTTCTACCATGTATTTCTTTCTTTTGGGAACTAGAGGTCAATGAAATCAGAGTTTACGACTTTCATGATGAGACTAATGAATTTCTTTTTCTTCAAAGTCTCTGAGACTTGGTCTAAATTGATAATTTTCTCAGGCAAGATGAGAATCATGCCCCTAAATTAACGAGTGCAATTTTAATCATAAAGTGTAGTTCCTACCATTAGGTGTGTTGCATGTCGCAGCCGACACATTTGTCTACATATTATTTTGGAGCTCCCGTGCGAGACAAATTTCTACAACATTTTGCTACACCACATACACTTCTGTGACACATATAACATGTTGGCATGTCTCCTCATCATGGCACCTGTTAGTGGATTGGATATATTAGGTAACTAGTGAGCATTTTGTCCTCAAAATTTATGTGTTAGATGCAGCAAAAATGGGCAAGCGTAAGGATTTGAGTGAGTTTGACAAGGGCCAAATTGTAATGGCTAGACGACTGGGTAAGAGCACCTCCAGAACTGCAGCTATTGTGGGATGTTCCTGGTCTGCAGTGGTCAGTATCTATTAAAAGTAGTACAAGGAAGGAACAGTGGTGAACCGGTGACAGGGCTGAGGCTCACTGATTCGAATGGGATGTGCTAGGATAAGCCTGATCTAGGTAGGTCCCACCCTGGAACCCATAGTACACATAGAATTCACTGCCACCATCCTGGTGCCACAGGACATCCCCAAAGGTCCTGTGTCCATGCCCCACTGGGTCAGAGAGAGAGAGTTTTAGCAGCATAAAAGTGACCAACACAATATTAGGCAGGTGGCCATGATGTTTTGCCTGATCGGTATATATATGTCATGCACAGTTGCAGTTTCACACATCTTTAGATGGCTTTAGAGAACGAGGTGAATGGTAAACTTGCATCTTGTTTCACTGTGGCAGCCGTCGGTCATCAATCAGAGATAAGTCATAGGTCAAGAAGCTCCCGATTGGATGGTACAATAACAAACAAACTTTCTTAGAGGGGGGATGGAAGCAGAGAGAAAAGGGGATGACAATAGAGGTTAGAAGTGGGGGAGGTCTGGGAGATACATGGAGGCAGGCAGCAAGAGAGAGATAACCTAACTTCATTCTGTCCATTTATTATTCTGTATATTTATGTGTTGATTAAATATTGTATTTTTTAACTTATTAAAACCAGTAGACAATTGTAGTTGAGGATGGCAACTCAACTAACACTGAGGACACAAACATGAAGCTTCATTAACTCAAAAAAATTAAGTTTTTTAATCAGTTTCTCCTATTCTGCTTATACTGTCATGGCTTAAAATATTACAGCACAGTGCCACATTTCCAGCATGCAGCGTTTGGCTGGGAAAAAAAAGATAGGACTACATTGCCAATCGAATTTGTCTACCAATAGAATGAGGAGAATTCAGCTTTTGCTCTCAACCAAACTTGAATCTTGTCTAGCTGTACTTCATTCACTGCACAGAAGCCCGTCCGTTTTCCTTCTGTTCACCGTCTGTACTGTCTTTCTGAAACCATGCCAGAGAAAACTTCCACCGCGTCAAGCTCTGGGAGTGTGGAAGAGAAGCCCTGCTCATTATCATCGGCAGCTGCTGCAGACAGCTCAGTTGACGTCATGGAGGAGGCAAAGAAACTGATTGGCACAGGGAACAGGCATCTGGTGATGGGAGGTGTTGTTTCTTCTGTCAGTGTCTACCAGGACACCTGCGGCATGCTGGCTTAGAGATATGGGGACACTGCAGATGAGTGTGGTGAGGCTTTATTCCTGTGTGGGAAGTCCCTACTGGAGCTCGCAAGGATGGAGAACAGTGTCCTTGGCAATGCCCTGGAGGGAGTCCCAGAAGAATCAGAAGAAGAGGAGCAGCCCAGCAAATCAAATATTGAAAGCGACAGCCCATTGGCTAGTAGGAAGTGTGGGCAGGTCTTGGAAAGACGTTGAGATCCAACTGCAGTTGAGTCACACGGTTTCACAGAGCTCTGTACGGTGATATCAGGAGCATGGAAAGCAGATTTTTTGAAGCCTGGGAAAGACATTCTCATTGATAAAGGACTTAACAAGAAAACCATTGTGAGAGCGCAGTACTCTGCCAAGGCTTCTCAGTCGTTGAATGAGTTCCGACCAGTAAGTCCTGATAAGTCTGCAGCAGTAGATTTGTAGCAGGATCGCAATCACGTGATCGTCCGCAGGCAGATGACATAGCATTCCCTTGTTGTCATAGTTACAGTGACGCCATGTCACGATCTCACAATGATACGGAAATCCGTGGATCCAGACTATAAGCTGCATCACTGCCAGAATTTAATGAAGTGATCCTTGTGTCATTTCTGACCGTCTCTGAAAATTTCATTCAAATACGCTTGTCCATTTTGGACTAATGCTGCACAGACAAACAGATTAACAGAAGAACAAACGTACACAGATCGTCACATAAATCCGCTGCGTTCCTTCGTGGAGTAATTAAAAGTAAATGGCACTGGGCATGGTTGGAAGAGTTAAACAGGGGGGGAAGCCCTTTGGTTGCTGGTGCAAAAAAATTGAAGGAGCAGGTGCTTGCTTCTGTACCATGTGCTCGAAAAACTCATGTATGCAACTAGTGGCAAAAAGTACCGTCACGTCACGCTGATGTCCACAACTCGTTTACCGGGAGCAACAGCCACTGCTGAGGTACTCGCATCAATGACTGACCTGGTTTGTGATTTTAAAAATATGAGTGTTCATTGCAGAACATGACTTGTTGCTCACTATATCTCATTATTTAAGTTACCAGGTCTTAGAGTACTTTAATGTTTTTTGTTGTTATTTGAACTGAACTATAGTTTGTTATTCTAAACTATTTTATTTATTTATTTATTTTATTTTATTTTGCACTGTAGCTGTTTACGTAATTTTATTTCAAACTAAGTAGTGCAAATGGTGCACACATTAAAACGTTTGATTTTCCATGTCTTTTACTAATATTATACTGGTATTACTATAATCTGTATACTGAGTTTGTGAAGGCAGGTACCTTAATTTTTTTACGAATAAGTTAGATTGTAATCTCTTTCAGAATCATGAATGAAACAAAATTGCTAAATGAGAGTTTGCACTGACTTGCAAGAGCTTGCGAACAGATGATATAGGACATTAATGCATGCATTAAGCATATTCAAAGGAACCAAAAATGAGATGCAGCAATATAACAAGGCAAGGCAAAGATGCTCAAAATATGCACAAGCTACCACAATTGATGGAAACAGAGATGGAGAGGGAGAGATCAGTTTCAAGTTTGATGAACATAAACTACAACAGCCACTGTTTGTTCGCATCACTGTAATCAGATATTGTGTTCATTGCAATTTGCCTAACTGCCTCATTTTTGTTTGTCAGAATCATTATACATGAATTATATGCAAAATTACATTTAATACACGTTTCATTTCCCACTGCAGCATTAAGGCCCTTGAAAATCCTATTTGTGCTGGGTTCATGCCTGCTTTATAGAGGTGGAGAATTTTTCCTTGTAAAACTAGCAGTCACAGATTGTGCCACCTTAGTAAATCCATCTAAACAGTAATCAACCTCTGTTATGTCTCCTGCGAGTGCAACCCTTCCTTAAATGCAAATGTAATAAGGAGACAGGTGTGCCTCTACTCCCACAAATGAGGGACAGAAAATCCAGCCTGTTGTGTCTGTTGATAAATACTGAACATGAACAGTCATGTTTAAGTTCTAACCTGCCCATAAAGTGCAGTAAAAGCATTAGTCAGTCCTTGTTTTGTGTAGGACCACATTCAATTTTATTTATTTTTTTGGTTACCATGGCGGTGCGTGTAGACGCAGTGGCCTGGTGCTCCTCTTCAGTTCTCAAGCAAGCATAAGTTATGGCAACTGGACTAACCTCGTGTGAGTCGAAAACGTTTCACCTCTCATCCAAGAGGCTTCTTCAGTTCTGAAAGCCTGGTGGGGAGTACCAGATATTTATCCACCAGGAGGGTGGTGGCAAAAACAAGTGGACAAAGACCCGAAACCAATAGACTCGTTAGATGTTAATGTGAGTCGTTAGCCTTTGATGGGCGGTCGTTACCCCTCCCAGCCCTCTAGGAGGGTGGTTGGGGGTCACCTGACTGCAGGTGGGACAGATGGCTGCACCTCCTTGGGAGGGCTCTAAGAACGGCGTTGTAAGTGGGAGACAAGTGGTGTCTGAGGCCCCCTCCTCTGTTCAAAGATGGCCGTTCTAGTTTGACATGAATGGCTTCTTTTACCCCTCTCTCAAACCATCTGCCTCTCTGGCTAGAATGCGCACCTTGTGGTCATCAAAGGAGTGCCCCTTCTCCTTGAGGTGGAGGTGGACTGCTGAGTCCTGGCCTGTGGTCGTGGCCCTCCTGTGTTGTCTAAGAACGGATGATCATTTTTCTAGATGATAATGCATCTTGCCATAGAGCAAAAACTGTGAAAACTTTCCTTGAAGAAAGACACATAAGGTCAATGTCATGGCCTGCAAATAGTCCAGATCTCAATCCAACTGAAAATCTGTGGGGGAAATTGAAGAAAATGGTCCATGACAAGGCTCCAATCTGTGAAGTTGATCTGGCAACAGCAATCAGGGAAAGTTGGAGCTAGATTCATAAAGAGTATTGTTTTCCACTAAGTCCATGCCTCAGAGACTGCAAGCTTTTATAAAAGCCAGAAGTGGTGCAACAAAGTCCAAGTGGTGTGTTGTAGTGTTTTTTTGTTCGTTTTTCCTGATTCCATCATTTTTCCTCAGAATTGAGTGATTCCATAATTATTTCCCTCTGCTTGATGTAAAAAAGCAATTGTTATTGATGACCTCATTTTTTTCTTGATGTCTTTTAGTGTTTCTTAAAGACAGAAAGTTGCCATTTTAAATGACTTTAGTTTTATGGCAGGTCTATGAGCTGCTTTTTTTTTCTACAAAATTAAACAACTGAATGAACATCCTCCAAGACTGGTGATTCCATAATTTTTGCCAGGGGTTGTATTTGGATGCTGTTTGTTGACTTCAGCTCAGCATTTAACTTCATCAGCCCCAGCAGATTCATCAACAAACTACAGACACTGCAACTTGGAACCTCCCTCCATCTGTGGATCAAGGACTTCCTGTCTAACAGACCCCAGCATGTCAGAGTGGGCACCTCTACATCCTCCATCATCATCCTCAATACTGGTGTTCTTCAGGGATGTATGCTGAGTCCAGTCTTGTACCACCCTGACCCTGAGACAGGGTGGTAGAGATAACATAAGAGTGAAAGACAACTGTTTGTAAGGAAAACAAAAGTATGTTATTGTCCAGATGACACTTCTGAACAGAGAAACCTGTCACCATATTTGGATTGTAACCTAAACATGGCATGCCTTCCAACTGTATATATACCCAAGGCCAGAGAGAGTCCTCAGAACTGATGCTGCCAGTGCTCATATCACTGTCTTACTCACTGTATCATTTCTCCTGATCAGTAAACCTTTTTCTCAACATAAGCCATCTGAGTCTCAGAGTGTCTCTGAGTTTGCTTCCTGACTCTTCTATCGACATCGAAAGAAGAATCGACATTGCAGAATCCCTCCCCACGCACACACTCATCTAGCTGCTACAAGAGACATTGCCGAACAGAATTTCATTGTACCCTTGCAATGACAATAAAGCGTCTTAAATCTTAAATCTTACAATTATAAATGAAACATCACAAAAGGTTATGCAGACATGTAGTGTAAATAGTTTTTTTCTGTCCTGCAACCATTGCTATATAATATTCTGGATTTTACATTGTCATGTTGGCATCTGTGGGCTGTACAGTGGCTCAGTGGCTAGCAGCGTCCCCTTGCAGCTAGAAGATCCTCAGTTCGTGTCCTGGGATCTTTCTTTGTGGAGTTTGCGTGTTCTCCCTGTGCATGCGTGGGTTTTCTTCGGGTACTCTGGCTTCCTCCCACAGTCCAAAAACATGCTGAGGTTAATTGGTGATTCTAAATTGTCCATAAGTGTGAATGTGAGGGTGCTTGTTTTGCCTGCCTTCACCCTAAGTCAGCTGGGATAGATTCTGGCCCCCTGCGACCCTAATGAGGATTAAGGTCTATAGATAATGGATGGATGGATGGATGTTGGCACCTGTGACTCTGTAGAGATGTTTCTGTTGAAGGCTGTTGCAAGTTTTGATTGTATACTACATAACTGATATCAAAGACAAATGTGCTGGTATGAAAATCTTCAGAAAATGAGTTTATCAGCTTAATTGCATTTTTTATCGAGCTCAATACATACAGTATACAACAGAAGTGAGTACGCCCCCCATGCAAAATCACACAGTCGACACATTATTTAAAATTACATCAACTCTGAATAATTGCAGTATTTTGAAGTTGAACAGTAGATTATTTTGTTGCATGAACAATTAAAAACAAATACTTTAGGAAGTGAAAATACAGCCCCTTAAGTAGAAATGCATTACACCAAAAGTCAATACACCTGTGATCACTGACACACAAAATAGAAAACATATAACCACTGAAACAAAACTGAGAATACCTGTGATTTCCAATTACCCAGATTTCATGTTTAAAAAATGATCTGTAAATATTAGAATATTCTTAATTTTGACCTAAAAAACCCTCCCCTAAAAATCTGTCAAAACTAATTTTAGCAGTAATTAGGAGGTACAAAATGACAAAACGAACCAACCATAGTACTAATCAGAGCTGTAGTGGACGTCAGACAGAATAAAAGATAGTTCACAATTCAACTTCTGTGGACTGACGTCCAAGAGAAAAAAAAAAACCTTGCTTGCTGTGTAGCAGTGTTGTAGAAATTTTAAAATTGCAATGTGGAACATTTCTAAAGAACACGAAAAGAAGCCTGATGAATAGTGTGAGCACAGTTTTTGGTCAGATGAGTAGAGGGTGAATTTGTTTGATTCAGATGGATTCTTAGGTTGTTTGGTATGAACCTGGCCAGGATTACCACAGTGAATGTATAGTCCCAACAGTGAAGCACAGCGGTGAATGTGTGATGATATGGGGCTGCATGAAAGTAAAGGATTAGGTCTGTCATCAAAATTAAGCTGAACTTGCAAAGTGCTGAAAAAATTGAGTCTCAGTGTTGAGAGGTGTATTGACATTTGTTGCATTGAGTCCCTATTGTGGGCCTGTGTTTTTAATATTGTAAACCCATGGTAAACTGTTGGATATTTGCTCCAATTTCACTTAAGAGCAAAGACTCTGTTTAACTGATGATTTGCTGCATTTAAGTGGTGAAATTTTGATTCAATGACATGTGCGTGATATTGCAGAAGATGCTCACTTCTGTTGACTACTGGTACCTCATATAGAATATGTGATCTGATTACATTTTGATATGCTTTGCTGCAAACCTTTCATGAAGTAAAACACATTTTCCTAAAAATGTATGTTAGCATTCTCGATGACAAGCTCCCACTACAGTGGCATGCTCTTCTGGAATGGAGATCATGGCAGTCCAAGAACTTCCGTCTAAAAAATTGAATTTCGCTTTACATTAGCTCTGTTTGTCATTACTTGCTCACAACCCTGTTCTATTTTTTTCCATACTATCATTTCATGATTGATACTGACAACGGGCTGAATTACAAGAGAGCAGCTGGTTACGAGTATAGAAATACCAAAAGCTACATGGAAAAATTGACTCAGTTCTTGTCCATGATGATTATCCCTCTGAGCACAGCTTGGAGTGGAGAGGCAGTCCAGCCTACACCTGCTGTGTACAATGTTTTCTAGTCAGTTTGCCTGAAGGTGTTAATGTGTTTTATTCAGTGGTAGAGTATGTATACAGGCAGGTGTACATTTAAAGTGCGAAGACCATTTAGATTGTGAAAATATGTTTTTCTATGTCAGTAAATGGACTGACTAAGTGACAGTGTCACCAGCTGATTGCATCTCACTGAGCTGTATTACTGTAGGAGCCATTTTAGTTCCTGTGCAGCAAGATCATAAGGGACAGACACTTGTTAAATGAGTGAAATAAGTCTATGACCAGATTCAAACAGCGTAACACAGATTAAAGGTCATGGAAGGATGCTGTTGAATAATCTACAGACTGTCCCTTTCTGAGAAGCAAAATGACACCTTGAGCAGCATGAAACAGATGGACAT
Source organism: Amphiprion clarkii (assembly GCA_027123335.1). NCBI lineage: Eukaryota > Metazoa > Chordata > Actinopteri > Pomacentridae > Amphiprion > Amphiprion clarkii. The sequence continues at coordinate 28,084,044 of CM049567.1, read as the reverse complement.
TAGAAGCCTTCTGTCCCAAGGATACACACACACTTTTCCAACTAACATGCACATCCTCCACCTGACATAACCCCATAAACTGAATCATGCATATCTGTGCCAACATGCACACTTTTTGCCATTTTCCTTCTTCATCCTTTGCCTCACACACACCCACAGACATGCACACACACACAGAGATTGAGAGTGTGCTAAACCCTGCTGTTTGCCAAATGGCCTGGTGGCAGGCAGGAAATGTCGAGCCCAGTGGTCTGTGACAGTAAAAGCCCTAGAGAGATGGCTACTGACCTTAACCTACAGGGAAATGGACATCACACACATACACACAGTTTGCATGCATTGCACTTGACACACCACCCATGCTCCAATGCATCCTCTGCTCGCATTCATACCAATACACGCACATGCTTTTTTGTACTCTCACAAATTTTCTGTGTGTCCGTCTCAGACACACATCTGCTTCTCCTTACAAGCTGTGCTCTGTGCCAGGAGCCCCATTAGCAGTGTCTGATTGGTTTAGCCTGTCTTGTTTCTTTGTCTCTCTGTCAGTGTTATTTGCTAGCTCTGGTGCACTGGTGTCTTCCTGTTTAAGCTTGATGTATCTCTGTAAAAAAAAAGGAAAAGCAAGCTGCCAAGATACCCAACCTCAGGAAGGAATGTAAAGAGCACCTGAGTAGAGATCAAATATTTGAACTTGCTGTGCTCAATTTATTCAAACCCTCACTTGAACAAAAGCTGTCACTTCCCTCGTACATTAAGGTATATCAATGCCTCCTGCTGCTGGGTTCACAGTGTTGGCTAAATGTGAGACTTGTGCTTGGAGCCAGGTGTTCTGAGAGGTAGTACCTTATTGTAATAATAATAATAATAATAATAATAATAATAATAATAATAATAATAATAATAATAATAAGCTTTATTTCTATACCACCTTTCAAAATTGGAGTTACAAAGTGCTTTACAAAACACTGAATTGCACAAAACATTAAACATGAACAGTGCAACCTTAAAATGACCAAGAAGGAATTAAAAGTTATACAAGTGCTTGTCTGCACGGATGGCTTTTTCAAAACTTTTCATACTGAAGCACTGACTGCTTTTCTGACAGTCAGGGAGCTTGTTACACAGTGTTGGGGCTAAAACAGTGAAAGCACAGTCCCCTTTGTTTCAGCCTGGATCTTGGGACGTCTAACAGTAGCTGGGTTTCAGATCTCAGGGGTCGAGGTGCAGACTATTGTGTCAAACGTTCAGATTTGTAGAGTGGTATTACGAGGGGAAGGCGGAGAACCCAGATGCAGGCACAAAAGCATACAAGCTGGTTTTAGCAGAAAAATTAACTTTATTTAGAAAGAACAAAATCCTAGGGATGCAAATTCGGGAGGAACTAGGGATAGGCAGGGATGAAGGACTGAAAGCTGACAAACAAAACCTAATTGGGAAAACAGGCAAGACTACCAAAATCAACACAAACTCTAGACTAACAACAGAGGAGAAAATCTAAGCAAACCACACATGAATAAACTAATCCAACAAAACTGGGTACTTACAAGAAGAAGGAACTAAATTGAAGGGGCTGGTGAGCAGGCTCAGGAAATCCGGGATATGGTGGAACACAAAACAGAGTTTTAGCAGGTTGGAGACAGAATAGGAACAGGTGGGAATCCAAACGGGGAAGGTAAGTCCAGGTGGGGGAAATAAAAAGGAACCGGTGGGAGTACAGGGGCAGAGTTGTATCCATGAAGCGCGGAGATGATGCAGAATGTGAGAGTCTGTGGTCTAGCTGGGAGTGAGTGACTGAACTGGGTTTATATAGTGGAGGTGTAATTGCAGACAGGTGAGGTAAATGGGCTGATCAGTGCAGGTGATTCATATAACTGTAATCAGGAGTGCAGGCAGGTGAGTGAGAGTGTGACAGGCAGAAAGACAGAGACCAACAGGTGCAGACACAGGGAGCCAGAGGTACAAGACAAGGAGAGAGAGATGACATGGGATGGGTGAAGGAGAAAGATAGGGGAGAGAGACCAGAGAGAGTGAGAATAGGAAGAGACAGATGACAGACAGGAAAATGGAGGGAGAAAGAAGAAAAGAGGGAGAAGGAGAAAGAAGGGCAGGGGCTGGAGCAGGGACCATAACAAGTGGAGCCAGACTGTGTAGAGATTTAAAAGTGATCAGCAGAATCCTAAACTGAATTCTGTAATGAATGGGGAGCCAGTGTAATTCTGCCAGGACTGTGGTTATGTGGTCCCTGCTATAAGAAATCCTGCTGCTGAGTTCTGGGAGACCAGCAAACAGCGACACCAGAGGCTTTCTGGGTGGGCTGGATGATGTTGGTCCTGGACTCCAGGACTGATCAGCCTGTTGGAGAGCAGGAAGGGTGGCGTGCAGTAGTTTCTGGTACATCAGCTCCATCTGTGGCGATAGGAGGCCTCACCAGCTTAGCAGGCAGCACCTGTCCATCTCAGGCCACTGGATCCACTCCAAACAGTGTTGTAAAGCTCCCTCCCCACTGAGCCTCTCCATCATGACACACAGCAGCAGCAACAGCCCACGTTTCAGAAATCATCCCAGGTGCTGCAGGGTCCGTTTCCACCCAGGAAGGAGCAGCATTTCCGACAGGGCCATCAGCCGGATGGGCTGTGGTTGGGGTTAGGGTTAGTAACACTACGGTAACAATACGAAGTGGTTTGACAGGTTGATGGACAGAGGTCAGGCAGCTCTGAATCTCCCCATCTTGCCATGGGAAGTGCCATCAAAGTATTTTTGGGCCCCAGAGGATGGTGTCTGCATTAGCTGAATACATACCTGAGACTGATTTGGATTGCATGACCTCAGTGTCAATAAAGTCCAATAAAGTTCAGGATACCTAACTTATCCTCCTTGAATTAGCAAATGTTGCTATCAACACATATCATTCCCATATATATGGGCCAGTAGGAACCTCTTCCACCCTCTAGCACCGATAAACAAAGTCACCCAAATTATGTAAGCAGTGTCTTGGGGTCATGTGAAGAAGTGCATGTAAAATCTCTGGAGTCACAATTCTGCAACTGTCCAAAATTAAACTGCGTTATATGTGGTAAACATAGTGGAAAGTTGCATGTTAATATACACCATGAACCTTTTCTTAACCTAACCAAGTATTACAGGTGCCTAAATATATCCAAACACCAAGGGAAAACAGCAAGTAAAAACAAAAGCTGAACCGAGACTTAACTGTAAATATAAAATATCGTCTTTTATTACTTGTTCTTGTCCTTAGTGTTTTTACATTTTAGCTTTATTGCTTGGCACTGTTGCACATCCATTTTGATGTCTATGTTGTGTTTTGTCATGAACCTGTCTGTCTGTAACTCAGTGTTATATTGTTATATTGTCTAGTACAGTTTAATAAATGTTAAATTTAAAAAAACTGGATTTGAAAATATGCAGTTAAATTGATCCACTCAATGGGCTGATAATATCTGAACAGCTTTTGGGGGGCTTCGAAGTGTGTAAGGACTGTTTTTGGATCTTGCACAGCTCATCCTGGTATTCAGTTGTTCACTGAATATTGTTGTCTTGTTGTGGTTGCTGGTGAAAATATAGTGGCATTGTAAGTAGTATGTCAATATCAGTCGGTATGTGAGTGAAACTTTGCAAGAATAATTTTGCCAAAACACGTCATGTACAGGCAAAAGACTGAAGATGCGCTTTGGAAATTATCCTGGCCAAAAAAGTAAGGCCAACAAGTCTATCTATCTGCTCAAATCTGTTAGTCTATCAGTCTACGATTCTGTGAACAGAAATAGACTCATGAACAAGGAAACAACAACGGGGGGCTTGTAAGTATATGTTATTAAATAGAAGAAGTCACTGATTAACTATAGTAAATTATTGAGCTGGAAATTCCCACTGGTGACAGCCTTCCCACTGCTGTAGGCAGGGATTGAATGGGCACCTAAGATAGCTTTCTCACTGCTGCCCAGCAACGGGAACAGCACCTTTGAGAGCACTGTGCTGCACAGGCTGCACATTCCCCAGTGCCTACATATATTTCTGTTTTCCGAGGAAGTAGAAAGAGAAGGGAAAAGAGAGGGTCAGAGGTTCTCTTTTCAGGAAATACAGATAATGAGATTGTATAGAGTCGAGTGAAGTACAACCACATAGAATCTGTTTCCATATCCTAATGAACCGCAAAACTTTATTCCCTGTAACACCAAAAACATATCTGCAAAACAAGCTGAAACTAAAGCAGAAGCATGACTGCTGAAGAAATGCCAAACATAATATATATAACAAGCTCAGTGTACTTACAATCACTGTCACATAATCTTTTTGTGGTGGAGGAATGTATCTGGTACATCATCAAATTGTCTTTTATCGCTACCTACTTCAAAAGCATCTCCCGAGGGGACACTGATGTCATCACCCAGGAAATGCAGCATCAATACTTTATCAAGGCTTATGGGAGTTGTACCACTATCATAAAATATTAGAAGGTGTACAGTGATGAGTGTTTATTTCATCTTTTTAGGGGCATTCTGTGCAAGTGTATGGAGGTGTACGAACCTTTGATTGCAGCCCTGGGGCAGCCTTGACACTTCTGTTGACACGTAGCTACATGCCCCCCATGTAGTAACAGCTGAGCTTGCTTTGAGGGTTTTAACAAATACAAATATTTCTCATTTCACCTTGGCTCTTACATATGTCTAAAGAAAAGCATCCAGACTGGTTTCTAACTGCTTATCTGTTTATTTGTCAAGCATTTTAGAACACTTGTGAGTGTGTGTATGTGTGTGTGATTGAGAGAGCACATTAGATAGCACATTAGAAACTATAATGCCCATCTGTTCCCAAACTTTGTAATTATGTGTGTCCGCTGTTGTGCATCTTTGTGTGTGGACATCTGAGTATAGCCTGGCACAGCGTCTAAACATATTTTTGTTCCAGTGTGATTGTCAGGCTGCGTGTATGCATTAGAATTCATTGTGAATAGCACACACTGGTAGATTAGAGAGTCTGATTTGTTGGCTTGTGTTTGCGCATCTTTAAATGACGTGCAAAGGGCATGGAAAGTTAAGGCTTTATCTCAAATTACTTTCACTCACACACACACTAAAGGAAAAACAACACCTACAACACTCTCTGAGACAACCTGTCACCATCAGGCATTTTCATATGTGGCTGCATGTGTATTTGTTTTTCACTGCGGCACTCATATCATTATGTTCCTCTGCACACACACAGAGACAGTAGTAATCAGGCCACTTATCTTCCCCAGCCTCCCCAGCTCTTCAGGCATGATATCAAACAGGGCCGCTCTGACAAGCTGAGGCTCCGGTAGCTCACACTGTGACCCGCCTTTAATATCAATTGATTTTTTTTCTCTTCACTCACAAGGATTCCTCTGGCTGAGGATAATATTTCTGAGCTGAGACTGAGGAACAATGTATCACTTTCTCAGTCAGGGCGCCTTTGCAATTACACCAACCTGCAGCATGCAATCCAATTCTTCACTTGGTTCTTCTCTGTGGCAGTGATTCCACCCTCTTTCACTTCATCTGTCTTCCTCCCTCTCTTATTTCAACTATCCATTCCCAGGTTTGCCTTTTCCTTTTTCCACTGCATTGTCAGACTGGAATCATTTCCCTAAATCAGCCTCTCTTCTCATCAGTTTCTCTTCCTTTTATTGCGTTCACTTTATAACTGTGACAAATTCTCGCCGTAGTCTTGTCATTATTACTACCAGATGACCTTTTGAAGAGATGCAACCTGAAATACGTACACAGAAAACATTTTCCTCTCCCACAGCCCGGATTGAAAATGACTTAGCATTTCTTTCATGTTTTTTCCCCTCCCAACGTATTTCTGCTAAAACCCCTGACACTTTGAAATACCCTCATCAAAATATGAATCTCTGAGCTGCATAGAGACTGACTTCCGAGGATGATATAGAGCCTGGAGTCATTCGTCTGTGCAGGGGCATGAAAAGAAGGGATTATATTTCATTCAAATAGTTTTTTGGGGGGTGGCGGATAAATTCCCTTGCTTGCTTTTTAACTTCATGAAAGTCTTTGAATGTTTTACTCCTTTGTGATGTGATGCTTGCTTGAGGCTGGCTCTCTTGTGCTGCGGTTTGCCAGCCAACCTCCGGGAGGGATCTGACCTTGAAATCATGTCACCAAGTCTCGTTCACTTGAGCAGAAGTTTTTTTTTCTTATTTTTGCTTTAAGTTTTATTTCAATTATTAAATATCAATCAGTAATGGGAAAACGGTCATGAAAATAATGTCAGCCTTTTAGACAGCAAATAAATCATTTTGTCTGTTGGAAACATTTATCTCGAAGAAAAAAACAAAACGGTGCTAATATGCGTGCGTGCCTGTGTGCGTGTGCGTGTGCGTGTGCGTGTGCGTGCGCGTGTGCGTGTGTGTGCGTGTGCGTGCGTGCGCGCGTGCGTGTATGTGTGTGTGTGTGTGTGTTCAGACACACCTATGGATCCATCTGGGTTCTGCATGACATGAATCTTTTCAATCTACTTACCAGAATTCCCTACTTTAAAACCTGCATAGCAGGCAATTAACTCCTCAAGCCTGACGGATGCACTTTGCCTCCAAATTTAGTTCAGTTACCCTCAAAATATTTATTGCAGTGAGCTCTAGTACATATCAAATGAATGTACTTGACCTTTCCAACAATTCTAGTCTGTTATCTGTGCAGCAAAATTCAATTCAGTTCAATTCAATTCAATTTTATTTATATAGCGCCAATTACAGTCAAATTGTCTCGAGACGCTTTACAGAATCCATATGCCTGACACTCTGAAGCCTGACTGAAACTCTTCAAACAAGCTATTCCTTTGTAAATGTTCACATAATTGATTAGCAACTGTTCTTTCCAGAATTTTAGAGAGAAATGGGAGGTTGGAAATTGGTCTATAGTTGCCTAAAACATCTGGATCTAGAGTGGGCTTTTTAAGTAAAGGTTTGATTACGGCAACCTTAAAAGCCTGTGGTACATAGCCTGTTACTAGAGTGAGATTAATCAGATCTAACATTGAGGAATTAATTAAAGGTAAGGCCTCCTTGAACAGTCTCGTTGGGATAGGATCTAAAAGACATGTCGATGGTTTGGATGTAGAAACTATTGAAATTAGTTCAGAGAGATGTATGGGAGTGAAAAATTCTAGTTCTAAATATCCATCTGGTCTTACAGCCAATTCTAAAGCATCTGTACTCGATGATACATCTGTGACATTTATAGGAAGGGCCAGATTAATTTTTTCTCTAATCGTAATAATTTTATTTGTAAAGAAGCTCATGAAGTCGTTACTGCTCAAAGCTAAAGGAATACAAGGTTCAACAGAGCTCTGACTCTTTGTCAGCCTGGCTACAGTGCTGAAGAGAAACCTGGGGTTGTTCTTGTTTTCCTCTATTAAAGATGAATAATATGTTGTCCTGGCATTATGAAGAGCTTTTTTATAAATTACTAGACTATTTTTCCAAGCTACATGAACATCTTCTAAATTAGTGGAGTACCACTTCCTTTCCAGCTTTCGGGACGCCTGCTTTAAAGTCCGCAGCTGGGAATTATACCAAGGAGCAGGTCCTCTCTGAGATAGAACTTTCTTTTTTACAGGTGCAACACTGTCAAGTGTTGTACGCAGTGAGGCTGCAGCATTATTAACAATATAATCCACTTCTGTGGGGGTAAAATTATATTTCCCTTCCATTATATCAGTAAGTGGTGCTGAACTAAATAGAGAGGGTATTATTTTCTTAAATTTAGTCACCGAATTGTCAGACAGACATCTACTGTAGTGATATTTATTCTTAACTCCTATACAATCTATTGTTGTAAATTGAAATGTTATCATAAAATGGTCAGAAAGAAGAGGGTTCCAGGGAAATACTTTTAACTGTTTGATTTCTATGCCATAAGTCAGAACGAGGTCAAGGGTATGATTAAAACTATGAGTTGGTTTATTTACATGTTGAGAAAACCCAATTGAGTCTAATATTGAATTAAAAGCAGCCGTAAGGCTGTCACTGTCCACGTCAACATGAATGTTAAAGTCACCCACAATAATCACTTTATCTGAGCTGAGCACTAAATCAGATAAAAAGTCTGAGAATTGAGATAAAAACTCAGAGTAAGGAGCAGGAGGACGATATACAACAACAAATAAAACTGGTTTCTGGGCTTTTAAATCTGGATGAGAGAGACTGAGAGTAAGATTTTCAAATGAACTGTAGCTGCCACTCCTCCTCCTCGGCCTGTGATTCGAGGAACATGACAGTTAGTATGACTAGTAGGAGTTGATTCATTTAGACTAACATATTCTTCCTGCTGCAACCAGGTTTCAGTCAAACAGAACAAATCAATCTGGTTATCAGTTATCAAATCATTTACTAACAGTGATTTAGACGAGAGAGATCTAATATTTAACAGACCACATTTAATTGTCCTGTTTCTTCGCTCAGTTGAAATAGTGGTATTAATTTTAATTAGATTTTTATGTTTACTATGTCTTTTGTTTATTTTTGAATTGTTTAATTTATTGAATTTTGGTGGTCGGGGGACAGACACAGTCTCAATAAAGCTAACTGAATTCCTGGAGGGTGACAGCTGAGAGGAAACTGCAGAGAGGTGTGGAAGACTACAACTCTGCATCCTGGTCTGAACTGTTGGCAGGAAAAAAATTCAGAATTTAAATAAAATGTAATCATTGTTACATCCTGTATAATATATGTACATTTCAGTCTTTTTCCTGGTTTGAATTACCCATGAACTTGTCATTGCATAGTTAATATCCTGAGGTGTTAATGTCTGTGCAATGTAATCACTGCATAGATATTAACCCCTTGATGCCTATTGTCACGAATTTGCAACATACCACTGTAATTCAGACTGCAGCCGAGATAGCGTATCCATTCCCCCAATGCCGATTTGAGCATATTCAATACATACCTCAGAACCTTTTGCAAGCACTGGTTTCTCATAGCACCGGTTGGAGTGAGACCTAATTATTATATATATCTGTTATTATTGTTATATATCTGTTGTATGTGTAATAGATAAATTAACAATCTCTACTTATTTTTGTATCAGCTGGAAAGCCAAAACACCCAAAAATTTGTTTTTTTTATTTAATTCTAAATAAATTCAGGTGTCAATTGGTTAGGGCTGCACAGTGGCGTAGTGGTTAGCACTTTCGCCTTGCAGCGAGAAGATCCCTGGTTCACGTCCCAGCTCGGACCTGGGATCTTTCTGCATGGAGTTTGCATGTTCTCCCTGTGCATGCGTGGGTTTTCTCCGGGTACTCCGGCTTCCTCACACAGTCCAAAAATATGCTGAGGTTAATTGGACATTCTAAATTGCCCGTAGGTGTGAATGTGTGAGTGATTGTTTGTCCCTGTATGTGGCCCTGCGACAGACTGGCGACCTGTCTAGGGTGTCCCCTGCCTTCGCCCGAGTCAGCTGGGATAGGCTCCAGCTCCCCCCCGCGACCCTAGTGAGGATTAAGCGGTGTATAGATAATGGATGGATGGATGGGCCGGACCAGTTAAAATCATGATAACCTATAAATAACTACAACTTCAATTTATTCCTTCCCCCAGCACTTTCCTTGTTTTAGTGCAAAAAAGTGTGTTCTAAAAAATGTTCACATTTAAGGAATTATCTTTTATAAAACATTACAAACAACCTAAAATTTCTTAACAAAAAAAAATTTCAACATTGTACCTTAGTTCATCATTTACACATTACAACTTACAAATCACAGTGTTTCTACAAAGGCACAAAACATTTAGTCTCAGGTATCTGGAACTGAACCATATGTATTTTACTTTATGATCAAAACAACAAAAGTCAGACAAAAAAACCCACAAAAAAAAACAACAAAAACAAGACAAAATATTACAAAAACGAGACACAAAATGACAAAAGCGAGAAACAAAATAACAAAAAATGACACAAACGACATGTAACAAGACAAAAAAGAGATAGAAAATTAGACAAAAAAGTTACAAAGCGACAAAAAAATGGACAAATAACAAAAATGAGACAAAACACGACATAGGCGAGAAACAAAATGACAAAAAATACACAACACAAGCGAGACAAAAAACACAAAACAATGAAAAAGCAAAACACAAAATGACAAAAATACAACTAAAAACATGAGCAAGACAAAAATGAGAAATGAAACAACAAAAACATGAGGCAAATGTCAAAAGTCATACAAAAAAGAAAAAAACATCAAACGTCAAAAGTCAGAAAAAAAGACAAAAAAACTGAACAAAATATTACAAAAATGAGACACAAAATGACAAAAGAACAATGAGCAATATAGTATTTTACTTTATGATCAAAACAACTTGTCCTGGTCTAAATTTTTTTTTTAAGTTTATAGTTTTACAAATTTACATTTTGCAGTTAATGTCTTCTCTGTAATTTTTACACTTTAGTCATCCACATGTTTGACACCCCTGTTCGAAAATGTTCTTGTCTGTGAGGATTGTAGTTTCATGCTCTTTTTTGTTAGTCAGAAGTCAGATTGTGCATTTTTCTGGAATCCATTTCAGTATCATGATCTGCAACTCTGTCCTGTATCACTGTGGAATCTCATGCACCAAACAGCAATTTAGCCCCTTCAGATCTTCAGATATGATATATTCTCTGTTCTATATTTTCTGGGGCTTTACTACAGGAACAAGGCTGACATACAGTGTGTCTCTTTCTTTCCAGGATTGTGTGTCTCCTCTCTCATGGAGTCGTGGAGTTATTTATTCTCATTTGTTTGGCTTTCATGACAGATGTGTGCCATCTCTATTTATTAATGGCCTCTTTCATTAGTCATTGTGTGTGTTGGTGTACACATAGGTAAACAAAGTGTTTGTTCTTCCTGTCACGCAGAAGTGCCTGAGGTTCTTAAGCACACATACAAACACACACAGTTGAAACAGACAGCATTATTAGACTGAAACAAAACAAACATGAAAGCAGCTCTGATTCCGTCCCTCCCCTCTGTGAGTTACCTGTTTTGTATCTCTGTCCCCCATTTGTCTCACTTTAGTTTTCTTAATGCTAGTTTCTTGCGTCCTCCACAGAAACAGTTCTATCCAGCTTCTGGCTATCTAATCAGTCTGTCTTTGTCACAAGTTAAATTTGACTAGGAATGCATTTTTCTTCCAAGCACCTAATTTTACCTTTCAGTGGATGTGCAGCCCAAAATTTGTGGCTGTGTGAAGCGTGCACTCTGCAAGCAAAGCAGGAAAACAAATGGTGCTTTGAACAAATGCTTGCTTTCAGGAGAGGCTGTGTAAGGAGATTCTCCATCATCCACACCTTTATAATTCATCAACAATACTTGTATTGAAAGTAGTTTCAGTCGAATTTTGGAGGTGCTTTGATTTGTACATTCTTTCCATTGACGGTGACCCCACAATGAGAAGTTCCAAATTCTCCAAGCGGCTATATACTGTAAAAAGTGTGAAGTCATAGCTTCTCAGAAACATGCTTGGGAGCCTTGTGTTTTTTGTGAGTTCAGTATAAGGGGCAACACAATTATCTGTGTCGCAGGTGGACATGTAAGCTAAGTATCGTACCATGAGAGGAGTGCATGCACGTCCCGTCTGCTTTCAAAGTCTACATCGGTCATGTGGGCTACAAGACATTACCATTACTGTATTGCAAAAAGTAAAACTTTAGAACTTAACCCTTTGAAGCTTGTTTTATGCTTAACACGTCCGCGAGGTCCACATGGACGAAGTAGTAGCCACACTCCCAAGTGCGGTCTTTATCAAGCAGAAAATTTCCATGTTGCACACCTCCAAATTTTTCTAAGAACGCGGTTGGAGATGTGCAAAAACCATGGCAGAAGAACAGCAGCTCCGAGCAGCAGAAGTTCAGAAATACAGGCATTTATACGATTCATCACACAGAGATCACTGTGATAACCGGGTTATGAACAATTCATGGCGTGAAATGAAAACTAACTGCTGAAATGCAACTATTCAGTAAAATGTGATGTTGTAAAGAATGACAAACTTCTTCTTCTCTAGTTTAGTACTGTGGTAGACGTGTGTTTGTGATACACTGCCCCCTGCAGTTTGGGAGCAGACGCAGCTTGGCCTATAAAAGCCACACGCGTTCTCTATTGTGGATTCTGCTTTCCATTTCCATAATTAAAGCCCTTGGTCAGGCTTAGGTATGTGTAATTGTCATCCAGCCACACAGCTCTCTCCACATGCCAATTCCTGTCATATGCACATATTTTATTGATGGCCTAAATTGCCTTTGTTAATGAAACAGTACACAGTATAATGTTAAATACTTCATTACTTTGTCTTACTTAATTCACAAATAAATAAAGTGTTTATCCATATCATTTCAGTGAAGAAACTTTGAGGCAAACTCTGTTGTATTCAAATTAATGATTGGTGCAGTAGTATTAGTAGTGATGTTACGCTCGAGCCGGTTTGCTCGACACAGTGCCGAGCTTTTGAAGCAGAAGTGTTCCGAGACAGTGTTTCGATCCCTGCTTCGACATGCCCAACAATCATGTGACTACCGAGAGCGAGGCCTCGTTGCGTCACAGCGAGTGTTGCGGTGCTCATAGACTGTATATGGCAGTGCTTCGTGGGAATTATGAAGGGGTTGGACATTTCAATTTGTCCAGGTCTTAAAAGGGGTCTGATTCACTCCTCAAACTGTGGGTTTTTGAGAGGAGATTAAGCTAGTACATTTGCCATTTGGAAAGAAGCCAGAGAGAGAACACATTTAGATAGAATTAAGTTTAGATAGATTTAGTTACATTTCATACACTAAATAACACTCATAGATACATACACATAGATTCACACATACACAACACACATTCATTCATTCATAGAAACACACTACACATATAGTAGAATAGGTTATAGATAGGTTCATAGAGAGAGTAGTTTGAGTGATTGAAAGAGCGTGTTGTGAGAGTGCAAGGTGTCTATCTGAGCCCTACCTCTCCAGAGGAGAAGACCCGCTCACTTACTGGGCATCACGTCAAACTGTATCCAAGCCTCTTCAGGATGGCCAAAAAATATCTCCTCATGCCAGCAACATCTGTGCCATGTGAGCGGGTCTTCTCCAAAGCTGGAGAGGGAGTCAGCCACAAAAGAAACAGACACAAACCATGCACTCCCTGGTTTACACTCCATTTATATTGCCACAATGGCAAAGTTGCAGAAGCACTACCATTCACTTACACATCACATAATACTTGTATCCCACACAAAGTAGCACAAGCACTTTCCTGTCCCCCGGTACCTCAATACACACCATATGTATGTATATCTACACACACACACATATACACACATTTAAATATATATATGTTTATATACAAAAGCACATACATGCATGCAAACAAACATATATAACATTTTAAAATGTTTATTGCAAGTACAAAGCAGTGTGCGACAAGCAGTCCTGAGGCTTTTTCAGTTTTTTTCGCTTAGATGCAGTTCTGACACAGAGCCAGCAGATGTCAATCCTCTGGTTGTGTCAAATGCTTCGAAGCAGTGTGTCATTGTTGAAGCAGTTGTGTCAAAGTGGTTCATTGCTTCATGAAGCTTCGATTTCACCATCAATAAGTATTAGTATCAGGATGCCTCCTCTGATGATATACTCTTTTCTACTTCACTACTAAATCTCAGGCTGTGCTCCTGCACATACTCTTGTTTGTACAATGTGGAAATATTCAGCGTTCTGGCCTGTTGAGCTGGTATTCCTTCAGGCACACACGTCTTTGACACTCTGCATTGTGTGTTTGCAAGACTAATTCAATAGTATAAGAAGAGCACTTGAAACTGGCAGCCAAACACAGTGTACTGTGACCTAGAGAGTGTATGCAGGTCCCACTCTCTGTAAAAAGTAATTACAAAGTTATGGAAATTCAAAACCTCAAATTATTAAAATCTTTAAATGTGACAATTTATACGTTTGTGTCCTCATTAACAAATTTGAGTGGCAATTTGAGGTCAGTATAAACAAAAACACAAAACCATTTTCACTACACAAGTTGATTTTACCAATCTTAGCAAAAAGTACCTTATTAATGCATCCAGAAAACACAGAGAAACTTTCGAAATCATTTATGGTCATGTTTATTTCCACACCATGAATTTGAATACGATATTCATTAATTTTTCCACCAAGCCCTACAGCTCTTCAGTTGCTAAAGACTCCACTACATTCACTAGTTAATTGCTGACATTGTCATTTTGTTGTTTGGTGCTAGTGAAATTTCTTTAAATATTGTTTCAATATACATTACCTATCAAAAGTATAGAGTCACCCAGGCAATTTCATGTTTTATATGAAAACTCACACTTTTCTCTTGTGCTATCATAATTGCACAAGGGTTTTCAAATCATCAATTAGCCTTTCAACACAATTAGCTAACACAATGTATCATTAGAACACAGGAGTGATTGTTGCTGGAAATGGGCCTCCATACCCCCATGTAGATATTTCATTAATAATCAACCATTTCCAGCTAAAATAGTCATTTACCACACTAACAATGTCTAGACTGTATTTCTAAACAATTTCATGTTATCTTCATTGAAAAAAACAGTTTTTCTTTCAAAAATAAGGACAAGTGACTCCAAACGTCTGGACGGTAGTGTATCTGTGGACTAGTTAGCTTAGACTTAAGAATGGAAGCAATGACAAATAGCTAGCTAACCTTCTGTACCTTCATGTCTACAGATCACTGATAAACACGTTATACCTTGTTGGTTCAAACTGGACATAAAATCCAACCAGCTTATTCATGGGTGGGTCACAGAGTAAACTAGTTCAGATGAACCTCTATCCAGCAGCATTTCCCAGTTCCTTCTTTAGTATATTAGGCTGTGAAGCCAACAGAACTTTGTGGCATGTTGCAAAAGCTCGGCATCCTTTACTCCTGCAGACTGTCCATCTTATCAGGGTATACACTGTTGTAAGCGTTCCCTAATTCCACATTATGCATGCAGATTTGCTAAGCAAACTCCCATGGCCCCTCTAATTGCCTTGAAGACATAAAGAGCAGGTTCATTCGCGACCAGGACAGAATCCACATTGCTCATGCCGGATCTGAGGCTCAACAGTTGATTGAGCAATGTGTAATTGGAGCACACCCTCTAGTCCCCCTTTTAAAAAAATGCGAACCACCCCCCCGATCTGCCAGTCCACAGGCACTGTCTTTGAACTTAACACAACATTGAAGAAGCACATCAGCCAACACAGCTTGAATGTAATACTGACTTGGCACAGCCCTTCTGTCCTTACCTATGTGCTGCTTAAAGAAACCCTTGGACCAGCCAAGCCACAAAGAGATCCTTTCTCAGGTTGGCAGTAGCCTTCACCCCTGGTGTCCATTAGTTTCTCAGGTCACCTCCACCTCCATGATCAACAACTCATTATTAACCCTTTGATGCGCAGTGTGGGCCAGGAGATACCCATTTTCCATTGGATTTGGGTCACTTTTGACCCATGCTGTGCATCAAAGGCTTAATGAAGTGTGAAATAATGATTTGCGATTTTCTGCAGGGGTTTTATGCCAGACTGTTTCTTAGAATGGAGCACTGATTACAGTTGCCGTTGGTTACCTTACATCATGACGGCCATGTTTCTGTTTCCAGTCTTAATACTAAGCTTAAGAGCTGCTATTTGTAGCCTCATTTCTCACAAAAAAAACAGTGCTATCAGTCTTATTTTCTATCTCTGGGTAAGAGAGAGTGAGTAAGCATTCTTATCAAAATCTTAAACTTTTTGCTTTTTTTTTTTTTTTTTTTTTTTTAGAATACTGTAATGGTATTATTACTCCACCAAGGAATGCAGCGGAGTTTATGTGACGATTGGCGTTTGTTTGTCTGTTTGTGTGTCTGTTAACAACATTACTCAAAGACAGACTAATGAATTTGGATAGAATTTTCAGGGAAGGCCAGAAATGACACAAGGATCAAGAAGTGATTAGATTTTGGCAGTGATGCGGCTTATAGTCTGGATTCACAGATTTGTTAAAGATCTCTGAAAAATTTATTTCCAGTTTCACTATGCAATATATTGCTTAGTTCAATGGTTCCCACACTGGGGGGTGCACCCCCTACGGGGGGCAGGGAGTTATGGCAGGGGGGGTTCGGTGACAGGATGGCCAGGTCTCTGTGTGTGTGCACATATGCACCGATCTGGAGTGTGGTATTATTTAAGTAG
This sequence comes from Amphiprion clarkii, assembly GCA_027123335.1. Classification (NCBI taxonomy): domain Eukaryota; kingdom Metazoa; phylum Chordata; class Actinopteri; family Pomacentridae; genus Amphiprion; species Amphiprion clarkii. Next base: position 28,067,821 of record CM049567.1, on the reverse strand, counting down.
AAATAAATTATCTCACTTCGATTATGGATGTGTATTTATATAACAGGGTTTCTGCAGGGCATAAAAAAGCATTAATAGTCATTAAATTGATTTGGTGAAAATTAAGGCCTTAAATGGCATTAAAATCATTAAATTTGATTCTCAGTGGCATTAAAATTCTTTCTGCAGTTTTCAGAAAAAAAAATTGATAATAATGATATAATAATATGTAATTGTAGACTGCGATTCATCAGATATGTGCATCTGCGTAAACATGCCAAAGCATTGCGATAATTGTTCCGGCTGGTCGGGTAGAATTGCCAAAAACTGCATGTTTGGAAAATGGCCGGCAGGCTGGACCAGGTAGAGGATAGCTGGGAAATGGGGAAATGCAAATTTCAGCAAAAATGGCTCAAAAACATGGAATTCAGAGAATGACTACGGCCCATGGGTGGTCAGGGGTGGCTTCAGGATTCAGAAATAGTGAAATGTAGGGACAGTTTCCATGTGAAAATCATCTTTTACAAAAAACCAAACCTATGTAATTTGTTGAGTTCACGGCCGTGGCATTAAAATTTTTACAGTCTATCATTAAAATGGCATTAAAAACCATTAAATCGCACTGGCTGATTTCTGCAGAAATCCTGTATAAATTATTGATACAATTTGCATCCAAAAGAGGTCCAACCAACCAACCAAACGAAATCATCCAGCAGCAACATTTGAAATTCTGCTGGAAAAATGCCGACCTGGCAACCCTGCCTGGCGAGGCTAAACATAAACAAACAATGCATGCAACAGTGCAAGCTAGCAGGGCATGGAGAAGTTTGTGATAGAAAGATGGCCAGGTAAACGGAAAGCAGATGAATCTACATCAAACCTCACTACAAGTAAAACAAAGGCAAGAAAATGTGACGAAGCATATCTCACCCTCGGCTTCACAAGTACAACTGTGGGTAATGAAGAGAGGCCACAGTGTGTTGTATGTCTCAAAATATTAGCTTCTGACAGTATGAAGCCAAATAAGATAAGGTGCCACTTTGAGACTGCACATCTCGAAAAAAGAGAAAAGCCAGTTGATTTCTTCAGAAAAAAATTACTCCGCTGTCATGAACAACAGAGTCGTTTCACTAAAGCAGCATCTGTACCTGGAAATGCCCAACTCGTCTCGTATAAGGTAGCCTACAGAGTTACTCAGTGTAAAAAACCCGCACACTATTGCTGAGGAATTAGTACTTCCTTCTGCTATTGACATGGGTTCAACCATGATTGATGAAGCAGCAGCAAACAAACTAAAGGCTATACCTCAGTCAAACAATACCACCGGGAGCTGCATTTAGGACATTTCAAAAGACATAGAGGAGCAGCTTAATGGTAAGATAAGAGACAACCATTTAGCCCTGCAGACTGTTTATTGATAACATTTGTCAGATTCATTGATGCCAATAATTTGAAGGAGGATTTGCTTTTCTGCAAACGTGTGATACATAACTATGAAAGCTAGTGCCCACCTGCAGGCGGCTGAATTAATACACTAGAACGGAGGGAAATAATGCAAACTAACTCACGACAGGTAATACCTAGGTAGGAGAGCGGAGAGTACAAACTACACAAACAAAATAAACAGGGAAAGCAAAGACAACAAGAACTACTAGAAGCAATCCGACTAATTGATAACCAGCATTCATTATCTCCCACTTTCTATCTTCAAGCAGAGACTAAAGCTCCAAACAGAATTTGACATCATTTCCACCAACAAAGCAGAGCTACTTCTAAGGCGCACAAAGAGCATGTATTATGAACACGGTGACAGGGCCAGTCGGCTGTTGGCACTGACAATCAAATGACAAGCATCATCTCGGTTTATTACACAAATTTGCAAGGACCCATGTGCCATAGTTAATGATCCTTTAGAGATAAATAAGGCTTTTAGCCAATATTACACCAACCTTTACAAGTCTGAAGCCCCATCAGATAAAACTCAAATGAACATATTTTTGGATGACTTAGATTTCCCAAAACTTCAGAATGCAACTAAAGATAACCTTGACTCTCCTCTTTGTTCAGATGAAGTAACAACTAGTTTTAAATTAATGCAGAATGGCAAGGCACCAGGCTCAAACGGCTTTCCAACCGATTTTTTTGTTAAAAAAATTGCTGATCAACTTGCCCCCCTTAAGTTGGATATGTTTAATGACTCACTGGAATGCAGTATCCTCCCTCCAACTTTAACTCAAGCCTCAATCTCACTTATCCCAAAACACAATAAAAACCTGGAAGAATGTAGTAGCTGGATACCCATTAGCCTGCCCAACTCTGGTGTTAAGTTGTTAGCTAAGGTTCTTTCTGGCCATCTGGACCCCTGCCTAACAAACATAATGTCCAGCGACCAAACTGGCTTCATAAGGGGCAGACAGCTATCCTCAAGTATCCCTCGGCTACTCAATATTATCCTTTCCGAGTCTCACACAGAAGAGGCTGAAATGGTAGTGTCAATGGATGCAGAAAAGGCTTTTGATCGGGTGGAGTGGGGATATTTATTCTCAGTTCTCAACAGATTTGGTTTTGGCCCAAAATATATATCATGGATTCAGCTGTTATACAATGCACCGACTGCCAGTGTGACTACCAACTCCACACGGTCAGAATATTTCCCCTTGGCACGCAGCTGCCAAGAGGGCTGTCCTCTGTCACCTTTGTTATTTGCTATTGCAATTGAACCTCTGTCTATGGCCATTTAAAGTTCTTCACTTATCACTGGTATCTGTAGAAATGGAACTGAGCACAGGTTATCACTTTGTGCTGATGACTTTCTGCTCTACATATCAAATCCTACAGTTTGTATCAATCATATCCTTGCAATTCTACAAGCATTTGGTTGTTTTTCAGGTTGTAAGCTAAACTTTAGTAAGAATGAAAGTTTTCCCATCAATGATGCTACGAAACAGATCCCAGGCCAAATATTGCTCTTTCGATTAGCCCCTTCCAGTTTTCGCTATCTAGGTATCAGTATCTCACATGATCTCACCTCACTTTACAAAAATAACATCTTGAAAATGGTCAAAGAGATCTCCATCGTTGGAATGCTCTCCCTCTGTCCCTCCTGGGAAGAATCAACACAATAAAAATGAATCTGGTCCCAAGAATCTCATTCCTTTTTCAATGTTTGCCAATATTTCTCCCTAACTTTTTTTTTTTTTTTTTTAAACTTGATGGGAACATTTCAACTTTTGTTTGAGCGGGTAAAACTCCAAGGGCAAAATACTCTATCCTACAAAGAGCTAAAAAAGACGGAGGCTTTGCACTACCAAATTTCCTGACATATTATTGGGCGGCCAATGTCCAAAAATCCCACATGTGGTACAATTCCCCTAAAACAGATTGGTGTCAGATGGAGGCTCGTTCATGCAGCTCTGTCTCTCTAGTAACTTTGATCTGTGCCCCTCTAAACTCATATCCTATTAACTATACCTCTAACCCAACTGTTTTATCCACAGTAAAGATATGGAGGCAGTTTAGACGCCAGTTTAAATTGCTTCTGCTTCCCCACTAATGCCCATCTGCGACAACCATTTATTCTCACCCTCAACTGTTGACCCGGTTTTCTCTTTGTGGAAGGGGCTTGGTTTCTTTTCAACAACTTTTTGTTGATAAAGTTTTCATTTCTTTTGATACTCTTAAAGCTAAATTTGATCTTCCACAATCTCATTTATTTAGATATTTTCAGGCTCGCAGTTTTGCTCACCATAATTTCCCCCACTTTCCTCATGAACCACCTGACTCCCTCATAAATACGATTCTATCTTACCCTCCAGTCCGTGGAATAATGTCAGCAGTGGTCAAGATGACTGCATCACTATCTCCTCTAGCCATTAGAAACACTTGGGAATCAGAGCTTAATGTTACTTTTTCGGCTGACTGGTGGCAGAATGCCCTGGAAAGAGTCAACACTACCTCTCCTTGCACTAGTCTGACACTGATACAGTTTAAGGTTTTATACAGGACAGGTGCTACGTCCCCAGAAGCCAGGGGATGAGGGAGAGTAACAAATATAAGGAGAACTGGGTAAAGAGGCAGGAAAACTGATCGTGTGGCGGAGAAAGAGTTTTATTTACAAAAAGAAAAGAAACCCAAAATCGGACACAAAGTCAGTATCACAATTCTTGAAACACAACCAACACGGTGTTGGCTGTGTTGGTCACACATTCAAGTTCATCCAGAGTGATTGATTAACTACCTTTTAGAGCCCTCATGGAGAAACAACATCTTTTCTTTCCCACTACTCCCTCAGACTGAACACCATTTCAGTCACATGACACTGATGTTTTTAGGGTTTCGAGAGTGCCTCTGAAACGGTTGTTTAAAGAAACATTGAAAGGCTCATCTCATTTTCCTCTCTGCGGTTGAGCAGTCGTTCGTCAACTACAGAGGAGAGAGAGTGAGTGCATATCTCCCATGCCTCCATTGTGCATTTCCATATCTTCTCCTCCACCAAATGAGTCCTTTGTCTGCTCAGAGACCAACGCTAATGAGAGAGTTGCATTGCAGCATTTTAGAAGCCATTGCTCCCCTATTAATCAGGAGAGATTTGTGTTCACCTGTCTGTTTTTTCTCCGACTCAGCCACTGCCTTCTCTCTGTTCTCTCAGCTTTCTGATTGATGATAACGAGGTTGTTGGCTAAAATCAGCTCTTACCGACTCAACAAAATGGCTCCTGGCTTTTTCGGTGTGTGTGTGTGTGTGTGCGCGTGTGTGTGTGTGTGTGTGTGTGTGTGTGTGTGTGTGTGTGTGTGTGTGTGTGTGTGTGTGTGTGTGTGTGTGTGTGTGCGTGCGTGCGTGCGTGCGTGCGTGTGCGTGTGTGTGTGTGTGTGTGTAGGTGTGTGTGCAGCTGTATGCAGGCTTCCTTAAATATTTGTGTGCGTGTTTATTATTCATCGTTCCATTCCTCCCAAATGTTACGCTACCACTTGTGTGTGCGCGCGCATCCATGACGCATGCTTACTTGTATTTGTTGTTCCTTCACTCTGTCTTCTGGCACTGACTATGAGTCTGGGCATCTGCCGACTTCAGTGCCTGTGCTGCCGTGTGTGCAATTAGGGTGATGACTTTTTTACAACCTCATATCCCTGTATCATAATTTGATGAACTTTTATTAAAGATTAGATAAAATCTTACTTTTAAGGTGATTTGATAAAAAAACCTCACGCACAAAATGATTTTAAAAATTTTAATTATCAGCTTTTTGGCCAGAATTTGAAGTCACTGGAAGCAAAGTAAAAATTGAACACAAGTTTTAAGGCATTGAATCATTTACTTTTCTATGGTTGGTGCATTTGGTACTGTTTGTGAATGCTTCTTTGGGCTTAACGAATTTAGTCCCATTGATAGTAATAGTGATTTTTTCAAAGTGGTTTGTGCGTGACCTTTTTCAATATTTCAACAGAATAAATGTCATTTTAATCATTAATAGGCAAAAGTTTATTCATTAGTGCTACAGGAAATAATTTTTGAGAAAAAAAGTCAAAAAGTCATCACCCTAGTGTGCATGTATATATTGGTATATTTGTGTTTGTGTGTGTCTGTGAGTATGTGAGCACACATCTCCACAATGAGAACGAGATGAAAGGACACTGCTTCTGTGAGTCACAAGCCGCTGCCTGCTTCCTAAATGGCCCTGAATAGTTGCTCAATACAGTGAAGATGATCTGCTCTGTTTTCACACACATCAATTCTGCAAATAAAGAACGAGAAGATGAAAGGCACTGAAGGACACAGAGAGAGATTTACATGTGCATGAATACAATAATATACTCAAGTCTAGGATGGAAAAAAGCCAGAGAGAAAGAAAGAAATGCACACTTGGTAACACACCAGAGATGAAAGTTTTCCGGGTTTTCCCGGAAATCCGGGATTTCAAATTTTGTGAGTTCATTTCCGGGAATCTGGGAAAATTGATCGAAGTTTTCAGTGAAAATCAGAATTTGATTGATAGTATTCTTTTTGAAAATCTTATTCTTATCGCTAATGCGTTGTTTGTTGTTTATATTCCTGTACGGAGGCAGCCATTTTGAATCTCGTTCATTGACGCGATTCCAATCTAATGCTGAATACATTGCTGCGAGAATTTGCGAGAGCGGATGCACTGAATAGCGCCAGTTTTGAGTACAAAGGAGAGATTAATCATTGAATAGCGCTCATTGAATAGACAACCTTTGCTTTTGAGTAAATGTAATGACCCGTACCTGTCAGGACAATGTTTAAACAGGTAGACAGGCACGCTGACCTGCGTGCTATAGACGCGACAGTCAAGAACACGTTACGGTGGTCGTGGTTAGAAGAGAAAGATACGAACGGCGATTTCTTGTCTGAATATATCAGGAAATTAGACAAACCAGGCACGTTTTTTTAAATTTTACAAAAATAGATATCAATATATTGATAGTTTACTGTGTCTTAAGGTTCCTGTCTTAATGATATTATAATATAATCCTTATAATAGATTAGTGACACATCTAGACTAGAGTATGAAATGATTAATATATGAAATATGGGGTACTAAACTACTGAATAGTTTACATTACTGAACATGTTAACAGGAATGTTTCCGCATTTTTATTAACATTTCCACAGTTTTGTGCTATTCTTTTAATGAGGGAAGGGGGTTATGAAATTCTGGGCTTGGCCCTTAGGGGAAGTTCTGCCGAAATTTTTTTCAGGTCAGGACTTAGAATATTTTTTTCATTTTTTTTTTGAATGAATATTATTTGTGCATGTTTTAGAAAAGAAAGACACGAACGACGATTTCTTGTCAGAATATATCAGGAAATTAGACAAACTAGGAACTTTTTTTTATTTTACAAAAATAGATAGACCTCAATTTTTTATTTTTTTTGAGTGAATAGATATCATTTGGGCATGCTTTTGATAAGATAGACTCCATTGAAGATCTATATTGTTTGGTCATTTTTAAATTTTTATCTTCATTGAATATTGCGTGGTCATTTTAATTTTTTATATATATTCTTATTGTTAATAAAGACTATAATGCTATGTTAATTTAATTGTGACAATGACACTATTATAATTTATTATTCGACACTCACATATGGCTGCCTTCGGCAGCCTCTTGGAGCACCTTCGGCGCTCACTTGGCAAAGTTGCTTAGAAAAAAAATTTTCAGGGTTTTTTGCCAACAGCCACTTTCATCTCTAACACACATAAACCTATTCCGAATAAAAGGAATGAAAAAGACATGTAAATCTGAATTTTAGCCAGCTTTGTATGAAAGAAATTCTGTCATACAGACTTGTAAACATGATAATTGACTGAGATACATGCTGTATATTTTACATTTACAGGCAAATACAAAGAAAGAGTTACAAAAGCACACCAGTTAAAGTGCCTTCCTTTAGTGAAGATGATAATTATTTGGGTACAGATATTATATTTTTCTGTTTCAAAAACACATTGATACAGTCCCTGCTTCTGTAAGGGAAAACTGAAAATATTCAAGTTGTCTGTTTTGTGCAGGCACTCCAGCACAACGCATTGTTATATCTGTTGCCTGTGTTTAACTTGACCATCCTCAAGACCAAAAAATTGAAGAAAACTGCAGAGAAAACTTCTGAAGTTACTTTTGTTTCTTATTTTCACCTTTTTTATTCTATGATATCCATTTTTACTCAGCGGAGTTATGTGACAATCAGCATACGTTTGTCTGTCAAGCTGTCTGTCTGTCTGTCTGTCTGTCTGTCTGTTAGTAACATTACTCAAAACTAGACAAACGGATTTGGATAAAATTTTCAGGGAAAGTCAGAAATGACACAAGGACCAAGTGATTCGATTTTGGCAGTGATGCGGCTTATAATCTGGATCCACAGATTTCTGTTTCATTGTGAGAAAACAGCACTGCATCACTGTAACTATGACTACAAGTGAACACTACATCAGCTGTCAGCTGACGATCACATGATTGTGATCCTATTAAAAATTGGCTGCTGCGGACTTATCAGGACTTACTCATCGGAAACGATACAAAGGAACAATTTTTTCAATTGTGGGGGTGTTTCCAAGTCTCATCAATTCCCACCACCCACTATATATTTTGGTCACATGATTTGGTATCCGTACATAGGGGAATGAACAGCCTTGGCGGAGTACTGTGCTCTCTGAGTGCTTTTCTTGTTCATGTCATCTCTCACCCAAGCAACATTAGTTGCCATATCTGGCCCATTTGTAACTGCATGCATCTTTTTACATCCTTTTTATATTAGTTATCGTGCAGTATTATTGCTGCATATCTTGTGGTTCTTGTCCAGCCACATTTTTGCAATGCTGAAGGTATATGTATTAAAACAAAGAGATGAGTATTTTGTATTTTTGCTGATTTGTGTCCTGAGATTATCTAAAATGTTCCTAACAATATTCAGTGAGAATGCATAATTTCATTCAATAGCATCATATCACCGTTACCCAGGACAATACAGTAAACACAAGGTGGCACTTCAGTGAGTGCAGAAGGAAGATGAAGAATTAGGGAAGTAGGTCGCTATCTTCTCTGTTGTTTTTTCACTCTATTGCTTGTATTCCTCGCTTGTGATGGATCACAGTTATTTCAGTTAGACGTTTTCAACAACAGATAACAGTGCTGTCCGACCCCATGCTTAAATTCCCAGATAACATTGACTAATGTAGTTATGATAGCCAACTAATGACCTACTGCTCAATTAGCAATAAATATTATGTTAGCTAAAGTACCTTATGGCTATTTGATTAAAGTGAAATGGCATTAGATGAGTATACATGACTAAAGGTGATGTGAATAGAACTTTCAATTCAACTTTATTGATATAGCACCATTTAGAAATCAGATTGTCTCAAGATGCTTTACAGAACCCATATGCCTGAACCCCCAGAGCAAGCCCTAAGGCAATAGTGACAAGAAAAAAATCCCCTTTTAATGGGCAGAAACCTTGAGCAGAGTCCGGCTCCTTTGGAGGGACCCATCTGTCGTTAGCCAGTGGGCTGAGAGGGACAGAAGAGGTAGAGGGGTGGGGGAGGGGCAGGGATGGGAGAAGAGGCGGGTAGGGGACAAAGAAACATATAACACACATTGGGATACATGCATGATCAGAGTAGCATCAACGATGCATACAAATACAAGCCAACATTGAAACTGATTAATAAGTTCACTGTTATGATGTAAGGCTCTGGCATTAAGATAAGATAAGATAAGTCCTTTATTTCTCCCCACGCCAGGGGAAATTTACATCGTCACAGCAGCCCATGCAACAGTAGACGTAGTGATATGAACACAACAACAATAGAACAGTAGTAACAATATTTACAATATATACAAGGGTGAGAGATGAGGATAAAACGCCTTAAAAGAAAAAAATAAAGTTTAAAAGTGCAAAGATGTGCAGTGCAAGAATTGCTGTGCAAATTTTATGGTTTGGGGTGGTAATGATATAGTCCAGTTTATGTTAACATCAGCCAGTGATGCTGATGTTGTAAAGTCTTATAGCAGATGGAATGAAGGACCTGCGATAGCGTTCCTTCTTGCAGGGTGGATGTCTCAGTCTGCTGCTGAAGGAGCTGCTTAAAGACCCCACAGTGTCATGCAGTGGGTGAGAGGGATTGTCCATGATGGATGTGAGCTTTGCCAACATCCTCCTCTCACCCACCTCCTCTATGGAGTCCAGGGAACAGTCCAAGACAGAACCGGCCCTCCTGACCAGTCTGTTCAGTCTCTTTCTGTCCCTTTCAGTGCTCCCTGCTCCCCAGCAGACCACTGCATAGAAAATAGCAGACGCTACCACAGAGTTGTAAAATGTCCTGAGCAGAGTCCTGCACACTCCAAAGGACCTCAGTCTCCTCAGCAGGTGGAGACGACTTTGGCCCTTCTTGTACAGAACCTCTGTATTGTGTGTCCAGTCCAGTTTATTGTTGAGGTGAACACCCAGGTATTTGTATGTGTCCACCATGTCAATGTCCAAACCCTGGATGTTCACCGGTGCAGTCTGGGGTGTCCTCCTCCTGCTGAAGTCCACGATCATCTCCTTCGTCTTACCGACGTTGAGCTGCAGATGGTTTCGCTCACACCAGTCAACAAAGTCAGAGAGGACCGTCCTGTACTCCCGCTCATCCCCTTCAGATACACACCCGACAATGGCTGTATCATCGGAGAACTTCTGGAGGTGACAGCTCCCAGAGTTGTAGTGGAAGTCCGATGTGTACAGGGTGAAGAGAAAGGGGGAGAGCACTGTCCTCTGTGGGGCTCCCATGCTGCTGACTACCACATCAGACACACAGTCCTGAAGCCTCACGTACTGTGGTCTGTTGGTGAGGTAGTCGATGGTCCAAGCAGCCAGGTGACAGTCTACTCCCGCTCCCTCAAGCTTCACCCTGAACAGAGAAGGCTGGATTGTGTTGAAAGCACTGGAGAAGTCACAGAACATGACCCTCACAGTGCTGCTGGGGTTCTCCAGGTGAGTCAGCGATCTGTGCAGCAGGTAGACCACTGCATCATCCACTCCAATGTTCGGTTGGTAGGCGAACTGCAGTGGATCCAGATACTGGCTCACCTGGGGACGGAGGTTCTTGAGGACGATCCTCTCCATGGTCTTCATCAGGTGAGAAGTGAGGGCCACAGGTCTGAAGTGGTTAGGCTCCCTGGGGTTCCTGGTCTTAGAGACAGGAACCAGGCAGGAAGTCTTCCATAACAGAGGAGCCCTCTCCAGACTCAGGCTCAGGTTAAAGATGTGCAGCAGCACCTGACAGAGCTGGTCTGCACAGTCTCTAAGGAGTCTGGAGTCTGCATATATAGCTGGTAGTAAGATGAAAACAGTGTGTAGATGAACATATCAAGTATAGTAAGGGCAATGCAGAGTAGATTGGTGGAAATGGACAGCTGGAAGCAGTGTCCTGGAGGAAAGTCAGCAACAGCATCCCACAGTGGGCATGATGGCGACTAAGCCAGTCGGTGGGACAACTACAGATCAGAAGCACCCAGCTCTGGGGCTAGGGACACTTGGAGAAAAGACACAGGGAAACAGACTGAATGTAATGTAATAATGGTATATATAGTAAATACATAGGTAAATGAGAGAAAGGCTCAGTGCATCGAGAGAGGTCCCCCAGCAGCCTAGGCCAATAGCAGCATAACTAGGGGCATAACTAAGGGACGTCGAAGAAGAAGTCAGTTGTGCCCCGTACATGCGGACTTCAACTGGCCCCCTTTGGTTCACCTGCGTCAGCCCTAACTATAAGCTTTGTCAATAAGGAAGGTTTTAAGCCTGGTCTTAAAAATAGAGAGGGTGTCTGCCTCCCGAACCCAAACTGGGAGCTGGTTCCACAGGGGAGGCACCTGATAACTGAAGGCTCTGCTTCCCATTCTACTTTTAGAAATCCTGGGAACAACAAGTAAGCCTGCAGTCTGAGAGCGAAGAGTTCTGCTAGGATGATATGGTACTACAGACCTTTTCCAAAAAATTAGAATACCATGGAAAAGTTTATTTATTTCCATAATTCCATTCAAAAAATTAAACTTTCATAGATTATAGATTCAGGGCCCACAATTTAAATGATTTCAAGTATTTATTTGTTTATTTTTACATAATTTGGGCTTCCAGCTCATAAAACCCATGAAAACAGGAATTCAAAAAATTAGAGTACTGCGAAGAAATCACCATTTACTTCTCAGTTTTTGCAGAAAAAAGAGAAAGAATTTAGGATCACATTAAATCAATCAAAATATGGTACTTTCAAAACGATATGTCAATCTTCAATACTTGGTTGGGAATCCTTTTGCCTTAATCACTGCCTCGATTCGCCCTGGCATTGAAGCAATCAGCCTGTGGCATTGCCTGGGATTTATGGAAGCCCAGATTTCTTTGATGCTTGCTGTCAGCTCTTCTTTGAGCTGGTGCTGGTGCCCCTAATTTTCCTCTTGATAATGCCCCATAGATTCTCAGTGGGGTTTAGGTCTGGCGAGTTGGCTGGCCAGTCAAGCACTGTGATGGCATGGGCATCAAACCAGGTTTTGGTGCTTCTGGCAGTATAGGCAGGGGCCAGGTCCTGCTGGAAGATGAAATCTGCATCTCCATACAGATCCTCAGCAGAAGGAATCATGAAGTCCTCTAAAACATTCTGCTAGACTGTTGCAGTGACCTTGGATTTAAGAAAGCAGAGTTTACCAACACCTGCACCGGACATTGCACCCCAAATCATGACTGACTGGATATTTCACACTTGACCTCAAGCAGCTTGGGTTCTGTTCCCCACCCGTCTTCCTCCAAACCCTTGGACCTCAATTCCCGAATGAAAGGCACACTTTACTTTCATCGGAAAAGAGAACCTTGGAGCACTGGCCAACAGTCCAATCCTTCTTCTCCTTGGCCCAGCTGAGACGCTTCCTACGCTGGCTCAGGCTCAGAAGTGGCTTGACCCGAAGAACCCGACAGTTGTAGCCCATCTCACGGATGCATCTGAATGTGGTGGTTTTTGAAGCTGTGACTCCCGCCTCATTCCACTCTCTCTGGATCTCTGCCAGATCCTTGAATCTTCTCTGTTTGATAATCCGCTGAAGCCCACGGTCATCTCTTTTGCTGGTGCATCTTCTCCTGCCACATTTTGCCCTTCCACTAGACTTTCCATTGATATGCTTGGACACAGCACTCTGTGAACAGCCAGCCTCCTTAGCTATGAACTTTTGTGGCTTACCCATCCTATGCAAGGTATCAATGATGGTCTTCTGGCCAGTTGTCAAGTCTGCAGTCTTCCCCATATTGAACCAAACTGAGACAATTGAACCTAACTGAAACAATTTAATGACACCTGGGGAAACCTGTGCAGGTGCTCTGAGTTTAGTAGATGATTAGTGTGTGACACTCAGTTTAAAACATTCATGCCCTGCAAAATTTGGGCTGATTTCTTCACAGTATTCTAATTTTTTGAATTCCTGTTTTCATGGGTTTTATGAGCTGGAAGCCCAAATTATGTAAAAATAAACAAATAAATATTTGAAATCGTTTGAATTGTGGGCCCTGAATCTATAATCTATGAAATTTTAACTTTTTGAATGGAATTATGGAAATAAATAAACTTTTCCATGTTATTCTAATTTTTTGGAAAGGGTCTGTATAAGGTCATTAGGCTACAATGGAGATTGGTCACTAAGAGGTTTGTGTGTCAGGAGAAGGATTTTAACTTCTATTCTGGATTTCACAGGAAGCCAAGGCAGATAAGCCAGTGCAGAAGACATATGATCCCTCTTGCTAAGTCCCATCAGTATTCTCGCTGCAGCATTTTGGATCAACTGTAGGTTTTTCAGAGTTATTGGGACATCCTGATAGTAAGGAATTGCAATAGTCAAGTCTTGATGTAACAAATGCATGGACTAGTTTTTCTGCATCACTCTGAGACAGGATGTTCCGGATTGTTACAATATTTCTCAGTTGAAAAACGGTAGTCCTGCAGACTTGTTTTATGTGAAAGGTAAAAGACATGTCCTGGTCAAAAATAACTCAGAGGTTCCACACAGTAGTACTGGGAAAGCAAGTTTCTAAGATGTTTGGGGCCAAATGCAATGACTTCAGTCTTGTCTGAATTCAGCATTGGAAAAACACAAGAAAGCAGAAGAAAAAAGCCAAAATGTACCTAATTTTACACAAAACTCAAGAAATGGGCTGGACAAAAATTATTGGCACCCTTTTAAAACTGTGGGTAAATCATTTTATTTCAAACATGATGCTCGTTTCAACTCACCTTTGGCAAGTAACAGGTGCTAGCAATATAGAATCACATCTGAAGCCACCTAGAATGTATAAAAGTTGACTCAACCCTTGTGTTGTGTGCCTATGTGTGTCACACCAAGCATGGAGAAGAGGAAGAAGAGCCGAGAAGTGTCTGAGGACTTAAGGAGCAAAAATGTGGAAAAATATGAGCAATCTCAAGATTACAAGACCATCTCCAGAGATCTTGAAGTTCCTTTGTCCACTGTGCGTAATTTAATCAAGAAGTTTATAACCCATGGAACTGTGGTTAATCTCCCTGGACGGGGACGGATGAGAAAAGTTGATGAAAGAATGCAACACAGGATAGTTTGAATGGTGGCTAAACGTCCTCAGTCAACTTCCACACAAATTCAGGCTGTCCTGCAGACTCAGGGTGCAAAAGTGTCAGTTCAGACCATATGTCATCATCTGAATGAGACGAAGTGCTATGGCAGGAGACCGAGAAGAACCCCACTGCTGACAAAGAGACATAAAAAAGCCAGACTGGAGTTTGCAAAAATGTACCTGAGTAAGCCTCAGTCCTTCTGGGAGAACGTTTTGTGGTACCATTAGACTAAGGTAGAGCTTTTTGGAAAAGCATGTCATTCTACTGTTTACAGAAAACAGAATGAGGCCTACAAAGAAAAGAACACAGTACCTACAGTCAAACATGATGGAGGTTAAAAGATGTTTTGGGGTTGTTTTGCTGCCTCTGGCACTGGGTGCCTTGACGGTGTGCAAGGAATCATGAAATCTGGAGACTATCAAAATATTTTGGGCCACAATGTAGGGCCTACTGTCAGAAAGCTGGGTCTGCATCAGAGGTCATAGGTGTTCCAGCAGGACAATGACCCGAAACATACCTCAAATAGCACCAAGAAATGGTTGGAGACAAAGCACTGGAGAGTTCTGAAGAGGCCAGCAATGAGTCCAGATCTAAATCCCATTGAACACCTATGGAGAGATCTCAAAATTGCTGTTGCAAGAAGGCATCCTTCAAATCTGAGAGACCTGGAGCAGTTTGTAAAAGAAGAGTGGTCCAAAATTCCATTTGAGAGGTGTAAGAAGCTTGTTGATGGTTATAGGAAGCGATTGGTTTCAGTTATTTCTTCAAAAGGGTGTGCAACCAAATATTGAGTTGAGTGTGTAAACAATTTTGTCTGGCCCATTTTTTGAGTTTTGTGTAAAATTATGTCAATTCTGGCTTTTTTTTCTTCTGCTTTCTTGTGTTTTTCCAATGCACATCAAGGAAATAAACACATGTATACCAACAACATTTGTAATTGCAACAATTTCTAGGAGAAATGATGTGTTTTCTGGAAAACTTCCAGGGGTGCCAATAATTTCGGCCATGACTGTAGATAAATACAACGGAGTGTCGTCAGCATAACAATGGAAATTAATACAGTACTACCTAATAATGTTGCCTAAAGGGAGCATGTGTATTGTGAATAGTATCGGTCCTAAGACAGAACCCTGAGGAACTCCATGATTAACGTTACTATGATCAGAAGAGTCATTGTTGACATGCACAAACTGGAACCTATCTGATAAGTAGGAGTTAAACCAGTCCAGTGCTGTTCCTTTAAAGCAGTGTTTCTCAAATAGTGGGGCGCGCCCCCCTGCGGGGTCGCAGAGACATGTCAAGGGGGGCGCGGGCGACTGGGAGGAAAAGGTCCATCTACATGGAACTAATTAGCTGAGCTCGTGTTTTAACTATTGTTTTAAGCGGCGTACAAAAATACTGAAATTGCGCTGGCCCATAGACTGTATATGCGCTGGCCGTTCGGACTCTGAAGTACGGACTCCCGAGAATGGGAGAATGCATCGTTAATGTGCAGTCGGAACACCAGCGTACTTGATCACGTCACGTACTCGGCTCATCTACTCCTATTATTTTTACAAGCGATGTCAAACATGCGGCCCGCGGGCCAAAACCAGCCCGCCAAACGGTCCATTTCGGCCCGCGGGACCACTTTACAAAGGATAAAAATCACAACGGCATTAACTGTAAATTGTAAATTTGTAAAACTGTAAACTTAAAATAATTTCTAGACCTTGACAAGTTGTTTTGATCATAAAGTAAAATGCTAGATTGTTCAGTGGCAGATAGCTCTGATTGAATGTTTTGTGTTTTTTGTAGATAAACTGTGATCTGGCAGTTACAATGCATGTGTAAATGATGAACTGAGGCGTAATTGGAGTTGTGCTTATTTGTAGGTTATTATGCTGTGATTTTACTGGTGGGGCCTACTGGAGATCAGATTGGGCTTTATGTGGTTTGACACCCCTGATCTTTACTGTGAAAAACAACAAAATGGAATCAGATAAAATAACACAGCCCTGCATATATATGTGTGTGTGTTTCTGGGGGGGCGAGGAAGCTTTTTGTCCTCCAAACTGGGGCCTGACAGAAGCAAACTGAGAACCACTGCTTTAATGCCAGTAGAGTGTTCTACTCACTGCAATAAAAATTTGTGGTCGATAGTGTCAAATGCTGCACTAAGGTCCAACAACCAGTCCATTGTCTGAAGTTATGAGGAGGTCATTAGTGACTTTCACCAAAGCTGTTTCTGTGCTATGATGCACTCTGAAGCCTGACTGAAACTATGGGACAGATTCATTTTTTGTGTGTGCAGTAAGAAAATTACTGACGGAAACGTTGTCTGAAAAACGTAAAACTGCTGAAGATTTATCAGTACCTAAAAAAAACTCTGTCTATACCTTGAGGGTTACCTTGAATTTGGTTTTATTGAAGGACAAGACAGAATTCGACCTGAATGTGTTATTTGTGATGTAATGCTAGCAACTGACAGCTTGACACCAAGCAAATTACAGCGACATCAGGAAACAAGGGGGCGCTGTTGCAGGGGTGCAGCTTATAGGGGGGCTCCAAGCCAAATAGGTTGGGAACCACTGGTCTAGATGAAGAAACTGTTGAAATTAGCTCAGAGAGATGTATAGGAGTGAAAAACTCTGAATATCCATCAGGTCTTACAGCCAATCCTAAAGCAACTGTACTCGATGATATATCTGTGACAGCTGTATGCTGAGATTAATTTCCTTCTCTGATTGTAACAATTTTATCTTTAAAGAAGCTCAAGAAGTCATTACTGCTCAGAGCTAACAGAATACAAGACTCAACAGACCTCTGACTCTTTGTCAACCTGACTGCAGTGCTGAAGAGAAACCTGGGGTTGTTGTTGTTCTCCTCTATTAATGATGACTATGCTGTCCAGGCATTACGAAGAGCTTTTTCTAAAATCACTAGACTATTTTTCCAAGCTACGTAAACTTCCTCTAAGCTAGTGGAATTCCACTTCCTTTCCAGCTTTCGCAATGTCTGCTTTAAAGTCCGCAGCTGGGAATGATACCAAGGAGCAGGTCGACTCTGAGACATTACTTTCTTTTTGAAAGATGCAACACTATTGAGTATTGTACGCAGTGAGGCTGCAGCATTATTAACAAAATAATCCACTTCTGTGGGGATAAAGTTAGAATATCTGCCCTCCATTTTATCCGTATATGGTGCTGAAGTAAATAGTGATGGTATCACTTCCTTAAATTTGGTAACAGCATTGTCAGACAGACATCTACTGTAATGATATTTATTCACAACAGCTGTACAATCCATAGCGATAAATTGAAATGGTGTCAAAAAATGGTCAGACAGAAGAGGGTTCTGGGGAAATAATGTTAGCTGTTCAGTTTCTATGTCATATGTCAGGACAAGGTCAAGGGTGTGATTAAAACTATGAGTTGGTTTATTTACACAGTGAGAGAAGCCAATTGAGTCCAAAAGTGAATTAAATGCAGTCGTAAGGCTCACACTGTCAACGTCAACATGAATGTTAAAATCACCCACAACAATGACTTTATCTGAACAAAGCACTAAGTCAGATAAAAAGTATGAGAACTGAGATAAAAACTCAGAATAAGGAGAAGGCAGAGGATACACAACAACAAGTAAAACTGGTTTCTGAGTTTTCCAGTCTGGATGTGAGAGGCTAAGAGTAATATTTTCAAATGAGCTATAACCAGGTTTAGGTCTCTGGTTTACTATTGAGCTATAGTGGTAGATTGCTGCCACTCCTCCTCCTTGGCCTGTGATTCGAGGAATGTGACAGTTAGTATGACTGGGAGGAGTTGATTCATTTAGACTAACATATTCTTCCTGCTGTAATCTGGTTTCAGTCAAACAAATCAATCCAGTGATCAGTTATCAAATCATGTACTAACAGAGATTCACACGAGAGAGATCTAATATTTAACAGACCACATTTAATTGTCCTGTTTCTTCACTCTGTTGAAATAGTGGTATTAATTTTTATTAGATTTTTATGGATACTATTCCTTTTGTTTATTTTTGATTTGTTGAATTTTGGTGGTTGGGGGACAAGCACAGTCTCAATGGAGTTAACTGAGTTACTGGAGGGTGACAGCTGTGAGGAAACTGCAGAGGTGTGTAAGACTACAATTCTGCATCCTGGTCTTTACTCTGGGTCATCGTGCTTTTGGAGTTCTAATAAAATCAGCCATATTTCTTGAAATTAGAGCTGCACCAGCCAAAGTGGGATGGATACCGTCTCTCCTTATCAGACCAGGTTTTCCCCAGAAAGCGCTCCAATTGTCTATAAAGCCTACAAAGATGCCGGACACCACTTCAACAGCTAGCGATGAAATGACGACATGTGGCTAAACATATCGTCGATGGTCAGATCAGGCAGGGGTCCAGAGAAAATTATGGAGTCCGACATGGTTTTGGCAAACTTACACACCGATGCCACACAAACTTTGGTGACCTTCGATCGGCGTAACCAGGTGTCATTACCGCCAATGTGAATAATCTTACTGTATTTACACTTACCCTTAGCCAGAAGTTTCAAATTTGATTCTATGTCACTTGCTCTGGCCCCTGGGAGGCATTTGACTATGGTCGCTGGTGCCGCTAACTTCACGTTTCTGACTATGGAGCTGCCAAGTTGGTTTTTCAGCAGGTGTGCTGAGTGGAGAAAAATGATTAGAAACACGAAGCAGTTGGTGGTGAACCAGGACAGAGGGCTAGAACTTAGGACTACATTTCCCACAAACTGTCACCCAGCCACCTTGGTTTCCCGGCTGCTCGGGAGCTGCTAGGGGACAGCTAGCAGAAGCTACACTAGCAGCTATGCTATTGCATTCCACACCGGCTAAGGGGGCCTGGCTAGCTGCTAGCGGGTTGCTTTCCATGGTGCGGAGCCACACTTCCAATTCAGAGAGCCTCGCCTCCAGAGCTACAAAAAGACTACATTTATTACATGTACCATTATCGTTAAAGGAGACAGGGGAGTAACTGAACATGTGACACACTGAGCAGGAGAGAGAAGGAGAGGAAGAGGGAGAAGCCATGCTAACTGCGAAGCTAGCAGACCAGAGATAATAGATTAAGTTAGAATTAAGTACAAGACTCTGAGTAATAAGTGCTTGAAGAGAACAAGTGTGTGTTACAATTCTAAATATTAGTGTAACACAGAGAGATTTTATGAATATCAAATGAGATAAGGTGAATAAGCTAGGATACACAGAGAACACAACACAGCCCTAGAGCATACATCACCTCATCCGTGAACATCACGAGGTCATCAAAGTCTTCTGAAAGACCGCTGGTGACAGAGATCATACACTGTGCATGTAAGAAAGAGATAATGCGGAATGACTAGGTATCATGGTATGATCATCGACTGTATATAAAATACGAGCACAGCCTGTGGAATTGAAAAGGCCTTAAACCTGCATTCTAAGAGAACTAGCAAGAACTAGCAGGGGGCAACTCCTTTGGTTCAACAAAGAAGTCCGATTGTATAGATGGCTTCAAGAAAATAATCATGCCTCTGATTTGACGCTGTAACTCAGTAAACATTTTCCTAATTAGTTATGGTCCCAATTGCTAGTTTCACGTGTCCAATGCAGCATAGTGTTCATTATGATAATGATGCTCCCATTTATGGTAAAATAATGATAAAGCAGGCAATGTTTTAGGACAGACCTACCTGTGATTGACAGGTCTCTACCATATTGGGTGTTGTCCTTCAGACACATCTGGTTCAAAGGAACAAAATTGCTACAGCCAAATTCCAAACTTGAAAAACTTGAGTGCAGCAGTGCAAACCAGTCGGTTTGTAGAGTGCTTCAAAACAGTCCACAATTCAATTGGGGATGTCATGGTTGCACCATCCATCTTTTACGTACAATCTAGGATGGAGATGAAGCATACTGCAACGCAAAGCCTGCTGTCTACTTTGCTGCTGATTTGAACTTTTCATTTTATGTATGGCTTATTACCAGCAAATCGATAGTTTAATTAAAAAAATAAAGAAATTGGTCATTTGTTTGGGACTACGCTACCATTCAAAAGGGGTCACTTAGAAATGTCCTTATTTTTGAACGAGAAGCAGTTTTTTTCAGTGAAGATAATATTAAATGAATCAGAAACACAATCTAGACATTGTTAATCTGGTAAATGACTATTCTAGCTGGAAATGGCTGATTTTTAATGGAATGTCTACATAGGAGTACAGAGGCCCATTTCCAGCAACCCTCACTTCTGTGTTCTAATGGTACATTGTGTTCACTAATTATGTTGAAAGGCTAATTGATGATTAGAAAACCCTTGTGCAATTATGTTAGCACATGAATAAAAGTGTGAGTTTTCATAGAAAACATGAAATTGCCTGGGTGACTCCAAACTTTTGAACGGTAGTGTATATTCAGCTATGGATACACATGTGGTATGTCAATGAGTTTTAACAGCAGGACTACAGGGTATGTGGTTCAGTCATAGAGAAATGTGACATTTCCTGAGATCAACAAACAAAACTTTGAACCAACATGGTGCTAGGGTAACATGTAAAATCTGATGTCCATATTCAGCTTCTCCAGTTGAAGTAATTTCAACTCATCTCAGTCTGCTGGTTAAAAGGTAAAGATAACATCAGTGTAACTTGTTTTTTTTCTGCATATTTACTTGTTCTACCCTTTTACATCTCTCATGTCCTTACTATTTCTCAGTCAAGCACCACTGAATCACTCATTACCCTTTGTTAGTTATTCAGAGTTTTATTGTCATTTGCATCGTGTGGGACTGGAGATAGCAATTACACACTCTATTGTCAATTTTTAAGGGAGTGAGCTGAATTTTGATTTTAGTTTTCTTACCCTCTTTCCTACTTTCCCTCTCTCATACACACAAATCACCAAAATAAATTCAAATCAGTTCAGTTCTTTTTCAGTTTTCTTCTTAGTATGGATGTTAGATCAACAGCATCATCAATGCAAAAACGTACAATTAAATACAGTTTTGGAAAGTGAAGGAAATGAACTGTTACATAATAAGCAACATGTAAAATAAGAGTGCTAGTAAACAAAACTTAGAGATAACTGCAGACAGGACTGAGAAATAACAGAATGAGCAACATTTGTAATCTGTCTGTATGGATTCATTGGTTTTAGCATATCTTTACCAAATGAGGAAAACATATAAACCAAAGTAATACCATAACTGATGCAACATGTAGCAGAAAGATGCTTCCTCTGTTAATCTCTCTGTTCTCTCTCTTTCACAGGGTCCCATAGAGAATGATGTTGTGATTCACGTGGCTTTGATAGCTGAAAGCCAGAGGTAGTGTGTGTGTGCGTGTGTGTCTTAATGTGTTGCATGCCATAAAAGGGGGGTTATTTTCTGCCCCTCTGTTTTTGTCATCTCTGTCAGTGCTGTAATTGTGGTGAGCTCACAAAGCTGGAGCTCAGCCTCTGTCATCATCTGTCACTCTTCTCATTGTTAGTTTGTGTGAGTACACAGGGCTCCAGACTAACTTTTTTTCCTAGGAGCACAGTGGCCCCTGACTTAAAATTTTAGGAGCACAAACAGAAAGTTTAGGGGCGCACACCGAAATCGACTTGCAAAGTAAATATTCACATTTCCTCTCATTTTCAGTGTATTACTGATAAATACTTGAACGATAAATGCCGAAACTATGTTTTCAATTCACATTTTATTGTGCAGCAGTTGACACAACATAATAAACAGCTTACAACAACAGCGGGCCACTATGGGGTCACCTGACAGCGCCTTCAGCTTGACGGTCCGGCAGACATGTCAGATAAACACAGCGGCTCAGCCACAAACTTTCTCTTTTATTTTGAAAACACTTTCGCGAAAAATATTTCTGAAAGCATTTGAGGCGAGACCTACTACCTGTGCAGTAGCTGAATCTGTCCTCGTTTTAGTTCACCTACGGCTATTTTAGATGTTTGAGGAAAGTTTCACGATGCGTGGAATGTCCGCACGCCGCATCGAATTTGCATAAAATAGTAGTCAAGTCTGCTTTATGCAAATGAGCTCCGGGTAAACACACCAGATTGCAGCTGGAAACGCACCGCATGTTGCATGTTGGTCTGGTTGCGGTGTGTTTCGAGCTGTGATCCGGTGTGTTTACCCAGAGCTCATTTTCAAAAAGTGTCACAGTCCCAGCCTGGCCCCCTCTCTGCTGCCTTCTCCCCCTATTCTTCTCTCTCTCCCTCTTTTTCTCCTCCTCGCTTCTCTCTCTCACTTCTGTTTCCCTCCTCTCCCTCATTTCTACCTGCTTGTCTCCTCCTCGGCCTGGGTACCTCCACCCTCTGCTCTACGCACCTGCTCGCACCGCTGATTCCAGCGCTGTGGATACAGCTGTGCAGGAAGCAGAGCTGCATCATATCAACAATCGGCTCCACTTAAAACCCAGCTCATCCTACCAGTGTCTGCCGGATCATAGCCGGCTCCACGGCTGGACACCACTCGCGCACTGCCACTCACGCTGTGCCGCTGTGTGCGGCGCTCTCCAGTTTTCGCCGGCATGGACTTTAGTTTATCAATTGTCCCTAGTTGGCTCTGGTTTGGTTGTATTTACTTATTCTGTTTAAATAAATTTCCTTTGTTGAACCTGACCTGTCTGTGCCTGTACTGTGTGTCTGCACTCTGGGTTCTGACTCCCCCTGCCGTAACAAAAAAGCAGACTTCTAGTTTATGCAAATTCAAGGCGGCGTGCGGCATGCCTGCCAGACCGTCAAGCCGAAAGCATGGTCACGTGACCACGTAGTGGCCCGCAGTGTTGGTCGAGCGCTGTCATGTGACAATGTTGTGGCCCGCTAGTGACCGCCCGCCATCCGTGCGACTTTCAGATGCGGCGCGTTGACGTGCGGGAAAATCGCATCTAGTTGACACACACCTTTCATCATTGTTCATTGTTTACAAGAGTTATGTGAAACCTGTGGATTCGCACGATAACCCCAAGACCCACCTCGTTTCACACATAAGCCAATCGTGGTCATTCGCCCCCTGCTCTCACACACATTGGCCCGCCTTCTTCTTCTTTGGTGTTCATCTCCTTTCTTCTTCTTTTGGAGTTAATGTCGGTTGGCAAACCAGATCATTTGCACAATACTGGCAACTACTGGGCTGAAGTGTGGAGTAGAAATTTGTCAGCAACAAAAAATATTCAATAATAATAAAAAAAAATTGGCAAATTTACTTGTCGCACATGCGCGAGTAGATGAAAAATTTACTTGCACTGTCTCAAATTTTAGTCGCAAAATGCGACCATTTCGTCGCAGTCTGGAGCCCTGGTACATGTATGTATGTGTATGTACGCTGGGGTGTATGTACACTGGGGTACATGTGTGGGAGTGGGGGTGCATGTGTGTTAAACAGGGTCAGACAACTGTGTAGCTTGTTAACCTGTAGCTTTAATTACTGCAACTTGCAAGTCCCTATCAGGACTCCTGCATCCTCTTTGTCCCTGCAGTAGACTTAAACCACCAATCATCAAACCACAACATTAAAACCACATGCATAATATCATGTAGTTCCCCCTCATGCCTTTGAAAATGTTCTGACCCATCGAGGCCTGGACTCCACAGACCTTCAAGGGTGGCCTGTGGCATCAAGGTGTTGCTTGGTCCACAAAAATGTTTAGGTACACTACTGTTCAAAAATTTTGGGTCACCCAGGGAATTTCATGTTTTCTGTGAAAACTCACACTTTTATTCGTGTGCTAACATAATTGCACAAGGGTTTTCTAATTATCAGTGAGCCTTTCAACACGATTAGCTAACACAATGTACCATTAGAACACAAGGGTGATGGTTGCTGGAAATGGACCTCTGTACCCCCATGTAGATATTCCATTAAAAATCAGCCGCTTCCAGCAAGAGTAGTCATTTACTGCATTAACAATGTCTAGACTGTCTTCATGATTAATTTAATGTTATCTTCATTGAAAATAATTGCTTTTCTTTCAAAAATAGGGACATTTCTAAGTGACCCCAAAATATTGAACGGTAGTGGAGGCAATGTGTGTCAAAATTACATCTACATGAATATTAGGACCCAAAGTTTTTCAGCAGGACACTGAGAAGAGCATCACACTCCCTCTGTTAGCTTTCCTTTTTTGATACAGTGATGCCTGCTGGAATCAATTTGACTCTTGTCAAAGTCTCTCTGATGCGTATTCTACCTTTTTCCTGCCTCCCACACATGAACCTCAAGAACTGACTGAGTGTCCACAAGCTGCCTAATGTATTTCACCCCTAGACAGGTGCCATTGTGGCCAAATAATCAGTGTTATTTATGCTACCTGTCAGTGGTTTTATTGTTGTGGCAGATTGGTGCATACTATATTCTCCTATGTGCACTGTGTTCCAATAACAGCTTCACAGTAGCTTTGCAACAGATAAAGATATGTAATAGAGCTGAGTTACGGGTTTTATATTTACAAGAACACAAGACCAATAGATTTATGAACATTTTATTCACCCAGCCATGGCTTTATCACCTACCGACTCATAAAGCTGTAGATCTCAAAAAGATAAATCTACATAGAAAGATTTACAGTTCAACAGAGTTCCCTGTAGATTTGCTAGAGGATTCTGCAGCTGTCGAAGTAATTTCAGCATTCAAATATTTCTATGTGTGACTGTGGAACTTATATCAGTGTCATATCAGTTTGCAAATTTATGTTACAAACAATGGATTAAGTCATTTATCAGCTTTAAATTGGCAACAGCTACATGTAAAATTGCTAAAATTCTAAATTTTATGAGTTAGTTCTGCTTTATTTATTCAAGAAACCTCACTGAGAACACGATCTGCAGTCAGACTTTTTAATCTATTTGGATACGCAAACATTTGACCAGTCATTTTCATAATTTAGATGAGAAAAAAAAGTGTAAAGTATTTATCACACCTTCAAATCCGTAAAATTGCAGTCAGGGAATCCAGATGGTGCCAATGAACCTTTCTTTTTGAAATCTCTGACATCTAGGGTCTGCTGCTTTTTCTCTCTGCTCTTGGTGTCATCGTGCCCAAGATCTGAAGGGCTCCCTTAGGCCTTTTTTTTTTTTAAAAAAAAAAAAAAAAAAAGGATTTAAAGAGATCTATGAATTATTTGAAATAAATCATTCCACCGTAGAGAAAATATCTACAAGCCATGTAGATTTCAAACAACTGCTATTTTGTGTGCATTGTTGCATTCAACTGAAGAAATTTTGGATGGAAGAGTGGTCAAATCTTTTAGCAAGCCAATGTCAGGAAACTGATTGAGAGTTATGCAAAATACCTACAAGTTATACAAGGTTCTGAAGCCACTTTTTCCACATAAGAATCTTACATTCATCTTTCACATATTCTTGCATTTCTATTTATTTCATTTGTCTGTAGGCATAGATTCAAAGAGGACGTTTGCATGTTCCAAAATATGCCACAAAAAAGCCAAGAATTTACATGTTATGTATGAATTTTGTCACAGAACTGTATTTTACAAGGGTACAGTAGCTTGGTGGTTAGCACTTTAGCCTTGCAGCTAGAAGATTCCCTGTTCATGCCCCAGCCTTCCCGGGATCTTTCTGCATGGAATTTGCATGTTCTCCCTGTGCCTGGGTTTTCTCCGGGTACTCCGACTTCCTCCCACAGTCCAAAAATATGCTTAGATCAATTGGTAACTCTAAATTGTCCGTAGATGTGAATGTGATTGTTTGTCTCTATGTGTAGCCCTGTGATAGACTGGTGCCGTGCGGAAAATTACGTCATTTTAGCACCCACGCCCACATTCCTGTTGTATGCTTACCGCATCTGCGAGGTCCGTGCGGCTCCGCGTGGACAAATTACGCGTGGAGACGCGTGGAAAAACATGGCAGAGGACCAGGACCTACTCGTTGCTGAAGTCCAGAAATACAGGCATTTGTACGACTCTTCGTGCAGAGAACACCGAGATAGCCAAGTCATGTCTAATTCCTGTCGTGAAATAGCAGCCACGCTCGGAAAAGATGAGGAGTTGGCTAAAAAAACTTGAAAAAATCTGAGGGACAGGTACGTTAAAGCCAGAAAGGGTACAAAACGGTGAAGTGGAGCCTCAGGAGGACACACAAATGTCCCCAAGATTTTGACAGAGCTCAGTTGGATGTCCAATTTTATAAAACACAGGGAAACGGAATCAAATTTCCCTGCAGAAGAGGTAAGTTTGTTGATAATTACATCGGAATAGAAAGCTAACTGCTGTGGTGGAGGTCCTAT
The DNA here is from genome assembly GCA_027123335.1 of Amphiprion clarkii. Taxonomy (NCBI): domain Eukaryota; kingdom Metazoa; phylum Chordata; class Actinopteri; family Pomacentridae; genus Amphiprion; species Amphiprion clarkii. The sequence continues at coordinate 28,041,484 of CM049567.1, read as the reverse complement.
CTCCACCACCGCAGAATTTGTCCAATATGGCAACAGTCTGCTTGTCGGACCTGAATGTCTTCCAGGCCTCACCTTCGCCTTCTACATCCTCAGAGGTGTCCTCAAACAGCTCCTCAATCAATTCAGGCAGGCAGGAGATCCGAGGATATCCGGGGCAAGGCTGGGTCGGAGAAACCGGGCAGCTGGGTCTGCGAACTAGGCAGAGAAGAAAACACGGTTAGTATAAACAGTCTCTTTCAACAGAGAAGCACAAGGAGGGCTAGAGCAAACTGACTGTGAGAACAATGTTTACGATCTGGCAGGGAGTAGACTGTGTGACCGGCTTTTATTGAGGAGATGATGAACAGGTGTGCCTCACCACAGCTGCCCGGAGTCCTGTGAATGAGAGTGATTGTGAATAGGCGGCAGCTGTGGAGGATGGCCCCGCCAGGTATCAGAGAGAGAGAGAGAGCAAGAAAGAGGGAGACGGAGAAAAAGGAGGTCAGGTGGGGGCTGAGGCGGGGACGGAGGAGGGGGCCCTGACAGTGCCCCCCCTCCTACCGACACAAGCATCCTGGGTTCTCCCGGTGGAAGTCTCTTATGAGAGTGGGGTCTAGGATCTGTCACCAGGGAATCCAAGTCCCCTTCTCTGGTCCGTAGCCCTCCCAGTCGACCAGGTATTGCACGCCTCTGCCGTGGCTGCGTACATCCAGGAGTCGGCAGACGGTGTAGATGGGGTTATCGTCCTGCATCCGAGGGGTGGGAGGAGTCGGTGAGGGGGGAGCCAGAGGACTGTCCTGGACCGGTTTTAATTGGGAGACGTGGAAACTGGGAAGGATGCACATGGAGCGGGGGAGTTTGAGGTGAACTGCACAAGGATTTATTATCGACTCGATTTCAAAGGGTCTAGTGTAGCGGGGAGCCAGCTTCTTTGAGGGAACCCGGAGGGGGAGATCCTTGGCACGAAGCCAAACCCGCTGTCTGGGCCTCAGAGCAGTGGCGGTTAAGGCCCAGAGCAGGGCGGCGCGGGCACAGCGCCAGGTCCAGGCACAGCGGCAGAGATGGGTGGCTACAGAGGGAACTGCGATTTCCTCTTCGAGCTCGGGGAACAGAGGGGGCTGGTACCTGTGCACACAGTGAAAGGGGGACAGTACAGGGGAGGCGTTGGGGAGCGTGTTGTGAGCGTACTCCACCCAGGGGAGTTGGGAGCTCCAGGAACTAGGGTTCGCGGATGTTATGCATCGGAGGACGGCTTCCATCTCTTGGTTCAGCCGCTCCGTCTGGCCGTTGCTGTGTGGGTGAAATCCAGAGGAGAGGCTGACCATGGCCCCGAGCGCCGAACAGAAGGCTTTCCACACCTGTAAGGTGAACTGTGGTCTGCAGTCCGATACGAGGTCCACCGGGATGCCATGAGCACGGAAAACATGGGTGACGAGGAGGTCGGCCGTTTCTCTGGCAGTGGGGAGTTTGGGCAGGGGTAAAAAGTGCGCTGCTTTGGAGAAACGGTCGACCACAGTTAATATCACTGTATTCCCATTGGAGGGGGGCAGCCCAGTGACAAAATCCAGCGTGATGTGGGACCACGGTTGCCTCGGGATGGGCAAGGGCCTCAGGAATCCAGCACTGGGTTGTGAGGGGGTTTTGTTCTGGGCACAGATGGAGCAGGCAGCAACGAACCTCCAGGTATCCTGGTCCATAGAGGGCCACCAGAACCCCCGACGCAGAACCGCTAGTGTCCTGGAGGCCCCTGGGGGGCAGGACAGCTGGCTGGAGTGGGCCCACTGAAGTACTGCTGAGCGTGTAGTTTCCGGAATGAACAGTGAACCAGGGGGGCCACCTCCCGGGTCCAGCTGCTGTTGCTGGGCTTGGCGGACGGTGGTTTCAATCTCCCGGTCAGCCCGGCCAGAAACCGGGAGGGCAGGATGGGTTCCGGTGTCTGTTGATCCTCTTCTTTTGAGTGGATGCAAGACAAGGCGTCCAGTTTGATGTTCCTGGATCCTGGGCGATATGAAAGAGAAAAATTAACCCGGCCAAAGAAGAGGGCCCACCTGGCTTGCCTGGAGTTTAGACGTTTGGCTGTCTGGATATACTGCAGGTTCTTGTGATCGGTCCAAACAAGGAAAGGTTGTTCGACCCCCTCCAGCCAGTGTCTCCACTCCTCCAACGCCAGTTTGACCACCAGGAACTCACGGTTGCCGATATCATAGTTCCTTTCTGCAGCCAACAGCTTCCTGGAAAAGAAAGCACATGGGTGAAGTTTCCAGTCTCCGGGTGCCTGCTGGGAGAGCACCGTTCCTGCTCCGGTATCCGAGGCGTCCACTTCCATGATAAATTGCAGGCTAGGGTCCGGTTGCACAAGAATGGGGGCAGAGGTGAAGCGGTCCTTCAGCTCCGTAAAAGCCGTCTCTGCCTCCGGGGTCCAGCTGAACGTCCAGGCTGTAGAGGTGAGTGTTGTCAGGGGGGCTGCTATGTGGCTATAATCCTTGATGAAGCAGCGGTAGAAGTTGGCGAACGTGAGGAACCGCTGCAGCTGCAGCTGCTTGCGGTCCTCGGGTTGCAGCCAATCCTCCACCACCACCATCTTGGCTGGGTCCATCCTGATCTCTCCTGCAGAGAGGATGTAACCAAGGAAGGAGACCGTCGGCACGTGGAACTCACACTTTTTGGCCTTGACGAATAAATGGTTCCGGAGAAGGCCTTCCAGGACTTTTTGCACGTGCCGGCGGTGCTCCTCCAGACTGCAGGAGAAGACCAGGATGTCATCCAAGTAGACGAAGACAGACCGGTTCAGGGCGTCCCGGAGCACGTCGTTCACCAGATGTTGGAAGACGGCGGGGGCGTTGGTGAGGTCGAAGGGCATCACGATGCAGGGACAGAGGCCTCCGTCCTTCTTCCCCACAAAGAAGAATCCTGCTCCGACGGGGTAGGAGGACGGGCAGATCAGTCCAGCAGCCAGGGAGTCACGAATGTATTCTTTCATAGCGGTGTGCTCCAGCTTTGACGGATTATAGAGCCGTCCGCTGGGCAGGGAGGTTCCTTTCAGCAGCTCGATGGCACAATCATGGGGCGGTGCGGGCGGAGGGACAGGGCCTGATCCTTGTCAAAGACCGAATTTAGGTCATGGTATTTTAGGGGCATGCTGGACAGATCTATGGGCTTGGGCGGGGCGGTTGGAGCCGGATTACCAGGGGCAGGAGCGGAGCATAGGCAGGAGCTGTGGCACTGGGGACTCCCATGTCATATTCCTTCCCTGGGCCCAGTCAATATGTGGGTTATGTAGTTGGAGCCAGGGGTGACCTAAGACGAGGGGGGTGTGAAGGTTCGGGAGGATGCAGAGGGACAGCCGCTCCTGATGATTGCCAGATAGTAGGATGGGGATGGGGGCAGTCTGGAGGCGGACCTGAGCCAACTGCCGGCCATTCAGGGCCCGCGTGAACAAAGGGTTTGGGAGTGGCTCTGTGGGGATCTCCATCTGGGTGACAAATGATTCGTCTATGAAGCTCCACTCTGCCCCAGAGTCCACGAGGGTGGAGATGGTGAGTTGCTGGCCCCCCCAGGACAGAGTAGTGGGAATCCGGAGTTGTAGCAGGGGGGAGGAAACAGAGGTCTGGCTCACCAGGATTCCCCCAGTCACTGGTGAGCCGGAGCTTTTCCCAGCTTGGCCGGGCAGCCTGCTGCATAGTGGCCGGCCTCTCCGCAGTAGAGGCAAGCGTTCCTCCGGCAGCGCTCCGTCTTCTCCTCCTCGGAGAGGCGGGTACGGCCAAGCTGCATAGGCTCCTCCTTGGACAGGGCTGGTGTGTGAGAGGGTGGCGGAGATCGAAGAGAAGTAGGTGGGCAGGAAAGTGGGTTAGATCCTGGACTGAGGCTAAGCAGGCAGGGGTGCGTTTCGGCCGGGGGGCATGACTGGGAGGACTGTGGAGGACTCGGAAACCCTTCTCCCGGCAGCGTTCTCTGATGTGGTTGTCTAGCCGTATGGCTAAGTCAATCAGCGCCTCCAGGCTTGAGGGCTCGTACCTTGTGGCTAGCTCGTCCTTGATCACCTCGTTCAGCCCCCTCTGGAATGCCTCCTGCAGGGTGGCGTCATTCCAGCTGCTCTCCACCGCGAGTGTCCGGAAGTCGACCGCGTATTCAGCCGTGCTTCGGGCTCCCTGACGCAGGGAATACAGCCTCTTACCCGCGTCCCGTCCGTGGACTGGATGGTCGAAGACCTTTTTCATTTGTTGGACGAGGCCAGGTAGGAGTGGCAGATGGGGCTTTGTGCAGCCCAGACCACTGATCCCCAGTCACGCGCCACCCCCGTGAGGAGACTCAAAATGTAAGCGATGCGGGATCTGTCAGTGCTATAGGTAAGTGGCTGCAACTCAAATACTAATGACGTCTGCATTAGGAAGGCCTGACGCGAACCTTGGTCCCCCCATAATGTTCCGGTGTGGGGACGTAGGGTATTCGGGCAGCAGTGGGCGCAGGATTGGCGGCTACCTCACTAGGAGCAGGGACCGGTTCTTGGGGAGCTACGGGAGCAGGGGCAGTGGTGAGTTGGTTTAACATGGCGGACATCTGGTGAGAGAGAGAGAGAGAGCGAGAAAGAGGGAGAGGGAGAAAAAGGAGGTCAGGTAGGGGCTGAGGCGGGGATGGAGGAGTGGGCCCTGACAGTACCTCTTCATCCATCCCATGCATCGGCCTCACAAGTACATTGTACTCGCCCTCATCTTGCCTCCTCCTATTCAATGGATGAGTCAACCACCTTCTCTTCCTTTTCTGTCTCAGCAGCAAATAAATACAACAAAATTCTTCTTCTTCAAGAAGTAGATGTGCATGTGTCGCCATGTTGGAAGTCGTGCAAACAATGGTAAACTTCTTCCGCTCTAGTTTACTATCGTGGTAGACATGTGTTTGCGATACATTGCCCCCTGCAGTTTGGGAGCTGACACCGCACGGAGAATAAATGCATACACGTTCTCTCACGCGGATTACCCTGCAGCTCGATCCCGCGTAGCTCATTTGTGCAGAAAGTATAAGTCAGCCTTCACACAGCCTTTCTCAAGCGGAAAATTTCCGTTTTGCACACCTCCAAATTTTTCTAACTACACAGACGGAAACACGTCTCATTTCCGCACGGCTCTTTGGTGCAGAAAGCATAACCCAGCCTTTAAGTCAGCTGGGATAGACTCCAGCCCCCCATGACTCTAATGAGGATAAAGTGGTGTATAGATAATGGATGGATGAATGGATGTATTTACAAAGGTGGCCTGGCAACAAATCATCTATACAAAATTGCAATAAAACTCATTCATTCAGAACAACCATCACTCATGACTACACCAGTTGAAATTGTCAGAATATTAGAAATAAGCTAGTAAACCTCTTTGAGAGAAATTAGTTGCTTTAATGTCAAGCTGTGGCACAGCTCAGTTATGTAGTATGAATGCACAATACTGGAAATCAGTCTCTCTACTTTCTAGCTCATCTGAACTTTCAAAGCCAAACTGTCATGTGATCTCATGTCTGATGCCTTCTTGATGCCAGAGATGATTACTCAGCCTTTCATACTTGAACTGAACTGCACTGTGGTAAATATTGTCCGGTAGCATAAGAGTATGGGCGGCAGCAATATCCCCTTAATCTAGTGTAGGACTCATCATGGGTTATAAAATGTGCAGTTATGTACTATATCAGTTAGACATCCATTTAGATCATTGGTAGGGTGGGGAACGTCAGTCAGTCCCTCTTACAAAATACCTACATTTAGAATTTTTGGAGAAAAGGTTTGCGTGTCATCAAAAACGGCCTGTAATCTTGAATGAGCCTGACTTGCAGTGGAGCTGATGGCATGTAAGGTGGTATAATCATCAGAAAAATGGACACAACAGTATTTAGTTGGGAAAGAAATATATTCATGTACAGTAGGCCTAACATTGATCTTTGTTAGGGATTTGTTTATTTTGACTTGACTTGAAAACCAGTAGTTTAAACACTGTTATAGAGATAGGATTCTAGCCAGTTGTAAGCAGAAATATCAAAACTCACAGAAACTGTATTTGAAGCCTTTGGATAGATCTATAAAGTGCAGTATTTCTTTTTAATCAAGTTAATTAATAGTGTCATCCAAAATAGCACCTGTAGTGACTGTCCTTTCACCAGATTTAAGGTCTGATGACTGTAGCTAAAGGACATTATTAACCTCCATGGTCGCCATGCAACTGTGAACTGACTAGTGATTCTAAGACATTCGACAGACACAGCTTGAATATTCGTCAATAGCTCTTAAGTTACTAGCTTTATGCAAATAATCACCTGCACTATCTTTCATGTTAAGAGGATTTTTAACTGAAGTAAAGGTAGATTTTTCTTTAAAAGAGGCATTGAGGCATAGGATCCATAGGTCAAAGTTATCCTTGTCAGGGGACTCTTTTATGTATGTGTTTATCAGTACATTATGTACCTTTGAGTACAGGACAGGCATAGGTAAAACATGTAATTATGTATGAAGCGAGGAGGGGTGAGTGGATACTTTATGTAATATGTCACATTGTGATATGAAATTATTATAAAAGGCTTCAAGTGTATTGCTTTTATTAATCTGTACATTTTTACCACAAATTGCAGGTGGCAGCAGTGTGAAGGTCTTGCTCTTTAATTATTTGATAATTTACTGCATGCAGTAGACAGATCTATCTGTAGAAAAGACAAATAGATAATAATGATATGTTTCAAATCCTGCTTTTATAAAGGGTAAAAATATAAGAAAAATAATAAAGCACTGACTCTCGTAGAACATGTTATGCTGGTGTACATAGTTAAGGAAATATTCTGCTGAAAATATTTCAAACTGATATCCAGAGCAAGATTTAACGAGAATTTCATATTGTAATTTTGGATCTCTCTGTGTCTGTAGATTGCAAGTATTTTTGAACACCTATGGCATTCAGACCCAGACACCCCAGCAGGTGGAACCCATCCAGATCTGGCCGCAGAAGGAACTGGTCAAGGTAATATTGGGCAAATGTGGATTAGTCACCGAGTTTACAAACAGTTTACAAAGCCCAACTCATCATTCACCTTGCTTTCTGTTGTTGCACATCTGCAATTTAAAATGATTTAACCCCTTGACACCGATTGTCACGAATTCACAGCATACCACTTTCATTCAGACTGCAGCCGAGATAGCGTATCCATTCCCCCAACGCCGGTTTGTGCATATTCAATGCATACCTCAGAACCTTTTGCAAGCACTGGTTTCTCATAGGACCGATTGGAATGGGACCTAATTATTATATAATATCTGTTATTATTATTATATATCTATGTATCTATGTTCTATGTGTAATAGATAAATTAACAATCTCCACTTATTTTAGCATCAGTTGAAAAGCAAAAATACTCAAAAAATGTTTTTTATTTAATTTTAAATAAATTCAGGCGTGAAGGGGTTAATTCAAACTCAGTTTTGAAACAATGGCTCCTCAATCTCAGACATCAGTAGTCAGAAGTATAGCGCCTTATTTTCACCCGTGACAGTAACATTGCACATTGGTTTATGGCCTACCATTTGAGGCTGCAAGTTTGAATTTTGGCTGTTGCCATCTTGAACTTTCGAAAACCCGACATTACGAGCAGTGGGTGGATATGACAGAGAACTGAGGACACACAGGCCCTTACGGTGCAGGTCTATCAATCACAACGTAGCACCACCCAAAAACGTCCTATTTTATTGGTTATTCTAATTTAAATGGGATCATAAGCATCATGTTCATTACTAAATGAACATGATGCTGTGTTGAAGTATTCTTGAAACTCGTGATTGAGACCATAAACTAGGGCATAAATTCCTAATTAAGATATTTACTGAGGTAACAGATCAAGTGAGAGATAGGGTAGAGCTAATTTGTTATATGATAATACAATATTGGGAAAAATGCAATATATTTTTGTGATATTATCACTTTAAGAAAAATGATGGTGATGAAATATGATGGTGTTATGTTCTGTGAAACACTCAAATGTAAACTATAGAACAGTACTGAGCCTTACATGCCATAGACACTAGGCTTTAGAAACTTTTTAAGCAGTATATCCCACTTAAATGAAAAAAGTGGAGTGAAGATTAACTTGTGGCATTGGCAAAGTAACCTCAGGTAGATTTCCCTAAATCCAATACAAAGCAGAGCAAGGACACTAAACTTTGATGTGACAAGTAATGGCATCTGTGACTGGTGTTAAATTTCAATTCAATTCAATTCAATTTTATTTATATAGCACCAATTACAGTCAAATTGTCTCGAGATGCTTTACAGAACCCATATGCCTGACCCCCAGAGCAAGCCAAAAGGTGACAGTGGCAAGGAAAACACCCTTTTAACAGGGAAAAAAAACCTCGAGCAGAGCCCGGCTCTTTATGTGGGGGGACCCATCTGCCTGCTGGCCAGGCGGGTTGAGAGGGGCAGAGGGATAGAGGTAGAGGGTTACATGTAGAGGGTTAGAGGTAGAGGTAGAGGGATAGAGGTGGGGGGGCACAAGGACCACAAAACACACAATTTGATATATGCATGATAAGACAGATGATACATGCAAAGTACAACTGACATGGAAACTAATTATAGTTTACTGCTATGGTGTACGGCTTTGTCATTAAATATACTACATATATAGCTGGTGGTAAATTCAAAAATATGTAGATGAGCAAATCAAGTGTAGTAAGGGCAATGCAGAGTAGATTGGTGGAAATGGGCAGCTGGAAGCCGTGGGCTGGAGGAAGGTCAGCAGCAGCATCCCACAGATGGAGACTAGGCCAGTTGGTGGGAGAACAACCACAGATCTGAAGCATCCAGCTCTGGGACCAGGGACACTCGGAGAAAGGACACAGGGAGAAACAGAGTGAGTGTAATGGAATATATAGTAAATACATAGGTAGTTAGAGAAGAGCTCAGTGCATCAAGAGGGGTCCCCCAGCAGCCTAGGCCTATAGCAGCATAACTAGGGGCAAACTAAAGGATGTCAAGAGGGGAAGTCAGTTGTGCAAATGAAAACACCAGCTCACCCCGTCAGGGTCCCCCAGTCAGCCCTAACTATAAGCTTTGTCAAAAAGGAAGGTTTTAAGCCTGGTCTTAAAAATAGAGAGGGTGTCCGCCTCCAGAACCCAAACTGGGAGCTGGTTCCACAGGAGAAGGCGTCTGATAACTGAAGGCTCTGCCTCTCATTCTACTTTTAGAGATTCTAGGAACAACAAGTAAGCCTGCAGTCTGAGAGTGAAGAGTTCTGCTAGGATAATATGGTACTATCAGGTCTTTAAGATATGATGGAGATTGGTTGTTAAGAGCTTCATATGTCAGAAGAAGGATTTTGAATTCTATTCTAGATTTAACAGGAAGCCAATGAAGAGAAACCAGTATAGGAGAAATATGATCTCTCTTGCTAACTCCCGTCAGTACTCTGGCTGCAGCGTTTTGGATCAGCTGTAGATGTCTGAGAGAGCTTTTGGGACAACCTGATAGTAAGGAATTACAGTAGTCAAACCTAGCAGTAACACATGCACGGACTAGTTTTTCTGCATCACCCTGAGACAGGATGTTCCTGATTTTTACAATATTTCTCAGGTGGAAAAAAGAAGTCCTACAGATTTGTTTTATGTGTGAGTTAAAGGACATGTCCTGGTCAAAGATAACACCGAGGTTCCTCACAGTAGTACTGGAGGCCAATGTAATGCCATCCAGAGTAACTATATGCTTTGAAAGCAATTTTCTAAGATGTTTGGGGCAAATACAGTGACTTCAGTCTTGTCTGAATTAAGTAGTAGGAAATTATAAGTCATTCAGGTCTTTACGTCCTTAAGACAATCTTGCAGTCTGGCTAGCTGATTAGTTTCATTTGGCTTCATAGATAAATACAATTGAGTGTCGTCAGTGTGACAATGGAAATTAATACAGTGCTTTCTAATAATATTGCCTAAGGGAAGCATGTATAATGTGAACAGTATTGGTCCTAAGACAGAACCCTGAGGAACTCCATGATGAACCCTAGTATGCTCAGAAGAGTCATTCTTGACATGCACAAACTGGAACCTGTCTGATAAGTAGGATTTAAACCAGACCAGTCCTGGCCCCTTTCAATGCCAATACAATGTTCCAGTCATTGTAATAGAAGTTTGTGGTCGATTGTATCAAATGCCGCATTAAGGTCCAACAAAATAAGTATAGAGACCAGTCCATTATTTGACGCTATGAGGTCATTAGTAACTTTCACCAGAGCTGTTTCTGTGCTATGATGCACTCTGAAGCCTGACTGAAACTCTTCAAACAAGCTATTCCTTTGTAAATGTTCACATAATTGATTTGCAACTGTTCTCTCCAGAATTTTAGAGAGAAATGAGAGGTTGGAAATTGGTCTATAGTTGGCTAAAACATCTGGATCTAGAGTGGGCTTTTTAAGTAAAGGTTTGTTTACAGCAACCTTAAAAGCCTGTGGTACATAGCCTGTTACTAGAGAGAGATTAATCAGATCTAACATTGAGGAATTAATTAAAGGTAAAGCCTCCTTGAACAGTCTAGTTGGGATAGGATCTAAAATACATGTTGATGGTTTGGATGTCGAAACTACTGAATTTAGTTCAGAGAGATGTATGGGAGTAAAAAATTCTAAATAACCGTCAGGTCTTACAGCCACTCGATGATACATCTGTGACATTTGTAGGAAGGGCCAGATTAATTTTTTCTCTAATCGTAATAATTTTATTTGTAAAGAAGCTCATGAAGTCGTTACTGCTCAAAGCTAAAAGAATACAAGGTTCAACAGAGCTCTGACTCTTTGTCAGCCTGGCTACAATGCTGAAGAGAAACCTGGGGTTGTTCTTGTTTTCCTCTATTAAAGATGAATAATATGTTTTCCTGGCATTACGAAGAGCTTTTTCATAAATTACTAGACTATTTTTCCAGGCTACATAAACTTCCTCTAAATTAGTGGAATACCACTTCCTTTCCAGCTTTCGGGACGCCTGCTTTAAAGTCCGCTGCTGGGAATTATACCAAGGAGCAGGTCCTCTCTGAGATAGAACTATCTTTTTTACAGGTGCAACACTATCAAGTGTTGTACGCAGTGAGGCTGCAGCACTATTAACAATATGATCCACTTCTGTGAGGGTAAAATTATAATATTTCCCTTCCATTTTATCAGTAAGTGGTGCTGAACTAAATAGAGAGGGTATTACTTCCTTAAATTTAGTCACAGAATTGTCAGACAGACATCTACTGTAATGATATTTATTCTCAACTCCTATACAATCTATTGTTGTAAATTGAAATGTTATCATAAAATGGTGAGAAAGAAGAGGGTTCCGGGGAAATACTGTTAACTGTTCGATTTCTATGCCATAAGTCAGACAGAGGTCAAGGGTGTGATTAAAACTATGAGTTGGTTTATTTACATGTTGAGAAAACCCAATTGAACCTAATATTGAATTAAAAGCAGTCGTAAGGCTGTCACTGTAACCAGGTGTCATTACCACCGACGTGAATAACAATCTTACTGTATTTCCAATTATCTATAGCCAGCAGTTTCAAATTTGCTTCTATGTCACCCGCTCTGGCCCCTGGGAGGCATTTAACTATGGTCGCTGGTGTTGCTAGCTTCACGTTTCTGACTATGGAGCTGCCAATGATCAGAGTTGGTTTCTCAGCAGGTGTGTCGTTGAGTGGGGAAAAATGATTAGAAACGTGAAGCGGTTTGTGGTGTGCCGGGACAGCGGGCTTGAGCTTAGGACTACGTTTCCTACGAGCTGTCACCCAGCTACCCTGACTTCCCGGCTGCTCGGGAGCTGCTAGGGGACGGCTAGCAGAAGCTACACTAGCAGCTATGCTATTGCGGTCCGCACCGGCTAAGGGGGCCTGGCTAACAGCTAGCGGGATGTTTTCCATGGTGCGGAGCCGCGCTTCCAATTCAGAGGGCCTCGCCTCCAAAGCTACAAAGAGACTGCATTTATTACAAGTATCGTTATCACTAAAGAAGGCAGAGGAGTAACTAACCATGTGACACACTGAGCAGGACAGAGAAGGAGAGGAAGAGGGAGAAGCCATGCTAACTGCTAAGTGCTAGGCTAGCAGACAGAGATAACACATTAACTTAGAATTAAGTACTGAGAAGGTGCTTGAAGAAAACGAGTGTATGTTACAATTCAAATATTACCTCTGCACACAGATTTAATGAATATCAAATTAGATGGAGTGGATAAGCTACAACAGTCAGAGAACACAACACAGTGCTACAACAGGAAGTGATGCAATATACTCACCGTAACGTCAGACGTCAGCAGAATCAGGTGATCAGCACTTTCATAGTTTAATTTGGCATTTTGCAATGTAATGTGTAATCCCATGCACTCACTGTGATAATACAGCGAGCTAAGGGTAACATCATTGCTTGCCTTGAAGATAAGGTTATTACTCTGCCAAGAAATGCACCAGTCAGTCCCAGAGTTCCTGCTCTGAAGATTTTCCCCTTGATTGTCCCATCAGTCACAGCAGGGCTGCACAGTGGTTGAAGTGATAGATTAGTCGAACAGTAGCTGTTCGTGTTGATTGATCAGTGTAATGGTGGAGCTATCACTGTGGCAAATTGGACATGCATGATACTGACTGGTTTCCAAATTTGTTCTCAGAAGGCTATGTTAGAAGTTTGTTCAAGAGATGAAGGATATCCCAAATGCTGAGATATTCAGAAAATTTGGAATCATTCTCATTATGACCATAACAGCTGTTTCACACTTGTTTTTTGAAAATCCTGAGGTAAACTCAAGCAGATCAGTTACTGGGATGGAAGAGCTTCTGAAGAACATTTGAAAGAGCTGTAAACTTGAATGAAGTCCAAATGTTAAAAACTCAGAGGAACATCTTCTTGCAAATCCAGGAAATACATGATGATGTGGAGCCTGACAGGCATCAACATCAGCATTATGGTACGTTGTTATTTGAAGAAAGATAAGCAAAAATAATATAAAAATAATAAGGATTCAGTTAGTAGTTCAACAGTATTTTCTACCCTCTTTTTAAAAATCTCCTTACTGCTTATCAATCACTGAAGCTGGATTCTTTTCTCCAGTTCCTGTTGATGGCTTTTTTAATGTAAATTACATTGTCAAGGTCGTCAAGAATGCCACACCATATTCTATTGAAATAAAATGTGTTTTTCTGTTTATGAGGAACAGTTTCTTTGATTTCAGCAGTAATCCTGCTTTTACATGCTAAACATGGAAGTTATGAGCTATAAAAATCCCTGATGTGGTTCTCATTCTATATCTGCAGTATCTACAAAAAGGGTTCAGTGGCATTTCATCAAATTTGGTTCCACCAGCGAGTCTTTTCAATGAATGTAATTCCTTTCATATCCCGTATTGGACCTATTTAGGTTTATCTTTGAGCAGCAAAAGTCACAAGTAATTCATTACTTGTAAAACTTAAGATTGATCATTAAATGCTTATTTTACCACCCACAAGAACTGTTTTGTGCACTACTTTTTACTTACAAAATAGGACAGGGTATGTAATAAATTTGTCAGACTCTGAGCTGCCACCTCTTGAACCCAGCCCCAGTCAGCATACAAATAAGAAGATAGGATGGGTAAGGCCCACATTATACTATTCACATCCACAAGGGTTTGCATGTGGGACATAGTGCCCATGACAGTAAGTGCAAACCTCCTCAGACATCCACTTGTAGGCCAAAATTTATGTCCTAATAGTACACATGTGCAGAAAAAATAGAAACCAGCTAGTGCATATGTGTGGAATGGAGTACTCTAAGCACTCTCACAGACTAGAAAAGTGGTGTAATAGCAAGATCTACGTATCCATGGTGTCCACAGCTGTTCGTGTGTGCATCCACAAGAGAGAATAGTAAAGGGATAGAAAAGTAGACTACTTGGATGGAAGCACCTCCAGTATTTGACACTGGAAATAGCAACAGAGTTGTCATTGCAATTATTCCAATAAGGTGACAGTAGCTCATTGCATCTGTAACTGCAGCTCTACTGTGTTGGTGCCATGGGGAGGAAATTAAGCTACTGGAACTTCTTCGAGTAACAAGTCCAGCACTAGCTGTCATCTTCATCCTGTCCACTTGGCTTCTTTCATCTTTTGCAGATTACACCATTTATATTGTCATATCCATGACACCAGCTTCTGCTTTACTCCCATCATATCCGTCACTCAAATCCGTGTCTCTCCTCGAGATGCTGTCCCTCATCTGCATGTCTGTTGTTTGAAGTTTACCATCTGATCGTAGTCTGTCTTTCCTCTGTCATATCTGTCACTCCAACCCCAGTCTCCTCCCTAGCCTCTGTTCCTCATCTGTCATGTCTTTTGTGTAGCATCTACTCGCTACGCTACGTTCTATAAACAACCATTTTCTCCTATCATGTCATCTCTCCAGGGTCTGTTTTTTTTTTTTTTTTTGAGGCCTTTCTGCCTTCTGTGCCTCCATGGCTATATCCGTCTCATTTGCAACTCTAACCCCATTCTCCCCTCTAGGCAGACATCCTACCACGCCCCCATTTTGTCTGTTACACCAAACAACTCTCGCCTCCAGGTCGATCATCTGCCTTTGAACTGTCACACCTGTTACTTTTTGCTTCTCTCCCCTCTGCCTCTTTCTGCTGTGTGGGTGCTCAGCCTCTCAGATGGACATGCAATTGTGAGTCAGAGCGGGTGCTGTGCTGAATATTAAATCTGAAGCCCAGACAGACGTTTCTTCCTCGACAGAATCTGTTTATCTCGGAGTCACCACCATCTCCGGTGCTGCAGGCTGCTTTTGCTCGCCCCTTCTCGTGTCTCGCGGCTCTTTGATTGTGTTGACAACAGCTGCCTGACGATGGGAGAGTGGCAATTACATTTGCAATGTGTTATTCCCACCCCTAGCTTATCCCCCTTGCCAAACACTGCTTCGTCCAAAACAGCCTTTCTTTGAGCTGCTTCATATCTGATAGTCAATGTGGGTGTCACTTTGGATGACATTTGTTGCTGATTTTCTTCCCATGTTGCAAATTACAAGCTATACCTTGACTCATCCCAAAGAGACACTTGAGACAAAAAATGAAAGTCTTCTAAGGAAAATTCTGGTCTCTTGGCCTCCCTGTCTTTTTTTTTTTTTTTTTTTACTCACCACTTCTGCTGCAGTGATTATGGAAATATGTAGAATGCAGAATCCTACGCCACCATCCTACGCAAAAAAATTACATTTAACAGACACAATCTAAAACACTTAAAAGTTAACAAAGAGTATTCCCCTAGAAATACTGATAGCCACTCATGTCTCCCTGCACTTCAGGGAAACTACAGTGCATACATTGTTTTCTCCGGGTACTCCGGCTTCCTCCCACAGTCCAAAAATATGCTGAGGTTAATTGGTCATTCTAAATTGCCCGTAGGTGTGAATGTGAGAGTGATTGTTTGTCTTTGTATGTAGCCCTGCGACAGACTGGCAACCTGTCTAGGGTGTCCCCTGCCTTCGCCCAAGTCAGCTGGGATAGGCTCCAGCCCCCCCCCCCCCCGACCCTAGTGAGGATTAAGCGGTGTATAGATCATGGATGGATGGATATTTTTGGACTGTGGGAGGAAGCCGGAGTACCCGGAGAAAACCCACGCATGCACAGGGAGAACATGCAAACTCCATGCAGAAAGATCCCGGGAAAGCCGGGACGCGAACCAGGGATCTTCTCGCTGCAAGGCGAAAGTGCTAACCACTACATCACTGCACTGTGCAGCCCTTCATGAGCTGGGATCGAACCACCGTCTTTAACGCGGTTCTGTTTATGAGTCACCTTCTGAACCAGTTGAGCTACCGATTCTCAAAGAGGTCCAGTCAGAGACAATTTATTAAAGCAAAGGTTCCGAACATCATAAAGTCTAACTTGACTCAGTGTGATATATGTTGATGTAACCTAGTAGTTTTTCTTAGTTTTTATTATAACTTTTGATATAACTGTATATCTTAAAATAAAGGACAGAACTTGAAAAAAATAATGACTGAACAACCTGAACCAACTTCTATACATCTTTAACAATACTAAATCTCAAAAAATGTAAACAATTGAACACTTTTACATTTTTCCCTGTCTTAAACCACTCCCCTTATATCCTCTGCTGCTTAATGGGAGAACTGAACTGCAGCTTCCCCTGCCTGTATTTTGAATCATGGCCTGAATGGTGTCAGGGACGCTCTCAAACACATTTGGAGCTCATTGGTGAGTCTGGAACGAGATTTTGTCAGAGGTGGGTAGTAACGAGTTACATTTATTTGAGTAACTTTTCAAAAAAAAGTGCACTTCTAGTAGTAGTTTAGTACTTCTAGTAGTTGTACTCTGCCATACTTTTTACTTTTACTTGAGTAGCTTTGTGAAGAAGAACTGCTTCTCTGTTACACTGGGCTACACTCGACTCGTTACTTTTTTTATTTACCACATTAAGGCTGGAATATACTTTCCGCACGAATGAGCCGCGCGGAAATCAGCTGGACGGAAATCCATTTGAGAGAACGTGTGTGCATTTATACTCCGTGCGGCATCTGCTCCCAAACTGCAGGGGACAGTGTATCGCAAACACATGTCTACCTGGTCTACTCTGGTACTAAACTAGAGAAGAAGAAGTTTGCCATTGTTTACACCACTTACAACACAGCATTTTACTAAATAAAAGCATTTCAGCAGTTAGTTTTAATTTCACACCATGAATAGTTCATAACCCGATTACCACGGTGATCTCTGTGTGATGAATTGTTTAAGTGCACGTATTTCTAGTCTTCAGCTACGAGTAGGTCCTGGCCCTCTGCCATGTTTTTCCGCCCGGCTCCGTCCGCGTTGGTTAGAAAAATGTGGAGTTGCGCGGAACAGAAATTTTCCGCACGGAAAGGGTCGCTCGAGGGGGCGTGGGTGCGAAAATGACATAATTTTTCCGCACGGAGCCGCACGGACCTCGCAGATGCAGCAAGCATAAAACAAGCTTAAGATATGCTTTATTTTGCCAGACAGATGCCCCCAGTGGATCTACAACATGATTGTGTTTCACCAATCAGATGAAGCAACAATAATCACATGACTCTGTTTCACCAGACGTAGCCCTGCAGTCACATGACCACATACAAACTGTGGCCCGCATAGCAGCACAAACTCTTCTCACGTAGCAGACACACAGGGAATGAAAAAAACACAAGAAAAATGACAGAGGCTACTGTTTCCAGTCTTAAAACTGAAGAGGATGAACACCCATGGCCTCATATACAAAGCATGTTTTGTGTACACCCAGTGCAAAAGAACAGCTACATAATGTGATGTCTTCTGTGTCTGCCAAAACAAACCAACATTTCAGCATACAAAAACTCAACGTCTAACCTGAGGAAACATAGCGCGGTAAGTTTTACCTAAATTCCTTTTTTGCTGTGGTTAGGCAGATGTTGCCAATGGGGCTTGAGACGGAAATTAGCCGTATGGCTATAATCTATCGTATTTACATGAAAATGTACATCAATATGAATTGTCCCATTTTAAAAATAAATGAATAAATGAAAATGAAATGACATGTTAGTCTTATTAAGTTCCAAAATACCAGTCTTAGAAAGGAGTTTTTCAGATAGACCCTTATAGTGTAAACATTTCATTAAATGATGTACTAAGCTAATCAGACCATACATTTTCTATTTGAGTGAGTTAGCGTTAGCTACCAAGAATCGCAAATTATGAATGTTCAAGTTGGTTTTGGTAACTGACAATCAATCACCAGAGCCTGGTTAGAAAACATTATCATATCAATGTTTAGTTGTTTTATTCAATGTACTAATGTTAGCATAAGGTAGAGGCTAAAGGATATAAGTTTCTGAAATTGGTTCTGCTGGATGAAGTTACAATCCACAGACCTAATTCTTTTGAAAACCATTTATCTTTCCACAGGCCTTATCTTCATCACACATCACTCTTAGACACAGATGTGGATGATGTCAACACCAGCAGCAGCAGCCTCTCTGAGGAAAATTACTTCGTTGGATCCATGGGGAGTTTTTAGTCATGCAGGACTACTGTACACTGCTAAACAGTCATACCTTCATGGCAAGAACCTTTAGAGCCAACTAATACTGAAACTTAACTGTCACTTCACCGAGTGAAGAAGAAGCAGGTTTTGATCAAACATGGACAGACACACACACACACACACACACACACACACACACACACACACACACACACACACACACACACACACACACACACACACACACACACACACACACACACACACACACACACACAGTTTACATCAAAGAGAGACTTCTTGTGCATAAGCTGCCTTGTTGTAATGTTATTTTCTATCTACTGAGCCTGTGCTATTTGGAGGGAAGTGAAATACAGTATACAGTATATCTTTTCACTGGAAGTAGTTTGCACTGTTCAAACATAAAAATGTTACCTTACTACAGGTATTTGTTTCAAAAGCTTTAGTTGTGAAAAACAGATTTGGAAATTTGTGTTTCTTGTGCCTTAACATGTCATTTTGTAAAGATGTTATTTATTTTTGCTATTTTTATTTTATTTTATTATTTGGAAATACCAGAATTTGCACATTATTTTACATCATTGTCTGTCTAATCACATCATTTCTAAAAAATAAATCGGACATTACAATCAAACACTTTTTCAGTACTTGAGCAGTCTTTTCACTTTTTTACTTTTACTTGACTGATTGTTTGGATTACTACTTGTTACTTCTACATGAGTGATATTATTTTGAAGTAATGTTACTCTTACTTGAGTACAATTTTTGGCTACCCACCTCTGGATTTAGTTTTGATTATGTTCATAGTTGAAAAAGCTTCTTCCTCTCAGTGTCGCTTTATTCATTTTTCTTTTTTGTCTGTCCCTCACCTCTCAACCGTTTTCTGAACGCAGAGCTGCAATGTTTAGCGGCTGCAGAGACTTTATTGGCTGAGTAGCGTCACTTGAGATGGCTGAACTCGTACGTAATTGGTCTGTGTGTTTCCTGAGCTGATAACCAATGCCGTAA
Organism: Amphiprion clarkii; assembly: GCA_027123335.1. Classification (NCBI taxonomy): domain Eukaryota; kingdom Metazoa; phylum Chordata; class Actinopteri; family Pomacentridae; genus Amphiprion; species Amphiprion clarkii. Next base: position 28,022,474 of record CM049567.1, on the reverse strand, counting down.
ACACTGGAAAAGCTGCGCCGGTAAAATAAAAGCGACCCATCAAATTTAAAATCCCATTACAATTTACTGATTACAGGTCAAGATCCGTATAAGATGGCATCTGGGTCCGGATCCAGACTGCGGTCCGCAGTTAGTAACCCCTGTACGACTGCTTCTGCAGCATTTTTGTTGGATGTTGTGTTTGAGATAATTTCTACAAAAGTATAATTTTCTTGAGAAATCAACATGTCACCACTGAAAATTTTGTCTTTGTATTACCAAGTCCCTCTGTAAGATGTGGTGACTAAGATGTTATCAAGGTTAGTGGATAAAGATATAAAAACAAGAAACAGTTTGATAAATTCCAGAAAGCAACTTTCCTATGCAAAAACTCGAGGCAGGTGAAAGGTGAGGTTAGTGTGTGGAGGAACAGGCTTGTCGGACATTTCAGACTTTCTGTTTCCATTGTGGTGAAGGGTCCAACAGCTTTGACTGCGATGTCAACAAATAGCAGTTAGTGGATGCAGCTGTATTTTTATGGGCATGTAGGAAATGGAACAATGGAGGGTTTGTTATGTTTTGATGCTGATGTTCAATAGAAGGCTCAACAAGGGCATGGAGAGGGCAGAAAAAATGGTCCTTTCTGTCATCTCTGAGTTTAATCCAATCAGCATCGAGACCTGCACAGCAGTTTCTCAGTGTTGCTCAGAGGTATCCACCCCGCAGTCAGTACTTTTTTCTCCCTTGACAATGGAACCTGAAAATGGTCCTACATGGATGATTCTCACAGAACACGCACAAATGTTGGGCTGCCCCAAAATAATCTGCAAGTTCCTGCAGAGAAAAATTCCCAAGTGTTTTATTTTTCCGTTACAGTGAAGAAGTGGTTGTTCATTGTAATCATTCTCCCTCTGCATGCTGCTCATGAAGTGATCCATTCTAATGTGATTCCAGAGATGGTTGTCAAAATATGCACTCTTTTTTTACATTTCAACACAGTCTATAATAGCTCTTTTTTAGGTGGTTTTAGTCAAATCCAATGGGAATTTTCTAAAATTACTATATTTTTAGTACAAAATTTCATTATTGTGTGACTATACCACCTCTAAATACTAGGGTTAGGGTTAGCATGATTTTGAGCTGTTATGCAAAATGCTGAACCCTAACCTGCAGCTTACTGTAAGTACCTCTCGATGTCAGCATCTGCTGTACGAGTAAATCATATTTTGTGACTCCAACAGTTACATTCAGACTATGTAGCACCAACCCAGCAGTGATTAAAAAAAAAAATGTGCAGGAGAACTCCAATCTAAGCTGCTATCAAACCGATGAATACCCCTGTGGTGAATTAAAAGTTCTACGGCGTTTGTCAGTAAATAGTTGCACTTTCTCAGACTATATATCCGCTACAGAAGTATAAAATACAAGCTTTTTTTGTATAACTTTCTATTAAATTTCTTGCCTGCCAAGGCTTACTGTTTGTACTTCGGTCAGTGGAAATGTCTCTGAAAGGATGCTTTGATAGGCTGCTTCTATGTTGTCATTCTTCATTGGTATTCTGTACACAGAAAGTATTGAGTGCAGAGGTTCTTCCAACCTTCCACTAGCTTTTCTCCTCTAGGTCTCCTGCCTGCCTGTTACAACAGTGGTTTGCAATACCAATCAGTACCCCATTTCTCTACTTTATGAATAAATATATATTTTTAAAGACAGTACTTTTCTCGCTTCTAGTGTAATTTCTTTTAATCGGGTCAATCCTTGCTTTCTCCTGTAGTATTCAGCATAAGCTTCTCAAGCAAATGAGGACATACACAGGAGTAGCATAGCACCACCTTTTGGTTGACGTCATGTACTGCTGAAATGGAAGAATGTGGCAGGGAGAGCTTGATGGGCAGATTTCCCGCAGCACCACTTGAGGGTGTGGGTGTACTGATGTCGTATCCTGATAGAACACATTGGAAAGTATTTAAATTTAGATTTTATAGGTTGTCACAAAGGGAATAAGCACCCTGATGGTTTTACACTCAACCAGACACATCAAAAAACGGAGTGCTGTACGAAGACCATATGTTCATAACAGTCTAAACGCGTAGCTCACACACACACTCCAAGGGGATGAGTTGTGGTGAATGTGTCACACCACTGGGCTTCGATCCAGCCGTGGTAAGAAATCAATGCCCACCTTCTTTCTCTTTGCATCTTTGACTCAGTGCATTTTGACAGCAGGCAACACACAGCTTTTATCTGAAACACCAAAGAAATTCTCAGTGAAACCGATAGGCTGTAGCCACTGCATTCTCCTTCTTGGCATCTCTAAATTCACTTCAGAGACAGCTAAAGGAGGAGGCCATGACCTTTGACTCTCATCGGTTTTGACAAGATGGGGAGGCCTTTGATGAATAAGTAGTGATTAATTTCACATAAATACTGCGGTACCTACAAAATCGGCCAATAATTTCTATTATCCATTTTGCTCTTTTGCATCTGGGCTACTAAATTTACAATTAGTGCAAAAAGCTTTGCAATGCTGTGGATTAGAGCTTTTTGTGCACCTGTGGGTAAGTTGCATCTCTTCTAGTTTGACTTGCACAATAGAATTTCAGCCTACCAATTAGGTGTGAAACTTGACCTTGACCCTACCCTGAATCCATCCTTGTCTACTAAACACTGTTGGAGTTGAGCATTGATATCAAGCTCAGTCTTCTACTGTGTGCTGGACATCCTGCCTTGCTGATGTTTGCATTTTTCACCTCATAAACTTACTTTACACTTGAGACTTTTCACCTTGAGTCTGGGGGGCCAGTCTGAGCCGAGAGACATGACTTTGGACTTCAGTAAACTACAGTCCTTCAGTCTGAGAGCAGAAGGGGATGGAATTATAGTGTAAAAGGGTTTTGTATTGACCAAACAGAAAACATATGTTAGCAGGCCTAGATTAAAGGATCCCTCCTCTCCTCCAATCTATATGAATCTCAGTTATAACCACTGATATATATATAAAAGTCAGGTGTAGCCATTGTAATGTCAATGTGGACCACTGCTATGAAAGGCATTTGGTCTTCGAGTGGGTGATGGATCTGACTGACAACTATAGACTGTATATACAGTCTATGCCGACAACACAAGAACATCACCATGTCGTTGTGGCACTGATCTGTCAATCACAAGGTAGCTTTGCTCTAACACTTACCACATGCTTTATTGTCTATTTCACTCTAAATGGGACCCCATCATTTGCAAAATGAACATCATGCTGTAATGAAGGAGACTTGAGACTAGCGATTAAGAACATAAACTCATTAGGGAGGGACTTACAGTGTATGTAAGGAGCATAATTCTCCAAGTAAGCTCCCATGGACTAGAAAAGCAGCATACTAGGAACTGCTACACATCCATGTTGTCCACAGCTGGCCATGTGTACGTCCACAAGGAAGTATATTTAAGACTTAATGTTCTCTCTGATTAATACTGTTATATGTTTCCCGTACAGAAAAATTGGCAAAACTTACTGTCAAAAATAAATACCACAAGCTGATCTGTGACTACCACACTTTCCTAAACATTTAATTAATTGTGGGTGGTGTCTTGTTTTTAGCTTTTCTGAAGGCACAAGAGAAATTGCTGAAACACTGGTTATCAGGGCTGGAGCCTATCCCAGCTGACTCGGGCGAAGGCAGGGGACACCCTAGACAGGTCGCCAGTCTGTCGCAGGGCTACACACAGAGACAAACAAGCGCTCACACACTCACACCTACGGGCAATTTAGAATGATCAATTAACCTCAGCATGCTTTTGGACTAGGGCTGCACAGTGGCGTAGTGGTTAGCACTTTCGCCTTGCAACGAGAAGATCCCTGGTTCATGTCCCAGCTCGGACCTGGGATCTTTCTGCATGGAGTTTGGATGTTCTCCCTGTGCATGCGTGGGTTTTCTCCGGGTACTCCGGCTTCCTCCTACAGTCCAAAAATATGCTGAGGTTAATTGATCATTCTAAATTGCCCGTAGGTGTGAATGTGAGAGTGATTGTTTGTCTTTGTATGTGGCCCCTGCGACAGACTGGCGACCTGTCTAGGGTGTCCCCTGCCTTCGCCCGAGTCAGCTGGGATAGGCTCCAGCCCCCCCCGTGACCCTAGTGAGGATTAAGCGGTGTATAGATAATGGATGGATGGATGTTTTTGGACTGTGGGAGAAAGCCGGAGTACCCGGAGAAAACCCACGCATGCACAGGGAGAACATGCAAACTCCATGCAGAAAGATCCCAGCTCCGAGCTGGGACGTGAACCAGGGATCTTCTCGCTGCAAGGCGAAAGTGCTAACCACTACGCCACTGTGCAGCCGTATGTCCCATTTTCCTTTTTTAAAATAAATTTTAAATTATAAACACATATATGTCTATTCATTGATTCAACTGTCAACCACAATTTTATTTGAATTGAAAAACTTCACTTATTGTGTCAAATATTGCTATTGGACAAAACTGCAATTAATTGCAATTAATTAATTACAAAGCCTGTAATTAATTAGATTTTTTTTTTTTCAAATTGCGTCCCACCGCTAGTATTTACCAAATTTATTTATTATAATGTGGACTTGGATCTGTCTCATTGTCTTCTTATGGGCCTCTGCATCTCACTACAACTGCGTCTTCGACTGTGGTGCCCATGGGTGTGCATGGGTTCACTGATGGCAGAACACAGCCCTGATGGCAGCATAGTGACTTTTCATTACTGTCACGTCTCACAACTTTACTCAGAGCTAATATCAGTAGGTGGCCCTGCCATATGGAGGTAATTTCAGCTTATGAGTTGCAACAACATAAAATGGCTGAATGGGACAGACAGATATTGGACCCAGACTTTCATTACAATGTCGAATGGACCCGTGCCGCATGACATTTCAAATCACATATAATGTTTTTAATCTCATAGCAGTGCCACTGCGAACACAGATAAAGATATAGATTGTAATTTTCTCTGAAATTAGAAGGTTAGCAGGAAGAAGATGTGAATATTGTGTTTACTGATAAGATATTTGTTTATGTCTGTACATGAATATGTGGTTGTTTCTTTCTGCAGGCATATAGTTTCCTTGCCATCAATAAGAAGCTGGGGTTGAGTGGGCGTCCAGATAGGCCAGTGGGGTGCATTGGGACCTGCAAGGTATTTGAATCTATGCATGCACACCCACTCACATATACCTACATACCAGTACATGCACATACATATGTGTGCTCCGTGTAGCTCCGCTGCACAGGTCATGGAACATCGTGACACACCTCCCACATAGATGCATTGATCTGCATAAATTTCTCAGAGCTCCAAGGATATGACAACATCTCAGAAAGTCAGCATATTCAGTTCCAAGAGTCATCTTCTTCTTCAGATACACAGCATGCATCCGTGAGTGCTGAATAGATTTTGCTTAGTCTCAGGACTCAATTGCATTCTAATATGCTAAGCTGCTGTCAGGCAGTCTGTGTTTCTCTAAGCGTATGTGCACATTATGTGGCCGTGGAAATGAGTGTCTGTACAATTTGTGTTTGTGTGTGTGTACGTGCTAATGTTGTTTGCAATTTCTCCCAAATGAAGGTCATAGCACGACCAAATAAGTTGAGCTATAGCAGATTTCTCAAACAAAGGCATAGCAGAACAAATGAATCATGGCTCCCAACGCATTGCTAAGACAATATTATAATGGAACATTTATAGGAAAGATGGCAGACTGCCAGAGGACATTTTCATCATCAGTCTGTCTGTACGACTGTGTGCGCCCCTGTGACAATCTAAATGTGTGAAAGAGAGATTTCCATCAGTGGTGTGTATATACTGTATATGTGTGTGTGATATTCAAAGTGGTTGTGTAACTTCTGTGTGCCTTCTCTATCCTAGGATTGATGGCATGTTTTATACACTGCCCAGAATAATGTATACATGGCTACTTGTGAGCCATCCGTCTTCTAATGCAATTGTGTGCGTGCGTGCGTGCGTGCGTGCGTGCGTGCGTGCGTGCGTGCGTGCGTGCGTGCGTGCGTGCGTGCGTGCGTGCGTGCGTGCGTGCGTGCGTGCGTGCGTGCGTGTGTCTCTCTCTAGATTTATCGCATTCTGGGCAAGACGGTGGTGTGCTACCCAATAGTGTTTGATCTAAGTGACTTTTACTTGTCCCAAGATGTTATGCTGCTGATTGATGACATTAAGGTAAGTCAGGGTCACGTTATGGAGCTTACTAATGCCATAGCTTCACAGCTAGCTACTTTTTATGTCCTCGTAGAACTTAAATAGCTGAGATATATTCAGTTTGTCTGGTGTAAAGAGTCTGACATTTGTGAAAAAGGCAGGAAATCTACTTATTTGGTTTGAGTTCATAATCATTTTTACCTGGCCCCACAGAGAGGGCACAAAATCATAGTCATAGCTTAATACCAAGACCAGTACTGATGTATTCTTAATGACTTATGATTCAGCTTTTGGTATCAGTGCTCTAAACGATTATACTGTAATGCATACGCTTGCAGCATTCAGGATACTAAACAACTATTTTCATATGCACTACCAGTCAAAAGTTTGGACACACTTCTCATTCAGTGGTTTTTATTTAATTATTGTATACATTGTAGATTAATACCAAAGACATCAAAACTATAAAAGAATACATATGGATTTATGTTGGAAACAAAAAAGTGTTAATTTCGGTATTAATCTACAATGTAGAAAATAATACAAATTAGGGCTGGGACTTTCAAAGGCGCGATTAAATGTGTTTTTTGTTGTTTTGTTTTTTTTTTAACACATTATTTTTTCTGTAATTAAATGATCAAAATTAACGCATTTAATCACACCTTTTTAACTTCTCTAATTTCTGGCACACCAGTAACACTGACAAACAGTCTAGCCCAGTCGGTGCAATTAACCTAAAGTCTGTTTGCCAACCATGAAGATACACAGGAGTGACATCAGAGCACAAGAAAGTTTGGTGAACAGCGAAGGAAGACAAGACCACATTGAGCTTGTTGGGCAGAAAGTTTTCTTTTAGGAAAATTTTCTTTTAAAAATCTTCCCGATGGCAGCTTGGATAAAAGTGTGGTTGTGAGCACATTGTGCAACAAAGAGTTTTCTTATCACCACAGCACTTCAAGCCAACGGTATAACCTCAGTACAAAACATGTTGCTGTTAGTACCAGAGTTAACGTCAGCTACGACAGTCCTGGTACTGGCTAACGGTGGTAGCCATTCCTTAATAGACCACATTGGGAGACACTGAAAGTGACTGAAAGTTTACAAAAAGTCTTAAAATGTTGAATATAATAACTATAATTGCACTTTGAGTTTGCAGTAATGTGTGAATGTAGTAGACAGATGAAAAATTTTTGTGGTTTAAATTATTACTCTGCCAAGAAGGAGGAACCTTGATGGAGTAATAACTTAAACAACAAAAATGTCTGTATTTTAATAACTTAATTCTAAACTTTTAGTTTATAAATAAATATTTTTGTTTCCTATAAAAAGAACCATCAAAATTACACCATTTATCAGACCCGGAAACAACTTTTTGAAGGTGCTTGAACTACTTGTGCTTATGCTATGTGCCATACAGTGGGAAAACCTAACTAAATCCAGGCTTCAAATCATCAAAATAAATTTTTTGTCTATGTATCATTTTAAATTTGTATTAATTTTATAAATTTTAAATTATAAACACGTATCTGTCTATTCATTGATTCAACTGTCAAACCAAAAACTTCACTTATTGTGTCAAATATTGCTATTTGAAAAAAATGCAGTTAATCACGATTAATTAATTACAAAGCCTGTAATTAATTGGATTAATTTTTAATCGCATCCACCACTAATACAAATACATGAAAGCTTTGATTAAGAAGGTGTGTCCAAACTTTTGACTGGTAGTGTAAAGGTACAAATACAAAATATTAATACTACTCATTGTGCAGGAATGAAACACATTTTTGCCTATGATACCTGCCTGGGATCTGTACAGTGCCATTTATTTTCTCTTTAGAAACTTTCACTCTAGCCATGATTTAATGCAGAACGCCCTATTTGTTTAGAAGAACTTCTAACATGTTGACTTTTTTCCAGTGTTAGGTTTCCAAATTCTGTTTAGTTAGCAAATATTCATCTGGAAACTTGGGGCACAGCTATAGTTGTAACAGGTCACCAATGGTTGCAGATTCATTGTGATAAACAAGCTCAGGGCAGGCACAAGTTAGCATGAATGTACAGGAACAGCCCTGGAATCTTCCCTTTCAGCCTCTCTGATTTCATTGCAGTGTCATCTGATAGCTTTGACTGCAATTTTAATTCAAAGTCACCAAAAACGACAAATATTAATCACTGAAAGGAACAACAATGGAAGGTTATGTATGTTTGTCTATATGGCAGAAAATGAATTATTGATAGTAATGATAGAGAGGGGGCTGTACAGTGGCGTAGTGGTTAGCGCTTTCGCCTTGCAGCGAGAAGGTTCCTGGTTCACGTCCCAGCTCGGACCTGGGATCTTTCTGCATGGAGTTTGCATGTTCTCCCTGTGCATGCGTGGGTTTTCTCCGGGTATTCCGGCTTCCTCCCACAGTCCAAAAACATGCTAAGGTTAATTGACTATTCTAAATTGCCCGTAGGTGTGAGTGTGAGAGTGCTTGTTTGTCTTTGTGTGTGGCCCTGCGACAGACTGGCGACCTGTCTAGGGTGTCCCCTGCCTTCGCCCGAGTCAGCTGGGATAGGCTCCAGCCCCCCCCCCGACCGCGACCCTAGTGAGGATTAAGCGGTGTATAGATAATGGATGGATGGATGATAGAGAGGGGAAGACTACTACTCACCAAGGACATCGAGAGGTCAGAAAAGATGGCACTCCTGAATCCTACTGATCAGCATTGCCTTCTCCAAGTTTAACTAGCCAGTGCTGAGTCATGCACTGCAGTTTTTTAGGGACGCTCAGATGTACCTAGTATCAGTTTAATAAAAAGTGTAGCAACTTTATTACTGAGGGAAAACCAAATCTAAACCGAAATACCCTCTTATACAGTAATAGCTTGAGACCAGCAAAGCCTACGTACCAGTATGAAGTGTGACCTGGCACTGGGAAGTGGTTTGTGTCGGAATAATAAAAGTGACACCATCCGAGAGCAGCAGTATCTAAGTTACATAATTGCAACTTAGATACTGCCACATGATTGTGACGTCCGCTGCTCAGTTGCTGCAAGGGACCTTGTTGGTATACCATTCCCCATCTCTCCCCACAATTCTCTGTCAAATACAGGCAAAGCGCCCACTCAGAAATCTGCTCAGGTAGCAATAGTTTTTTAAGATGCTGCCATTAAGCTAGAAAAAGAATTGCAACAAATTTATCACCAGTTGAGTTATTTATTGTAAGCTATATGATATACACAGTAAGCCATACCTTGTATTTGCACTATTTTGGTTCAGATCTCCATATAGATCACTGTACAGAACAAATGTTTGCTGTAGTGAATGAAACAAACAGAATTACAATTCAATTTAAATACATTCAAACTGTGTGTTTAATGCCTTCAAATTTCACTTTGCATACTGTGTAACTCCTCATCACAGAACTTTACAACTTCAACTTTGATCAGTTTGACAATTAAGGAGGCTAAACTTCATAAATGCCACTGATTCAGTTACTGTACATGAAAAAATAGAAACTGAAACCTCTCAAACAGCAGTATATCTGTGCCAATCTGAGCTACTGTCTATGTGTGTCTTTGTGAGCAGAATGCCCTCCAGTTCATCAAACAGTGCTGGAAGATGCAGGGGCGTCCTCTGTTCCTGGTTCTCATCCGCGAGGATAACATCAAGTAGTATACACACTCCATAATAGCTCTTTTTCTGTTTTTTTATGTCTTTCTCTCATCTGATAGCTCTCTAAAAGCATTCTCCCTTCTCCTATCTGTTCATACATCACTCATTCTCTCTCTTTTTCTGTCTGATACTGCCTTGGTCTTGCAACAAAATGTCTTGACAATCAGTTTAATTTTTTTATTTTGCCAATTCTGTCTTTCTCCGTCCACCTCTCTCTATGTGTTGTATTTATCTTTATAGCTATGAAGGTGCTACTGTGTTTGCTTGCCAATTGGTGATAATGTTTCTCATTTGTATCACTATAGCCTGGCTGGTGGGCTAATTACAGCACTATTGACCATTATCCTGGGAGCCATATGTTAAATGTGCTACAAACACTTTAACAGCCACATTGCAGCAGCTGGAATGAGTCAATGATCTCTCACGCAAGCAACTCAATAGTCATTAGTTTGCTATTGATCAGAATGATGACCTGTACAGGGGGCCACAGATGACCGAATAAAGCAATGACATACCGATTTATTCAGGAGTTTTAGCTATGCTTATTTCATTGGAATACTGGGTTTAATATAGATATTGTGGTTGGAACATGATCAGTTGCACTAATAATGAAAAGAAAATGAGATAACAAACTATAGCAAGCATTTTTACTCCTGTTTCACCAGAGGGAGCCGCTTCAACCCAGTCCTGGACATGCTGGCCGCGTTCAAGAAAGGCAACATCGGCGGAGTTAAAGTTCACGTCGACAGACTTCAGGTTTGTGAATCCAGTGAATGATATCAATTAATCCTTCAAGGTAACAATCACTAATTGTTCAAAAAGACACTACACACACACATATATATATATATATATATATATATATATATATATATATATATATATATATATATATATATATATATATATATATATATATATATATATATACACATATATATATATATATATATTTTTTTTTTTTTTTTTAAATTCTAAGAACAAAATAATTGGGTGTGTAGAGTGGGTCTCTCATCATCTCAACATCTGACACATTGGTGGTCTGATCCCAGCTTCTCCTGTTCACATCTCAACACATTCACATGTCAGTTAGCCTGTGTCCACAAGTCACTTTAAATCTCATTACTATATAAATGCAGCCATTTGCAGAATATCATTCGGGAGGTACAGTGGTTAGAATTTTCGTCTCACATTAAGGAGGTTCTGAATTTCAGCCAGTGCTAGTCGTCTAAGCCCTTCTGTGTGCAGCTTGCATATTTTCCCTGTGCCTGCACGGCTTTTCTGCTCCTACAGTACAAATTGGCAGTCAGTGTAAATGTGAGTGTGCATGACTGTTTGTCTCTTGGTGTTAGTCCTGGGATGGATCGCAGCGTACCTTACCTCTCAGTGTCATCTGGGATAGGCTGGAACACCCCATGACCCTCTACAAGATAAAGGAGATCAAATTTTTGGTCAAAATAATAAATAAATTTAAAATATTGAAAATAGAGGATCTCTAGAAGATCTCCGGTTTGCATCCCGGCCTTCCTGGGATCCACCTCACCCCCACCCCCACCCCCACCCCCTGGGACCCTAATGAGGATTAAGCGCTGTACAGATAATGGATGGATGCATATTGAAAACAGCAGATAATGTAACACGACATCCAGGCTTGTGGACATAAATCAGATGAGATTAAACTGAATAGGTAGACCTACCACTTAAAACTTCGTCTTTTTGAAGTCTTTCAAGTCATTTTTCCAATATGACCATGAAAGAAGTAAAGATTACATAAGTAAACCAACCTTGCAACAACTAGCATCACTTAGTTTTAATCAACTTGATTAGCATCTCTCAGTGGCAATATTTATTCGGAATTCAGCAGCTGAAAACACTTGGGTAGATGGGACAAATGAACTGGAAAGACACAAACATTATAGCCCAGAAAATCCTTCAACATCACACTTCGACAAGTTAATTAGATTTATGTCCCAAAAAGGCACCATAGCTGCTACAGCGCTGTCCTGTGTCTGGCCCGTAGTGACCTGCATTGATTCTGTTATAGCTTGTGGTATGGCATTAGCTGATTGTTACGGATTGCATGAAATTGTAGAGAAATACCTACCATAAAGGTCATTGAGCGTGTTTCACCAGAGGATTTTGGTTTTTGCTTATCTGGTGATCATCTTGAATTTATTTGATTAACAAAGCTGGGATCATACGTGTCACTGGCCACTCGCATATTTTTCTCAGGAGATCAGTTTGATGTAAGAAACTGTTATATTTCAAATCCTTACAAGTGGAGTACTATTTCAAAATAACCATTGGTATTACTTGATCATTTTGATTGTTTGTATATTGTGAAGGGATTTTATGAATGTAGCTGTCAGGCAGGAGAATGTGCCCCCTGGTCTGTCCTGTTGGCTCAGTTACATTAGATTTTACAGCTGTCTCTGAAACAAACAAAGGCTTCATATAACAGATGTTTCAACAAATTGTGTCTCGCTGCTTCATCTCAATTTTTGAGTATAAACAAAAATGTCCCAAGCCTTAATCTGAAGGTCTTTCTTATTTCAATAGCAATACCAGTGTTCATCTGTTTTTGACCTTGGTTTGTCAGATTCAATTTGGCTGAATGTTGTTTGTCTGTAAATGGTGAAGAAGCTGCGAAGAGCTTGGGCTGTTTTTAGAAAAGGGAGATTGAAGGTATTTGGGTGGACCTTTTCGTGACCCATAAAAATATATGGAATGACTTTAGATGACAAGAAAGAAAATTGTTTGGAGAAGCATTTTATGCCTTTATTGGACAGTGACAATGGAGGGAAATAGAAATTGTGTGGAGAGAGGGTAGAGGAATGATATGCAGCAAACAGTCCAGCCAGTCAGGTATCAAACTGGAGACTAGCTGGTCAGGGAATTAGCTATGGGTTCGCCAGTGAATTAATTGAGAAGCTAAAGGTCGGCACATCCTTTCCTCCAGGGGATCTTTTGACTCACTTCAGAGGCCTGTAGACAGTTTTGTGAAAGATTGCTATCTAAATTAGAGAAGGTAACTGTGAAAGAATGATGAATCACATCTACAAACTAGAAAAGCACTCAGAGAGCACAGTACTCCGCCAAGGCTGTTCATTCCCCCAGATGGCATTGTCAGAAATGCAGCCTTTTTTTTGGTTTTGATTTTAGAAATGCAGCATTTGTTCAATATTATTGATGGTCAAAAATCACGGCAACATAGAATGTGGCCATGTGAAATTCATGTACCCACAAACAAAATGACCTTGCGCTGAGCACAGGCGTGTGTTATGCATGTGTACGTTATGAACGGATACCGAATCGTGTGGCTTAAATATGTTGCAGGCGGCGGGAATTGATGGGACTCGGGACTAGTTATAGTGACGCTGTGCTGCTGTCTCGCAATGATACAGAAATCTTGGACAAATCCATGGATCCAGACTATTAGTCGCATCATTGCCAAAATCTATTCTCTTGGTCCTTGTGTCATTTCTGACCTTCCCTGAAAATTTCCTCCAAATCCATTAGTCCATTTTTGAATAATGTTGCGAAAAGACAGACAGACAGACAGACAGACAGACAGACAAACAGAAAAACCAACGTTGATCATCACTGTGTTCCTTGGCGGAGTAGTAAATGGAAATTCATGTTCTAAATGGATCTTATTTGCTAGATGTTTCACTTATGACTGTAAATTAAGCTCAGTTAGTAAACTAGTTTAGCTCTTAGTTTCGTGTAGCTTTGTTTAACTTCATCAGGGACATTGCTGTCCAGGCTAGAGGAAGAAAAAAATGAAACACTGTGAACATCCATCCATCCATCCATCATCTATACACCGCTAAATCCTCATTGGGGTCGCGGGGGGGGGGCTATCCCAGCTGACTCGGGCGAAGGCAGGGGACACCCTAGACAGGTCGCCAGTCTGTCGCAGGGCCACATATAGAGACAAACAGTCACTCTCACATTCACACCTACGGGCAATTTAGAATGATCAATTAACCTCAGCATATTTTTGGACTGTGGGAGGAAGCTGGAGTACCCGGAGAAAACCCACGCATGCACAGGGAGAACATGCAAACTCCATGCAGAAAGATCCCAGGAAAGCCGGGACGCAAACCAGGGATCTTCTCGCTGCAAGGCAAAAGTGCTAACCACTACACCACTGTGCAGCCACACTGTGAACATATAAAATATAATGAAAACAGAACCCAAGTTTTCTTAATTGCTCCTATTATTACACTTTTGACATTAACAATTGCTGACATGGCTTCATGTAATGTAGAAAGGATCATTCATAGTGACAAAGTCACACATCATTATCACCTGAATCTGCAGCTCCCTTCGGCTCTACAGAGCACTTTCACAACTTTTAACCTTTTTTTTTGTTTTGTTTTACAACCTGCAACTTTAGTGTTTGTTTCAGTGTGAGCACTCTCTTAACCTTGCATCCAGGAGGTTCAACCAATAAAGAGACAAATCCATCGGTCAAGAAAGCGCTAAAAGAGAAATAAATGTTAGACTGATATTCTGTAGGGGACAGATGTATTAGGCATCTGTTTGCTAGTGTCTTTCATGTGGCCAGAATTGCATGGTAATTCTTTTTATATCAAATGTGTGAAAACTTTGCTAAATGCTTCACAAACATGTTCAAATCGAATGCTTTTCAGATATTTCCCTCAGGACTTAGTGGAGACAGCAGAGCTCACCAGAGAGTCAGTATCAGGTGGACATATATGATAATATATAATAAGCATATTTTTTAAATAAGTTATCACTTATTTATGGTATGTATTCTATTCTATTCTATTCTCTCTGTTTAAATTTGGCAGTTAACCCCCTCTTGCAATGTGTCAAATGTTCTCCTTAAGTCACATATGTAAGTACAGTGCCTTGCAAAAGTATTCACCCCCCTTGGCATTTTTCATGTTTTGTTGCCTCACAATCTGGAATTAAAACGGAGTGTTTGAAGGTTTGCATCATTTAATTTACAGAACATGCCTACAAATTTGAAGATGTGATTATTTGTTTTATTGTGAAGCAAACAAAAAATATGACAAAATAACAGAAAACATCAATGTGCATAACTATTCACTCCCACTGACTATTCAGTCAGTATTCTGTAGAGCCACCTTTAGGCAGCAATCACAGCTGCAAGTCCTTTTTGATAAGTCTCTATGAGCTTGCCACATCTTGCCAATGGGATTTTTGCCCATTCCTCCAGGGAAAACTGCTCCAGCTCCTTCAAGTTTGATGGTTTGCGCTTGTGAACAGCAATCTTTAAGTCTGATCACAGATTCTCAGTTGGATTGAGGTCTATGCTTTGACTAGGCCATTCCAACACATTTATATGTTTCCCCTTAAACCACTCAAGTGTTGCATTAACAGTATATTGGGTCATTGTCCTGCTGGAAGGTGCACCTCTGTTCTAGTCTCAAATCTCTTACAGACTGGTACAGGTTTTGCTCAAGAATATCCCTGTATTTAGCACCATACATCTTTCCCTCAACTCGGACCAGTTTCCCAGTTGCTCCTGCTGAAAAACATCCCCACAGCATGATGCTGCCACCACCATGTTTCACTGTGGGGATGGTGTTCTTGGGGTAAATGAGATGTTTTGGGTGTGCGCCAGACACAGCGTTTTCCTTTATGGCTAAAAAGTTAAATTTTAGTCTCATCTGACCAGAGTACCTTCCTCCATACATTTTGGGAGTCTCCCACATGCCTTTTTGCAAATTAAAAATGTGCCTTCTTATTTTTAGCTAAAAGCAATGGCTTTCTTCTTATCACTCTTCCATAAAGCCCAGCTCTATGGAGTGTACGGCTTATTGTGGTCCTATAGACAGATACTCCAGTCTCTGCTGTGGAACGCTGCAGCTCCTCCAGGGTTACCTTTGGTCTCTGTGCTGCCCCTCCGATTAATGCTGTACTTGCTCGGTCCATGAATTTAGGTGGGCGGCCCTCTCTTGACAGGTTTGTTGTGGTGCCATGTTCTTTCCATTTGATTTGATGGACTTGATGGTGCTCCTGGGGATCATCAAAAATTTGGATTTTTTTTTATACCCCAACCATGACTTGTACTTCTCAACAACTTTGTCCCTGACTTGTTTGGAGAGTTCCTTGGTCTTCATGGCGGTGTCTGGTTAGTGGTGCCTCCTGCTTAGGTGTTGCAGCCTCTGGGGCTTTTCAGAAAAGGTGTGTATATACTGACAGATCATGTGACATACAAGTGGACTTCATTTCGCTAATTATGTGACTTCTGAAGGTAATTGGTTGCACCAGAGCTCTTTAGGGGCTTCATAGCAAAGAGGGTGAATACATATGCACATGCCAATTTTTAGTTTTTTATTTTTAAAATTTTTATTTATTTATTTTTATATATATATATATATATATACATATATACATATATATATATATATATATATATATATATATATATATATATATATATATATATATATATATATATATATATATATATATATATATATAGGCTGCACAGTGGTGTAGTGGTTAGCACTTTCGCCTTGCAGCGAGAAGATCCCTGGTTCGCGTCCCGGCTTTCCCAGGATCTTTCTGCATGGAGTTTGCATGTTCTCCCTGTGCATGCGTGGGTTTTCTCCGGGTACTCCGGCTTCCTCCCACAGTCCAAAAATATGCTGAGGTTAATTGATCATTCTAAAATTGCCCGTAGGTGTGAATGTGAGAGTGATTGTTTGTCCCTATATGTAGCCCTGCGACAGACTGGTGACCTGTCTAGGGTGTCCCCTGCCTTCGCCCGAGTCAGCTGGGATAGGCTCCAGCCCCCCGCGACCCTAATGAGGATTAAGCGGTGTATAGATAATGGATGGATGGATATATATATATATATATATATATATATATATATATATATATATATATATATATATATATATATATATATATATATATATATATATATATTTCTCATTTCACTTCAAAACTGACTATTTTGTGCAGATCCATCAAATAGAATTCAGATTTTAAAAAAATATAAATTTTAAATACAAACGACCTATATTTGTTGGTACTTTCTATCTTTATTATTCGTACAGATGTTTATGAAAACCGAGTTCATTAGCACAAAGCTAAAATAAATTAGAGGTTGTAATGTGACAAAATAGGCAAAAAGCCAACAGGGGTGAATACTTTTGCAAGGCACTGTACAAATATATTTTAAACACATTATTACCATGTGCACATGATCACTAGGGGGTCTAGTATGCAACATTTGGTGGCACATGTCAATGTAGCATCCAGACCCAAGGCATCCAAGGAGAATATTGCATGTCTTATCTGATAAAACATGCCCACGTTTTATCTGAAGATGCTGCCTCAGGATAAGTTTAATTCTTTGGAATCCCCATAGAGCTATTCCCACACTTACAGTTAACTTTAGATGATTCTCAGTTTTCATGGCTTGAATCGGTTTAAGTTTCAGGATTTCAAAAACAACCTATCCTCATGACAGCAAAAAGCAAGAAAATGAGGCCAAGGTAGAACTAGAAATACTTTCACACTGGTAACTTTAACCAACTGCTTTGTCAAACTCATGACAGGTTTTCTAACCCGAACTTCTTTCTCAGTGTGTTTGTGGTGTTCAGGAGAGACTTCCTCATATGATCCTTCTTTTTGCTTTAAAGTTTTTCCCTCCCTTTGCCTATTTTGCCATTCACTTCACAGCTAACTCCTACAGCTTTGAAACACTTCTGCTCTTCATCATCTCATTGTTATGGGAAGCAGGATTGCTCCTCTCCTACGCTTCTTATTTTTGTTTTGGAGTTGACTTCAGTTGGAATGGCTAATATCACATTTAGACCACAGGAGAAAGGCACACTGAACTGCGCTCTTTACTCCTACACAGCTTAGCTTTTAAAATACTCAAACTTTTATCACCACATTACAGTGTTAGGAACTCACTTGCAACTGCAGTCATACACATTTGTAAAATTTCAGTGAACTTAGCTTGCACCTGACTACTCCATTTGTTATTTGGTAGGAAGTGCATTATTCAAACAGTTGTTTTGTATACTGAGTCACCTGACAAACCTCCCCACTGGGATTCAGAGTTCCATTTCCTCATCTCCTGTATTTCCCTGAGCCTTTAAAGATATTTTTCCAGCACAGTACTGTAGAACCCTATCTATAGTGCAGACTAAATGAATAGAATAATCACTCTCCAAATCACTAAATGTATCTTTTTTTTTCTTAACCTTTCAGACCCTGATATCTGGAGCAGTTGTCGAGCAGTTGGACTTTTTGCGAATCAACGAGGCAGAGTAAGACCTTCATCCAATCTTTACGCTAGCATTGTCAGTGCTTTTGCCCATTATATTGTTAAACTGTAGTGTAAGAAATAGAGGCATGGTTTGAAATGTTTTTAAGATTTAGAGAGAAACGACATAAAAGGCCAAAGGAATGACACAAAGATTATTTTGGTTTGTTGATTGAAATGTTGAATGTTGAAAATGATTGGAATAATTTGTCAAACACTGTATATTGGATCTGGTGTCTACTTCTAAATAACACACAAAGTTTTACTTGTCTTTGTGTGTGCGTGCATGTCTCTGCATAGGATCCCAGAGTTTAAGAGCTTTGAGGAGCTTGAGATGCCGAAGCACTCTAAGGTGAAGAGACAGACGAGCACACCGAACGCCTCAGACCTGGAGCAGCAGCCGGAGATCAGTGTGGAGGAGTGGCAGCACAAGTCCACCCAGGAAATCATCCAGAAGTTCCACGTGAGTTGATTAGCTTCATGGGAAAAGGGTCCACACATACATTATCTGTTCTTTTACAAATTAGAAACATACACATAAATTAGGGGATTAATTAATTGAATACATAAAATGTCATTCACAATGTTCTGTAACTGTTGTGTAAAACTGCTAATCAAATGGTAATATTTTAACCTAATTACTTCCTTACCTGAGACAGGCAGTAGCACTCCCATAACAGAGACCTGGGTTAAATGTTGAGCAGTCATCCCTGTGTCTTGGCAGTGTACTTATAATGTATTCTAAGGAATAAATTACAATAAATACATGGAGTGGTAGATGTGTAGGAATCTGTCAGCCAACAAATGCTTAAAACAGTGTCTCGACAGACAGGACAACAGAGTCCGAAACATGGTAATATCAAGAGGTTTTTTGAAACAAACTTCTTGAAAAGATTGCACTTGACCAGTTACGTAATCATTTAAATACTAACAGCCTGGATTTTAGACTGGTGAGTGACCTGAAAATTTCAACAAACTAATAATCACCACTGTCAAATATCACTGCTATGCAGATAGTACATAACTATATATCACTTTTTGAACCCCAGGTTTTTGACTGCTATTTTTACCTGTCTCATCCATATTGATACTTGGATAACAAACCATTTTTGAAGTAGATGTTTCTTTTTTTAACTTGATATGTGTATGTAATAACAATAATATATACTTTAAAATGTCCGGCAAAATGGACAGAAAACTGAGATTGTATTTAGGATTAAAAGCATAAAAACTGCCTTAAGTTTTTGCTTATCTGTCCTTATAAATAATGAAAAAAGTTATCTGGGGTCTGACTTTTTAGATCTGGGATGATCTTAGAGTCCACAGTGCTCAAGCCAACCAGCCAAATTGCACATTCCTTCTTTTTTTTGCTTGTCTTCGTAGAAAGCCTTTAATTAAACTGCAGTTAATTCAGAAGAGTGTAGCCACTGTGTAACTGCACAGGCTAGCTGTATCTCTTATAAGTCTTTAAAAATCCTTTTACTTGTCACTAAGCTTTCCATATCCTGGCTCTTCCTATATCACCCACTGACTTTTGTGTATTGACATTTATTGAGAGTTTGTTAATTTTTACTATGAGTAGATAATGCAATGACTGTCTGTGTTAGCGTGTGAAACCAGGCTCATGTTCCTATTCTTCTATATGTGTGTCGTCACTCAGGACTGCGACTGCTTGGCCAGTCAGGCTCAGCTTGCCAGCATCCTGCTTAGGAAAGAAGGACCAGACTTCCTTTCCAAAGATGGTAAGCACACACACTGAGAGTCAATAACTGAAAGAAGTAGTCTATTTTTTATGGAAAAATAAATGTTTTGGTGCATCCATCAGTTATATCACAATCCTGAATGGATGATAAATCTAGTTACGACTGTATCTGTCTTTATTAAGTTTTTTATGTCTGATCATAAACGTGTGTGATTCCAGAGAACCTGATGGATGAACTGGAGAGAATTTACAGAAGAGCCGGCAGCAGAAAGCTTTGGTCTGATATTCTCGCACATACACAAAAAACACACAGTTCATATGCTCTTTTGTAGTCTTCCAGTCTTCTGTTACTGCCTTTGTTGAGACTGCAGTGCCATTTGTCCAGATTAAATTTAGCTATTGATCACCATTTGTCCAAATATAAAGTTAACTGCTAAGTATTGCATCTTTAAACAATAAAAGATGCATTCAGGAGCAGTGATGTGGCCATGGTCCCATTTCGTACATGTTCAAATTTATTTATTTATTGGTGACTTGTCAATCAGTTTTAGTTGTTGGTGTACAGACTAATTGTGTGTAAGCAAGTGTGAATGAATGTAAAAAAAAAAAAATTTAATGAAATGAGAATAGTATGGGAAGTCTTTTGACTGTTTTGTGTCAGGCCCCCTTAATCCAACACCTTCGCTTCATACCTGTCATGTCCTCTTTTGTCATCAGCACAAACTCTTCTCTTATTTTGACATTTCAAAGTAACTTTTATCTAATCTGGGTGAACTGTAGGCTGGCAGTGCGCCAGGCTGCTTCCATTGTCAAGAAGGTTGCCAGCTCTATAGCTCCTCACATCACTACAATTCTGGTGCATGGGAAACAGGTAATGTTCAGGCAGAGACAGAGTGAAGACCCTGCATGTGTAGTCCCAGTTAGCTGGCTAGCTAGCTGTGTGGTTTCAGAGCTGTGTGAGGTTCAGCCAATTCTACTTTAGGATTCATCATAGCCAGACTGTTCATGGTGCTTTATAAAAATGAAAATGAATAAATAAAGAAGAGAAAAATATTTGCTAAATTAGAGGTTATTTACAACTTTTCAAAAAATATATAATTAATTAGTTTATGCAATTGAATAGATTAGAACTGAGACTTTAGTTACAGTACACTTGAATGAAAAATAATGCAAAATTACACAACCCTGGAGTAATTGCATTACTTCTAAGCAAAACAGTAGAGTATTTGCTATCAAATTAAAATTTAGATTTTCTATAGTAAAGCACAAACCCTACTGTAGGAAGTCAGTGTAATAATAGTCAGCATTGCTCAATCTTGATCACAGACTTAATCCTATTCAGCATAAAATATATCAATGTTGCACAAATTTCTAGACAGGTGTTCTGCCATTCTTCAGAAATTATCTTTTTCAGCTGCTTATTGCTGGAGGGGCTGTCTTGCTCTACGTTTCTCTTTAAAATACCCCAAAAATTGCTGGAATATTCCTCTTCCACCAAGATGTGCAGACTGGGAGTCAACTAGTTAGCCAATGTTTTTTGGACATCCATAGACATTCTTGATGCCATCTGTAAATGCTGTCTCTCTAACACCATTTATTCTCATGCAGCAGCACATCATCACACCCCTTCATCTGTGCTTCACTGTCTGGATTATGCATTCACTGTGGCAGTAATGATCAGGCACATACCAAACACGTTTGACCCCATCTTAGCTGAACAAATTTTTCTTGGTCTTATCTGACCAAAGAAGCAGTTTTGGGTTTTTTGGGGGGGTTTTTTGGGTTTTTTTTTTTTTTGTGGATGCCGTCCGTAGAGGTTGTTGTTATCCAGCGTCCAGTACATTGTCTGTGCTATCACAGAAATTCTGATTTCCACTGTAACCTATATGTAGTAGTTGAACATCTGTTTTTCACAGCAAGACTGTGCAAGTAGTGCACTGTTAATTGCGTCATCTTAGGAGGTTGACCACTCTGGCTTTAATTAGAGTTATATGTTTTGTTCTATACCTCTTCAGTACTGCTGCAACTGTGTTTCAGATTTTTTAGTTCCTGTGACCTTTTTTTCCATTTGTAGCCATGCAGATGTGCAAATGCACAGCCATGTGTCCAAAACCTAAAAAATGCCGGTGTCCATGGGGAAATTTTAAAGGCACAATCGTTTAGTTAGGTTAGTTGGAAATCGCTCGATTTTTTTCAATCATCACAGGTGTAATCACTTCTGTTGCACTGGGTTTACACTTTGAGGCCTGTATTTTTAATATAGTCTTTCTGAAGTATTTGTTTTTGATTGTCCATTACATGAAATACTCTACTGCTTAACTTAGGAATAATGCAATTATTGATAGATCATCCAATTTTTAATTATTTGACATTTAAGTGACATTGGACAGGCATGCGCTCAGTTCTGTTTTATACTGTAACTTTAAAAAAAAAAAACATGTATTTGATAAAATTGTAATACATTATAATACATACAATGCATAAATACATATGTGTACCTTCAAATAAAACAGTTGCTGCTTAATGATGTAAAGTTGATATGGACTATACTAAACATAATTTATGCTCACATTTATGTAAAACTAATACTAGTTCCAATTTTTGTTATGAAATACATTTTATAAAGGAAGATTTTTCTTCTCACTGTGACATTTAACTGACCAGCAGTGACTCTGGTTATAGCTGTTGTAACACAGTAGAAGGCTAGTATCTTAACATCTTGCCGAAATGAAACTTATTTCTAATTAAAATACCATGAAAAATGGCTAACTCTCACACAGTCAGGAGTTTGTCAAATGCAGTTAAGCCAAGCTAGCCATTAGCTTGAGTCAAATGTGTACGGGATCTTGTGTTCAGTGTTGGCTTTCTCCCTCATTAACCATCACAGAGGCTGTACCTTCGTTTCTGCTTCTTTGTTATTGCCCAGCATCACCTGCTACTCTAAGGCTGGCTATATACTGCAGATGAAATAGAATTTGACTGTAGCAGCATCCATACTAGTTGAAGGGCTTATATACCTGCTGCATGAGCAGACACCCCTCGTATTCACCCAGACAACATGTGAAGATGAAGTAATAGTACAAGTGTAAGTCTATGGAAGTAAACTGAACACTTGGCTTTAAAAACTTACATAACCTATTCAGATGATAGTTGCTTCTTAACAATGTAACCAAGCTCATTGTCTGTCACTTTGACTTTTGTGGGCTTCAATAAAATGCAGATCATGTACATAGACAGGTGACAAATTAAATTTGAAAAGTCAGCATCAAGTGTCTTATTAAAGCATGTGCTGCCAGAGCATCTTCATTGTACCTTGCCATTGTTTTTCCAAGTCTGTAGAACTCTACTGGAGGGATAAACACCATTCTTGTAAAAGAAATTCCCTCATTTTATGTTTTGATGATGGTAGTATGAAAAGTATGAAAAGTGCTCTATAAATAAAGTTTGATTGATGAAGTTTGATTGATAGTAGAGAGTGCTATCTAACACTTCAAACCAAAATCCATAGGTTTTCAATTATTATTATTATTATTATTATTATTATTATTATTATTATTATTATTATTATTATTATTATTATTATTATTATTATTATTATTAATTTCCATCCAACCACTCAGTGATCCCTTATATCCTATGGATTGGGGCATTGTCACCTGTAAGAGACTGCTCCCATCAGGATCGACATGTTTCACAAAAACATCAAGGTGATCATTCAGAACAACTTTGTAATTATTGTAGTGATCCCTCAACTGCAATAGTATCAGAAGATCCAACCCATGACAGCAAAATAACCCCCACAGCATTACAGAGCCACCACATGCCCTCACTGTAGGGGTCAGTGATTCAGGTTTTCACTTTAATTTGTCACCCACCTCTATGTCTGCACACGTTACTTAGTGATATGAAACCTGGCGTAGGCGTTTCAGTTCCTTTTGCTCTCTGCGCTTGATGTGGATTTTCCAAAGCAAGGGTATGCATAAATCCAAGAATTGGAGACCCAGTCGATAAAAAATAACACACACTATTATTTGTTGTTTTTTTTAACTCAGCACTGCCAAAATTCAGATTTGTTGTGGCCTGAATCACAAAAAAAATGACATGGTTGTTACACTTGGGAGGTTTTGTTCCCCTCTTTAGCTGCTAGAGTTTTCTGTGCCTATGGTTTCATTCAGCTGGTATTGTTTTCACCTTGTCTGTCTGTCGGTCTGTCTGTTTTGATCATGGTAAAACGTAGTCCTGGATACATCTATGGTAGCAGGCACCACCACAAAGGCCGCTTTGAGTACTTTGACAGGTGTTTATATCTGTCTGTGGACAGCTTTTATCACCATGACAGCACAGCAACCTTGTAAAATGCAATTATCAAACTTTATAGATGTGTAATTCCGATCAAAATAAAGTGTGAAGATGGTTATGATCCTGGTACTCACTGAGTACTCACAGGTCTGACTGTCAATGTATTTGTGGGTATGGCAGCTGGTGTAATCCCATCACAAGATGTTCTCCAATTTTAATTTATGTCGGACTGACAGGCATGACTTTTATTAAATATGTTTTGTTAATTAATAGGATTTTAGCTCAAGTTAAAAAAAAGAAAAAGCCCTGGGGCTGGTTTTCAACTAGCTAGGTAATAGCATCAATACTCAGTTCAATTTACTTTCTCATTTACCTACCATGGGTCAGGAAGTGAAGCTTGAAATAGGTTCGCCAACAAAGCACTGGTGGATTGACACCACATCATGCCTTCTAAACATTAAAGCTTTGTTGCCTTTTTATTCATTGTGCTCAAGATGTGCTTTTGTATTTCTGCAGGTTTAAGCACTGAATAACTACACACACACACACACACACACACACGCACACCATACGAGAGTTGTTCTCAACATTTAATAGGGAGAGGTTGTGTTTCAGCTGATAATATTCATAACTCCATTAATGTGTCATGGTACGAGGGGGTCTGAACCTCTGAACCTAAAGTGAGAGCACACAGAGCAGCAGACAAAGGCACTCACCTTGGGTTCAACACCCCCTCCCTACCCCGCACCGTGTTATAATGAAATGGTGTCATTTGTTCAGTGCTTCTTTGAGGATGGCTTCTACGCCACGTGTGTGTCTATAGCAACCATGGCTGTGGGCTACCATGTGGAGATAAACTCTGTATACTAATTTTTTTCTCATAGGATTCCTGCAGGCAAGAGGAGGCAATTTGAAGGCTGCACTGAATATCATGAACAGTGAATTTATAAATTAATGAACATTAAAATATTTTAGAAGAAATTACCATTGTATTTGGACTTTAAATATCTAAATCACAAGATATATATTAAGACATTTCCTATTTTAGTGTGATGAGAGGTTTGATATGTCCCTTGAGGACAATTTCTTGCCTTTCTGCAGCCATGCTAGTGGCTTTTTGTGTATTTTTCTGTCGTAACCTCTAATACTGGAAGTATTGCAATAATTATCAATTGATTTCCTGCTTTCTATTCATGATATCAATGCCACACATAGACTGAATAATTCATGCTCCACTAAGGCTGCAGTAAAGCTGAGGAATCGGCTCCTCAGCTTGTATTATAAAAATGCTGTTTGTTAAAGTCCTACCTGTTAGTTCTCACTGTCATGATGTCAAGATTGTTTTTGTGTCTTTTCGCCCACTAGGTCTGTTGTCCGTCTTGCTGCCAGTCTCTTAACTAAGCTAGTGGACAGCCTTGCCCCCAGTATTACTAGTGTTTTAGTGCATGGCAAGCAGGTAAGTGGACACAGAGACAACAGGGCCTGATAGTGACTAGTCCTTTTGTTGTGGCATGTTAGAACAATGATTTTAATGTTCACTGATGAGAAAAAAAATGAAATTGGAAGAACATGATTATAAGCTCCTCATGCTGTTATCCTATGAGAGTTATGTAGACTAGTTGCATGCTGATGTCCCTCATCACAGCTCATGTCCATTGTATGTGTATCTAAGCTGTAGTTTTAGCAAGGCTGCTGGTGTGACCACCTTAGAATTCTAATCTGCACCATGTCCATGTGTCGAGGCACACTCTATGAGCCAATTGATATATTGTGACCCATGAATTTGTCTGATGCCACTCACTTGTGCTGGTTTCGTTTTGGCTCATCATTTTCTGTCAAGTGTTATTCAGAGATTAGCCTCCTCTCAAGAGTGTCAGTTATCTTGCCTCATTTTTTACCCTTCTGAACAGTTTTAGGCATTTCATTATGCTGAAGTAGCTCAAGGTGTGAATCTGCATATAGATTGCCTACCAGAGGAAATGCTTTTCTCAACTTGATTGGAAAAGCTGATTTAAAATTTGAGACGACTGTGTTCTTCTGCTCACAATAACAGCTCAGTTGGGGGGAAAAAAACAACACCACCCCATTTAAGTCAATTCTGACTCGAGTCTTCATTGTATTTCTTGTTGTTATTGAAATCCAACACTCCCCTTGAATTCAAAGTTGGTCGTTCCCAAACTTTACTTGCAGCTCCACGCTTCTCTTTTCTCAGTCAGAATCCATTTACATGTAAAGATGAATGATACATCTAAGTGCTGGATTTCATCAGCTGAAGGCAAGGGTAAAAGTGTGTCCTCTCATCAGTAAGATTGCTGCAGTGTAATTTTCATGGGATGAGTTCAGAAGAAATAAATACAAAAGTGCAATCTTGAGATCTGTAATTTTTTCCTGCTCACTTTTATGTGACTCTGAGAAAGTAGGCCAATTTTAGACTGATGGATCAAAGATACTTGTGAGAATTGCACCTTAGATGAAGAACACATGCCACTGTCACGTGTTGCACTGCAGAGAACTTTCTAACTGTGTTGGTGTGATGTCTGCTGTTTTTCCTGTGTGTGTGCATGCGTGTGTGTGTGTGTGTGTGTGTGTGTGTGTGTGTGTGTGTGTGTGTGTGTGTGTGTGTGTGTGTGTGTGTGTGTGTGTGTGTGTGTGTGTGTCCACGTGCGTGCGTGCGTGCGTGCGTGCGTGCGTGCGTGCGTGCGTGCGTGCGTGCGTGCGTGCGTGCGTGCGTGTGTGCGTGTGTGCGTGTGTGTGTGTGTGTGTGTGTGTGTGTGTGTGTGTGTCCGCGTGCGTGCGTGTGTGTGTGTGTGTACGTGCTATTGCCTGTGATTGCCAGGTGACCCTCGGCCTATTCGGCCATGAGGAGGAGGTGATCTCTAACCCGCTGTCCCCAGGGGTGATCCAGGGCATCATCTACAGCAAGTGCTCCCCTCACGGTGGGGAGAGGGAGGCTGTTCTACAGCAGGAACTGGTTATCCACATCGGATGGATTATCTCCAACAACCCTGAGCTGTTCAGTGGCATGCTCAAGATCAGAGTCGGGTAACACAAAATTGGATTAAGTATAGTTGCAGGGTGAGCTGACAGTTCTTGTGTATTTAGTCAAGCAAGACGGACTCATGTGGTATGTCCACTTTGCTGTGATTTTCAGTCAATACAAGCATGTGAATCCATCAAAATATCAGGAACTAATAGCAGTAACACCAAGTCTTTATATTTAAGGCTGTTTTCAGTAATTTTTTGATCCAAATGAAGCACACAGTAATTCACTTTTAAGTGGATTGAGACAGTTTATAGGTGTTCTCTGCATGGTATTTGTCAAAGATACATGTTTGGTCCAAAAATGGCATTGGGAAAATTGAAACATCATGCTGGAGTTACTATTGCGTTAATGCTGAAACAATATATATTGTATATTGTTTCAGCATTAACGCTATTATGTGTGCATGCAAAATAGTCATATTGCTGGAAGTTCTGTGTAAACTAAGGCAATAGTTCCACATTTTGTTCTACAACTTTTTTTGCAGCTCGATACCAAAAGAAAACTAACATGGTTCTAATTTTCAATGACTGAGCTACAAGAGAAGTCTGTCTGAAAGTGGACCATTTAGTCTGAATTAAAGGTTGCTGAATACGCACTACCGTTCAAAAGTTTGGGGTCACCAAGGCAATTTCATGTTTTCCATGAAAACTCACTTTTATTCAGTTCAGTTCAGGCCAGCTTAAGTCGTTGCTGACTATGCAGAACTTTTATTCATGTGCTCACATAATTGCACAAAAGTTTTCTAATCATCAATTAGCCTTTTAACATGATTTGCTAACACAATGTACCATTAGAACACAGGCGTGATGGTTGCTTGAAATGGGTCTCTGTACCCCTGTGTAGATATTCCATTAAAAATCAGCTGTTTCCAGCTACAACAGTCAGGCTCCACATGCACACAACAATATGAGGAACAGAGGAGGAAACAGCGAAAAGGAGAATTTGGTTACAAAAAGAAGCTCACTGTTAGTTTCCGGTATTCTGTCAGCAGTGTCTTGCAAATGTTGTGCTTTTTTAATATTATTTTTTATTTTCTGTAGAAATGCAATTCCCTACAAAATCTGCACAGTCACTCTAGAGTGGTTGATTTTTTCAAAATAGTTACTCAAGTCATCTGATAGAAATTTCAGATTTTTTCATACTGCAGTACAAGTTGCAGAAAAACATGAAATCATAATCTCAGTTTATCACAGTTTGTTCCAGTGTGTAACTGTAATGTTAATTACAGTACAGTATAGAATTGTTAACAAACAAGTGTTTTTAGTTATTTACATACTCAACTTATACAGTATAATCAGACTGAAGTCCTGATATTAATAAAGCAAAGAAGGAATGTGCCCTGACATTAACCATTATTCTCCATTTCATTAATGGGACAAGCCAAAAAACATTTTGCTGTGGTCATTTACTTTATCCTTGGGTTCTTCAGTCATTTATGATCTGTATTGGTGTGGGAAACAAGCGAGATGAAGAAGAATGAAGCTTTCATCTTGCTTGTATATTGTTCTTTGAATACACTTCATGCATTTGTTAGTTTTTGGAAAGCTATTAGCTAGCAAATGTAGAGCACACTCGTCTTGTGCTGTTGACAGTAATCAAAGAGTTTAAAGGCCAATCCCTCATAGATGTCCTTACAGAGGAGGACATGATGCCACCAGTCTGCTGCTGGCAGTTCATCCCTGTGGAACTGCAAACAAAAAAATTTCCTGCAGCCCAATAAGCATTTTCCCCTTAGACTACTATTATGAAAGAGATGTCTGTAAAACTATGGACAGGACCACTGCAGTAAACTACTATGGTTCAAAATGTTATTTTTGAAATGACTTGATTTTAAGTAGATCTCTGATTGTCCATGATGGTGTGAGCTGTGTAGGGTACAGTGCTGTGGTTTTCTAACACAATGTTATATGAATCTCCAGGTGGATCGTTCAGGCCATGAAACATGAGCTAAAGATCCGTGCAGGAGACATGCCACCACAGGACATCTACCAACTATCCCCCAGCGACATCAAGCAGCTCCTGCTAGACGTCCTGCAGCCACAACACACGGGCAGGTACGCTGACAAACACACACTATCAAGAACATAATCCATGCTTTCTCCCTCCTTTCAACTCATAAAATCTGCCTTTGAAGACACTATGACTTTATCTTGATGCATTTACTTCTTGTATAATCTTTTCAGTTTTAATTATTTTATCTTCCGTCTTGTCGACGTCCATATCTTATTATCTGCCGCTGCCTCAACCTAATTTCCCTCTGGAATTATTGAAGTTTTATCTTATATAATCTAATACACACTGACTCACAATTTCCTTTCGTACAACAACTATCATCAGATTTTGCTTGTTACTAAGTATCGGTTCAGCGGTTTCTTGCTCATTTTGCCTCAGGTCTTGGTTGAACAGGCGTCAGATCGACGGCTCTCTGAACAGGACCCCGCTGGGCTTTTATGATCGTGTGTGGCAGATCCTGGAGAGGACCCCCAATGGTATCGTGGTGGCTGAGAATCACCTCCCACAGGTACTCACCCCTTTGACACTGCTGGAGGATAAATACACTAACACATGCTAGTTAAAGGTGTACTGGGTCTTTAGTTAATGGTAAATGTTACTAGGGTCTGTAGAAAACAATAAGGCCAAGTGAAACAGATGATGTGAGGAGAGTTGTTTATTTTGTATTTGATTTCATGTACAGATTGTGACATCCCTGCCCACACAGTGTTTTTACACGACTTCATTATTCTTTTCAAACATACAGACTAATCATCAAATTTTACTTTTCCTAACTTAATTGCACACAGTAGATATAACAGTGCTACAGTGCCTAATAAGAAATTTAAGCACAAGCAGATGACATGTTTCTTCTCTGTTCCTTAAACCTTCCATCCATCCATCCATCCATCCATCCTCTATACAATACTTAGTCCTCATGGGTCGTGGGGCTGCTGGAGTCTATCCCAGCTGACTTAGGGTGAAGGTAGGGAATTCCCTTGGCAGGTCACCGGTCTATTACAGGGCTACACATAGAGACAAACAGTCACACTCACATTCACACCTACGGACAATTTAAAATCATTAATTAACCTCAGCATGTTTTTGGACTGTTAGAGGAAGCCGGAGTACCCGGAGAAAACCCACACATGCACAGGGAGAACATGCAAACTCCACACAGAAAGATCCCAGGCTCAGGCCGGGATGCAAACCGATCTTCTAGCCTCACAGTAAAGGCTGGGTTATGCTTTCCGCATGAACAAGCCGCACGTGAGATCGTGTGTGACTTTATACTCCGTGCGGCGTCTGCTCCCAAACTGCAGGGGGCAGTGTATCACCAACACACGTCTACCTAGTCTACTCTAGTACTAAATTAGAGTAGAAGACGTTTGCCATTTTTTACACCACTTACAACATGGCATTTTACCGAATAGTTGCATTTCAGCAGTTAGTTTTAATTGCACACCATGAATTGTTCATATCCCGGTTAACATGGTGATCTCTGTGTGATGAATCAAATATATATATATATATATATATATATATATATATATATATATATATATATATATATATATATATATATATATATATATATATATATATATATATATATATATATATATATATATATATATATATGGGCTGCACAGTGGCGTAGTGGTTAGCACTTTCGCCTTGCAGCGAGAAGATCCCTGGTTCGCGTCCCGGCTTTCCCGGGATCTTTCTGCATGGAGTTTGCATGTTCTCCCTGTGCATGTGTGGGTTTTCTCCGGGTACTCCGGCTTCCTCCCACAGTCCAAAAATATGCTGAGGTTAATTGATTATTCTAAATTGCCCATAGGTGTGAATGTGAGAGTGATTGTGTGTCTTTCTATGTAGCCCTGCGACAGACTGGCGACCTGTCTAGGGTGTCCCCTGCCTTCGCCCGAGTCAGCTGGGATAGGCTCCAGCCCCCCCCGCGACCCTAATGAGGATTAAGCGGTGTATAGATAATGGATGGATGAATGGAAATATATATATATATATTTCTAGACTTGAGCTACGAGTAGGTCCTCGTCGTCTGCCATGTTTTTCCGTGCTGCTCCATTCGCGTACTTAGAAAAATGTGGAGGTGCATGATGACGAAATTTTCCATGTGAGAACGGCTGCTCAAGGGGGCGTGGCTGCTAAAATTTATCTGCATGGAGCCGCATGGACTTTGCGGACGCGGCAAGCATAAAACAAGCTTTACAACAGTGGTTCTCAACCTTTTTCGGTGACGTACCCCCTGTGAACTATTTTTTCATTCAAGTACCCCTCAACCAAGGCAAAGCATTTTTGGCTGAAAAAAGAGACAACCGACGTAAAATACAGCACTATGTCATCAGTTTCTGATATATTAAATTTCATAACAGTGCAAAAAAAATTTCATTTATAGTGGTCTTTCTTCAACTATTTGGAAAAAATAACTAAAAACTTGTTGAAAAATAAATAATTGATTCAAATGTAAATAAAGTTTTCTCCACATAAATAATCATCAATGTAAAGTGTCTTCTTATGGTATTTATAATAGAGATCTGCTCTCCATCTGGGTTCTTGAACTATAAACATTTCCTCACAAAAAAAATCTTTAACATCAATGTTTATGGTAAATCTTCACAAAAAATCTAACTGTCAACACTGAATATTGCATTGTTGCATTTAAATGAGTTCTTTTTATAGACATTTTAGTGAGAAACCTGAGCTTGTGCTTCACTGAGGATCTTTGTCAGTCTTGGTGGCAGGGAGGCAACTGCTGAGATCAAGCTCTTCTCCAGGCACAGTCTGTTTCTTTGCTTTGATTTGATCACAGTCATTGCAGAGAAGGAGGTCTCACATCAATATGTGAAGGCAAAGGGCAACAGCTGGGGGGGTGGGGGTGGTGTTGTTACAGTTTGTGGCCGTAAATCCCATTAACACATATTCTTTGGAATACTGTCTGAATTTTGCCAGCTCTGGTTTGACCTTCTTTGGTACCTGTTCCTCCATATTTTCAGTTGCATTTCTGTTACGCTTTAACCAGGACTCCATTGTTTTCTACATTGACAGTTGATGCCATGTGGCACATGCCAGGTAGGGTCAAACCATCATGGAATGGGAGAAACTCTAGGTTTATGGTAATAAAATGGAATGGCCTACATGATATGAAATTCAGTTTATGAACGTTGATTCGTATTTTGTTGAAGTATTATTGAATAAATATATTTTATGAACGATTTTTGAATTGGAGGCTGTACAGTGGCGTAGTGGTTAGCACGTTCGCCTTGCAGCGAGAAGATCCCTGGTTCACGTCCCAGCTCGGACCTGGGATCTTTCTGCATGGAGTTTGCATGTTCTCCCTGTGCATGCGTGGGTTTTCTCCGGGTACTCCGGCTTCCTCCCACAGTCCAAAAACATGCTGAGGTTAATTGATGATTCTAAATTGCCCGTAGGTGTGAATGTGCGAGTGATTGTTTGTCTTTGTATGTGGCCCTGCGACGGACTGGCGACCTGTCTAGGGTGTCCCCTGCCTTCGCCCGAGTCAGCTGGGATAGGCTCCAGCCCCCCCCCGCGACCCTAGTGAGGATTAAGCGGTGTATAGATAATGGATGGATTTTTGAATTGTTGCTAGTTTTTAAATATTTTTTTGGAAATCTCACATACCCCCTTGCTATACCTTCAAGTACCCCCAGGGGTACATACCCCCATTTGAGAACTGCTGCTTTAGAAGATCAATGCTAACCACTGTACTACTGTGCAGCCCCTCTTAAAACTATTTTTTTTTAATCTCCCCATCTCTCTGCAGCAACCATCACTCTCTGACATGACCATGTATGAAATGAACTTCTCCCTGCTGGTGGAGGACACGCTGAAGAACATCGTCCTGCCTGAGTACAGACAAATCATAGTAGAGGTAAAGAAAGCACCACCAGAGGGCACCAAGCAGAACCAAATCAAACTGAGTGAAGCTCATCTAAATCAGATAACTTGTTTTTTTTGTTTTCTTTAAATGAAAATGACATTGTTTCAAACTGATTACAATCCTTCCCTGTTAGTGTTAACTTTTTCTTCTCATCCTCTCTCCACCATGTGAGCAGTTGCTGATGGTGGTGTCCATATTGCTGGAGAGAAACCCAGAGCTCGAGTTCAGTGACAAGGTGGATCTGGACGGACTGGTGAAGGAAGCCTTTAATGATTTCCAGAGAGACTGCAGCCGCTTTGAAGGAATGGAGAAACAGGTAGATTGGCTCCTGTCAGACTGTCAGGTTAAATGATATTGCACCATTTTCTCCTTTGAACATGACCCTGAGTGTCTGTCACAAAATTCTAACACCACCTTTCCAAATTGATGTTCTGAAAAACTTTGATCTTTTGCTCCAGTTATACTCAAATAATCTAACTAAAGGGCTACTTTAATGAAACGGTGGTTAAAAGGCTAGGACTGCCATTTTACAGTTCATTAGAGCCTTATAAGATTTATAAGATTTAATCCTGTTGGAATGCTTTTTGCATATGGCAAAGGCTTATTCATCCTTGCACACTCATTGGTTACTTATTGAGTGAGTTATCATTTGTCCCTCACTGTGTCTGTGCCAGGACAACATGGAGGCATTCTACAACACACCACCGGTGGGAAAGAGAGGCACCTCCAGCTACCTGACCAAAGCTGTAATGATCCTGCTGCTGCAGGGCGACGTCAAGCCCTGCAAGGATGACCCGTGCTCTGTTAGTTAGATATACAGCACTTTGACCCCTAATCCCAGCCAGCTGCAGTGTAGTCATCAAATGGTCTGAGAGGACTACTGCGAATTCACCACATGTATTCTGAAGATAACTGCTAACTTCTCCGGTCCTTCTTCAGCAGGACTTTGCCCACTCCAGCAAGCAGTTCAGTTGACATTGATTAGCAGGTCTGCGGTTTGCTCTGGAGCTTAAAATACAAATATAAAAACAAAATCATTGGGAATGATACTCTCAGTTCCACAAGGTCCTTCACATATCTGTGTTTTGTCACTGCCCAGAATCCCAACCCTACTGGTAAATCAACTTAAATTTTAATGTTATTATATCATGCCGTAGTGTCTCATAACTTGCTAATGTCACCACATATCTAGTTAGCTGTTGTTACACTGTATCTGGATGTTGTGGATTAGCATTTCTGTACTGTATTTCAAAGGTTAATATACTGTACATCGTTGGTTCAAAGTCTCCCAGATTTGAGTCAAAATGATACTGAGCGACAGCTAAGAATAGCCAACAAGTACATCAATCAGCCATAACATTAAAACCATTTCATATTGGTCCAGATTGGCTTGTTCCGGTGCATCCTGTGGAATGAGATGTAAATAATCCAGTGGCTGGATCAACGCCTTGGGCTGGTACATGTCAAAGTAGCATCCACATGAACACCAGAACCTGAGGTTTCCCAGAGGAACATGGCATTGTGATAAGGTGAACTCTCAGTGACTTTAATATTGTGACTAATCAGTGTTTATTCATAAAAAGTAAGAAAATAAAAACTAATTTAAGGGAATATCACACATCTGGTAATAGATTGGAGTTGGACTAGCTTAGCTTAGTTTAGCATATAAATTTAACATGAGAGAAACTTCTAGCCTGACTCCAGTCCAGAACTAAACACCTTCCTTCTAAACACACGGGTGTAATTCTCTGAAATAAAGCAAATTACTTCCTCTTACTTTTGATGTTGTTTAGAATACTGTTATAAATGTTCTCTGTTGTGGCTCTCAGGTAAAGAATTATTGTGAACTCTTAAATGAACCAGGCTCAGATGTGACGGTTCAAGCTATATCTTACATCTCACCAGCAGTAATCTGTAGCTGTTACATAGCAATTTAAAGTACAAGATCATGTTGTGTCATATTGATGTATTTGACTCCCCGGGGCCTGAAACATGTGCAGCCTTTTCACCTGAAATTGAAAGCAGTTACTTCTGAAATTATTTCATGAAAGAAATTTAAGAATTTTCTTCAGAATACATGTTCATGGGTCTTTGGCATTAGAGGGATTGACAGCCGCTGCACTTAGTGTTCAATGTGTGTTTTTTTTGTGGGGTTACACGGTACAGTATATTGTTCTGCTCAAACTCAAACATCTAATAGACGTGTATACATGTCTATTAGATGTTTGTTGTACTGTGTTGAGCTTCTCTTTAAAGAACACTGTGTTCTGTCACCTCTATGTATTGCAGAGTGTACCGCATGACAATAGGTTTTGTTCACCGTAACCTTGCAAAGGGTTCTCTGGGCAACAAAACACAGTTTTTGAGAGGTCTGTTTTGCACAACAGGCCGCTGCATGACAATGACTATGGCTCATCAGACATCCAAGTAGTTTTTTTCTGAATGTGGGGAACAGAAAAGATTGCTGCCATCTTTAGGTAGAGATGATAAAAGACTCAGTCTGACTTATTTTTAAGTGTGCCTCTCTGAATATCATCACTGTGATGAATCTGCCCGACCTTGTCACAGCGCATTTGAGCGTGCGTGTGTGTTGTTTGCCCCTGTCGTTCAAAAGAAGTATTTTTAACTCAAAACTGTAATTTCAGAGAATAAAATTGTGGAAACTGTAAAAATGTCCTTGTGTGTAATTTTCTGTCAGCTTTATAAACTGTATTGGTGAATGACTAAATAAGAGTCACCCCCTGTTCCTTATATTCTACACATACATGACTATGAAGTACAGACATTTAATTGCTGAACACGAAGAGAAAATCTTTTGTTTCCTGGTTAAAACTGCAGCAGGATGGAGCGTGACGGCTACACCCCTGAGTGGTGTGTTTGGCATTGTATTGGATCCTACCAGTTACACCCACTCATGTTGCCCAAAACCCTTATCAATCTGCATCTCGCCACTGACGCTGTCTGGCAACACTGCCTAAGTGACTGGCAGTGAGAGGTGGAGTGGTGGGCGAGAGCCAGAGGAGAAGATAAATGAGCTCTGCCTCACATTCACTATATTCAAATCAGCTTGCTTGCTGGTGAGAGGAGCTCTTGCCTGTCTTGTTGAATAATCTCTTCTACACCAAGACAAATCCAGGAGAAATTTGTTTCTCGACCTTAACTATAGGAATCTCAAAAAGGGTTTATATTGTTGCCAATTAGCTATACCCTATGGAATGTAAGATGAAGGGTCATGTTTTCAAACACAGAGAATCCTTCAGAGAACTCCTCTCTTACAGATAGAATTCAACTCAGGGAGCAAACTACTGCTATACACTATATCAACTGTGGCTTTTAACTTATTATGCCAAAATGATACATAAAAATCTACTAAATCACATTAAAGAGCACTCTGACAGTTTGGTGAGTTTAATCTTGATGTAATTTTTCTCTGCTATTGGAGTTTAAAAAGTGTTACACAGTCAGTCCACCAGGTGTAGCACAGTTCAAGGAATGAATTTGATGTAGTCTCAGATTTTATGAGAGGTCTGTAAGATGTTTCTTTTTTATTATTATTATTAAATGAATAAATGTGAGTACTAAACGAAAGATAATTTATTACAAGTAAAATTATGTTGAATTGAGTCCATCAGCTGGAAGTCTGGAACTAATATGCAGCATGCTGTTTTTAATAATCTCCTCAGTATTTTCCCATAATTACCACACAGCATTTTACCTCAGAAAGCTGGTCTGTCTTCACCTATGAATTACAGCTTTCTTATTTTCTGACCAAAGGGCACACAAGGTGAGCGGGCAGAAAAACTTTGTTTTGTTGCCTGGACTATGGTTTATCAAGTGATTGAACTGATTCATTAGATTATATAGATGTGTGTGAATCAAATTAATAAAATGACATGAATGAGTTAAGTACGAGGTAGAACTGTCATAACTCCGCCAAGGAACATGGCAGAAATATGTGACGATCGGCACACATCTGCTTTTCCGTCTGTGCACAACATTTCCCAACACACTAACGGATTTGAATGAAATTTTCAGGAAAAGTCAGAAATGACACAAGAACCACCTCATTAGATTTTGGCAGTGATGTGGCTTTCAGTCTGGATCCACAGATTTGTTAAAAATTTTTGTATCATTGCGAGATAGCGGCACGGCGTCACTGAAACTGTGACAAGTGAACACTACATTAGTTGCCTGCTGATGATCACATGATTGGAATCCTACTAAAACTCGACCGCTGCAGACTCATCCGACCGACATTATACAAGGAACAATTGATTAAATTGTGGAGGTGTTTCCAAGTCCCATCAATTCCCGCCACCCACGACATATTTAGGTCACATGATTCGGTATCCGTACATAACGTGCACATGCATAAAACAAGCCTGTACGCTGCACAAAGTCATTTTGTTTGTCATTTTGTGGGTACATTTATATTGAATGGCCACATTCTATAGTGCTGTGATTTCTGATCATCTATAGCATTGCGGACAAAGCTTGCTCTTCTTTAGAATGCCAAGAAAGAGGTCAAACCAGATAATAAACCCTTTTTGTTTAGGTTCTGGTCCTAAATCCAGCATAGAACTGCCATCCTGGACATTGCACAGAATGGGGAACCCTCCCATTCTCAGGAAGAAACTCCATTACAGTCACAGAAGTGAATTACAAAAGTATTCAACCCCTGTTGGCTTTTTGCCTATTTTGTCACATTACAACCTCTAATTTAAATATTTTTTTAAAATCTGAATTCTATTTGATGGATCTGCACAAAATAGTCAGTTTTGAAGTGTAACGAGAAATATATATATATATATATATATATATATATATATATATATATATATATATATATATATATATATATATACATATATATATATATATATATATATATATATATATATATATATATATATATATATATATATATATATATATATATATATATATATATATATTTCTCTATATATAAAAGACATTTTTAAAAATAAAAAACTAAAAATTGGCATGTGCATATGTATTCACCCTCTTTGCTATGAAGCCCCTAAAGAGCTCTGGTGCATAATTAGTGAAATGAAGTCCACTTGTATGTCACATGATCTGTCAGTATATACACACCTTTTCTGAAAAGCCCCAGAGGCTGCAACACCTAAGCAGGAGGCACCACTAACCAGACACCTCCATGAAGACCAAGGAACTCTCCAAACAAGTCAGGGACAAAGTTGCTGAGAAGTACAAGTCATGGTTGGGGTATAAAAAAAAATCCAAATTTTTGATGAGCCCCAGGAGCACCATCAAATCCATCAAATCAAATGGAAAAAACATGGTACCACAACAAACCTGTCAAGAGAGGGCCGCCTACCAAAATTCATGGACCGAGCAAGTACAGCAATAATCGGAGGGGCAGCACAGAGACCAAAGGTAACCCTGGAGGAGCTGCAGCGTTCCACAGCAGAGACTGGAGTATCTGTCTATAGGACCACAATAAGACGTACACTCCATAGAGCTGGCCTTTATGGAATAGTGATAAGAAGAAAGCCATTGCTTTTAGCTAAAAATAAGAAGGCACATTTTTAATTTGCAAAAAGGCATGTGGGAGACTCCCAAAATGTATGGAGGAAGGTACTCTGGTCAGATGAGACTAAAATTTAACTTTTTAGCCATAAAGGAAAACGCTGTGTCTGGCGCACACCCAAAACATCTCATTACCCCAAGAACACCATCCCCAATGTTGGAAGTCTGCTGGCAGACACTGCGCTGTGAGCGCTCCAATGGCAGAACTCATTGTCTAGCCACCACGTGACACTTCAAGACAGACAGCCTGGATATGTTGTGAGGAAGTTTCGCCCTAATCGCTGTGTTCCAGCCAATGGAAGCGCCGATCCGGTCAGCGCTGCATAAAATAGGCAAAGCCAACCTCTTCTATCTGCTCCTGATTGGGTTGATGTTTTAATAACAACAATAGTCAAATTTATTCACTTGTAAGCATATATCAATGGTAACCCAGATCATAGAAACGTTATGTTAGCTCGTTTGATAACTACCCTCCTTTCACCATAATCCTCTTCATTTAATAGTTTAGTCTGATTCCATACATTCACTACACACACTATATTTTTCACTGTCTATAGTTCACTTGTATTGTTGTAGTAGAATAGTTAATAAATGTTTTTCATTTTGACCAACTCACGGTCTTGTGTTTTCCTTACTGTGGGGACTGAGGTTAATTTTATCAGAACTCTAGACTTTCAGATATCAGACTGATCGCCTTTATTATAATCAAAGTCTCTTTGAGACTTAGTTTAAATTTATCATTTCCCAATGGTGCCCCTAAATTAATGAGTGCAATTTAACAACATTAGTAGTTATGCTACAATAACTACTAAACGAATGCTGTGTTTCTAAAAAGGAATACTGCATTTCTGACAATGCCATATGGGGGAATGACCAGCCTTCACAGAGTACTGCGCTCTGTGATTGCTTTTCTTGTATTATAGAAGAATTAACTGCATTTTTCATATATTCACTCCAATATTAATATTTCCTTCTTTCTTTGTTGTCTGACATATGTCATCACATGTGCAGTATATTGTACCCACATCACTGCCACTATCTATATATCTGGAAGAATGCTCTTTTCATTGAGATAACCATTAGGGATCCCAATCCCAAATGGCAAACTCGGATTGACCGCTCAAACAGAGCAAAATCCTCCCACGGCAGCCAGCACATCATTCAAATTTCTGTATCTCTGTCACATTTCCTACAATAAAACAGCAGGACATCCACCATAGTCTCCCTTGTCTCATCTGGCTTTGAGATGTGAGTGAATGTCAGACTGTAGATAAAACGGTACAACAATATGTATGGAAATTATGCATGTTAATCTATCATTGTACTCTGAAATGAAAGCATAGAACAAATGTACAAATGAAGTTTAAAAAATACATTTAGAAACCAAACTGTATTCTAAATTTTTGACTCATCAAAGTACCCATCGTCTGCAGATGTAACAGCTGAACAGACTCGTGGCATTCTTTCCACAATGGAAATCAAGCACTTTTCAGACAGTTCTTCCCAACTCTGATGCAGAAGTTCCTTTAAATGTGTGGCAATGCTAGGTGACTTTGCTTGCACTCTTCTGTCCAATTCATCACAAACCAGCTCCATGGCCTTTAAATCTGGAGACTGTGCTGGCCACTCCATGTTTTCAAGTTTACCATCTTGTTTTTTTTTCCTAAAGTATTTCTGGCATAGTTTGGATTTATGTTTTGGGTTATCGTCTTGCTGTATCATGAACCTCTGATGAACTAAACTCATACCATGGCTCTGCAGAATGCTGTGGTAGCCATTTTGGTTCAGGGTACCTCTCACTCTGTATAAATCACAGACCTTGGATCCAGCAAAACAGCCCCAGACCATCACGCTTCCTCCTCCATGTTTGACAGCTGATGTCACACACTGAGGAACTATCTGACTATTTGCCTATATGACAAAAATCCTGTGTGATGAACCAAATATTTCAAATTTTCCCCAGTTTCTGAGTGCCTTTTGATGGTGAAGAAAACTGTACTTACTGATATCTTGACTTTGCTTGTAGTTTCTCTGTAGGAAAGACCTACATTTTTAAGTGTTATGATGGTCTGTCTCTCTTCGACTGTGAGTTGCCTTTTTCACCATTTTTATAGCAACACACTACTTTCTGCAGTACAATACTGTTTAAAATAACGCTCTAAAGGATATGGTGCCACGGTGTGTTCCAACACTATTTTGATGCAGACAGACGAGGTTTTAGTAATCAAGAAAAATTGGGACACCTGTAGGATTTGGTAGCACCAACTTTCAAGGCCTGATCAACCTTGATTGCTGCAGAGCAGCTTTAAATTGTTAACCCATTTCTTCTTAGCTGAAAAAGGCCTTTTTTGTATAATTCTGTTGCATATTTTTCCAGTTTTCCAGAAAATGTTGCCACAACTTTCCCAATATTGGCCACTATGGGCAAACCTCCTTCAACAATCTAGGAATAAAACGTTTGTCAAAATAGGTTCACTTGTGGTTTGCCACCACAATTTAGCATTGAACATTAAGTAACCTTTGGATAACAAGTTTGCCAT
Source organism: Amphiprion clarkii (assembly GCA_027123335.1). Lineage (NCBI taxonomy): Eukaryota > Metazoa > Chordata > Actinopteri > Pomacentridae > Amphiprion > Amphiprion clarkii. The sequence goes on along the minus strand of CM049567.1, from coordinate 27,981,307 downwards.
TTGGGGCAAAGAAAGTTTTCTAGTATCTTAAAGATACTGTGACATACTGCAAAAACGTAAATGGTCGTGCCTCACAACAAGACAGTTGTAATCTCAGCTGCATTGTTTCGTGTGCTTCGGCTTCGCCCACAAAACCGAAATTCTCAGATGACACTGTAATACTTAGTCCGCTAAAAACTAGTGACAATTTAAGTAGCCACAGATCTCGAGTGGATGGTTTTGTTAACTGGTGTGATGCTCACCAACTGCAGATTGTTGAAAAAATTTCACTCTCAGTCCCTCAAAGTTTGCTGTAGTGGGGTGTTGATTGGTATTCCAGCATACCAATAACCAATATTCAAGTTCACCAACACAGAGCATGAGTCTGTGAGGGTAAACCGATTAAGAACATGTGCAGTGTCCATATTTTATAGGATGGTCAGAGAGTAGGGAGGGGGGGAGTAGGGAGGGGGGCCGTATTGACATACAACAAACAAAAGGTGGTTGAAACAAGAGGTCCGGCAGAGGGATGCAAAAGAGCAACAGCAAAAGGTAAGAAGGGGGTCTGACAGTAACAAACGACAAAAGAACTGTAGATAATCATGGCAAATGGAATGGAGTGACACGTGACACTAGAAAGTATTTGTAGCAAAAGGTGTGTGCTATTTTCTTCATCAAGATCAACACAAGAAAACAGTGGAGATGCTACTAGACCTCAGGGTAACGGGAGATCACAGCTCTGTGGCCATACATGGGTACAACATCGAGCAAGGTCAGGTCATACAAATGCATGTGTGCATCTCGACAATGACTTAACCCTCGTAATGTCCTTCCAGTTGCCATACACTTTTTGTCCTCGGGGTTCAAAATGACCCTGCCTTGATTGACGGTTATTTAAAGCATTTAGTATAAATTGTCAATAAATCTGTGTTACACCTTTAGTCTGACTTCAATCCAATTTATTACCACAAATTTTTCCCTTGATTTTGGAGTTTAAGGACAAATAAACCTTGCTGACATAAAAGTATACAATGGCAAAATATTTTGTTTGAGGTCAGAATGAGTCAAGGACAACACGATAGTTAAGGTCGCACACGCAAGAGGCTAGTGTCTGTGCCCAAATCCACCAAATCCATCCGCCTGCATTTCCTCCATCGCCTCAGGCTGTTTGGTGTCTGTAAAAATAGGATTTTTTTTAAAGAGTAACAAATGAGTCTGTGTTACGATATGGCATTACGAGTTTGTTCGTAAATTTGACTGGTTAAACGCTCAGATACTTAATTTGTTAAAGACAGCAGAGAAAGTCATTGGTATTCCAGCACCTCTACCCGCCCCCCCAGACCTGTTTGAACAAATGACCCTCAGCCAGGAAGACAATATTTTATCAGATACCTCTCATGCACTTGCACCCCACATACATTCTACTTATCAGGTAGTAGGTATAGGGTTCCACTATGTCAACATAACAGGTACAAACACTCATTCATCCCTTTGTCAGTGAAGCTCATTAATGAGCAGGATTACCCAGGATGAACAGAAAGACAGGAAGCCAGTAAAGTAATCCAGCTAACCATGTGTGTAACAATGTAAGGGGTGTATTCTGTTCTGTATTTTTGTCACACATAACGCTGAATTTGCACATTGCACTTTTGCTCTTAACCAATCTGATAATGCACTGCACTTTAATTTCACTTATTTTTTATTCTGAATGTTTCTTATTTCACTGTTGCATGGGTTGTCTCTGCAGCAGAGCCCTCCTCCGTCCAAGACAAATTTCTCCGAAGGGAGACGAATAAAGACACCTTCACTAACTCCAAAGACATGCAAAAAACGTTAATTGGTGAGTCTAAACAGGCCATGTGAATGTGATCATGAATGTCTGGGATCGACTTCAGCCCTCCTTTGACCCTCGTAGGATAAAGTGGGTAAATCTAATGGATTTAATATGTTTAATATATGTTCTGAACAGAGTTAGCCTGATGTCCACTACAGCTTTCACCTAATTTGCATATATATATATATATATATATATATATGCTGTGACAATGCCACCTGGGCCTTACATACACACGTGGACAAAATTGTTGGTACCCCTCCGTTAATGAAAGAAAAACCCACAATGATCACAGAAATAATTTGAATGTGACAAAAGTAATAATATTAGATGAAAATTAACCAGTGAAAATCTGACATTGCCTTTGAACCGTGGTTCAACAGAATTATTTAAAAAAATAAACTCATGAAACAGGCATGGACAAAAATGATGGTACCCTTAATTTAATAGTTTGTTGCACAATATTTTGAAACAATCACTGCAATCAAACCATTTCTGTAACTGTCAATCAGACTTTTGCACCTCCCAGCAAGTATTCTTGTCCACTCCTCGTGAGCAATTTTCCTCCTGTGGCCACCTCCAGGGAGGTTGGCTACAGTCCCATGGATCTTAAATTTCTGAATAATCTGTGCAAATGTAGTCACAGGAACATCAAGCTGCTTGGAGATGCTTTTATAGCCTTTATCTTTAACATGCTTGTCTTACTGATCTCCTGAGACAACTCTCTCCTTTGCTTCCTGGTCGAATGTTTAGTGTAGTGCACACCATGTCACCAAACAGCACAGTGATTACTTGTAACCCTATAAATAGGCCGACTGATTTATTACGTTTGTGATGCTAATTAGAGGACACACCTTCATTGAACATGCCCCTGTGGTCACATAATTTTCAGTCTTTTCTAGGGGTACCACATCATTTTTGTCCAGGCCTGTTTCATGAGTTTATTTTTTAAAATAATTCTGTTGAACCACAGTTAAAAAGCCATGTCTGATTTTGATTGGTTAATTTTCATAGAATTGTTATTTATTATTACTTTTCTCAGATTCAATCTATTTCTGTGACGACTGTGGGGTTTTTTTTCCATTAACCGAGGGGTACCAAAAATTTTATCCACGTGTGTAGCTACGGTTTAATTCTATTATGTCCTTGTACCAACTAAAGCCACACAGGTTCCAATACCACAGGGGGCGAGATGTGTTCCAATTAAACAATTTCATTCACAGATTTATATTAAAAAATATATATAATAATGTCACACACCAGTTAACACATTTAGAGAGAAAAAAAAAAGGAATGGGCAATGGGGAGTAAGAACAGGGCTGGGGTTTATCGTGTGGCAGGGCAACCGAAAAGGAAGAAGGATCCTCAAATGAATCACCCGTGACACTGGAAAAATGCACACACACAAAACGAAAGGCGGGGAAGTGGGTGAAGACCACACCACCACCAAGTATTAACCGCCGCATTCAACCCACAGCACGTGACAAAGACAGAACACAGATTAATAAAAACATGCCTAAACTAAGCAAAACTAGTGTGGACTAAACCAAATATCTACATAACAAAAGACAAAACGTTAATGACCAATCAAATCGATATATGAAACGAAATAAACTTGCAAAAAAGTAACTAATATACAATAAATGAAACTAAAATACAAACAAGAAATTACTGAATTAATTTCTGAATAACAAGGTCAAAAAACAAATCAACTCAAATGCATGAGGCTTCAAACGTTAGGGCCCACTAGACCTAGGCCATCCAGGTTCCAGAGCAACCACTGCCACGATCGGCCTCTGGCGGCACTCAGCCGTGCTAGGCCGAGACATAGTCCGCTCCGAGCGGGCAGCAAAACATACAAAACAAAAAAAAAAAAACCAAAGCAGTACAAAAAAAAAAGAACCAAAACAGCAGTGCGTCTCGAAGTGGGCCAGACCGTTACACCGGGCTGCTAAAAAACGGAAATAAACCCGAAGTTTAATAAATGGATTAAAATCAACCTCATACATACCCGGCGACCTGAGGATGTGAGTCGGGAGAATACAGGTCAAACACCACGACTGGACCAGGCGGGTAATTGTGCACACAGCAGGGCTCAAGCAGATCACTGTCACCCTGGCCCCAACGGTCGGCCACGCAGAAAGGAACAGAGATTGTGTGACACCATGCTCAACTACACTCAAAGGGATTAAACGGCAGAGCATTCACGTTTGGAGAGAAGACAGCGCCGTCTGTCGCACCAAACAGAGGAACGGCTGCGTCCAACAACGCTGTCACGCCGCGAGCCAACAGCCACCACAGCAGTAAAGCAAGGAGCGGAAGACAGGAAGGGCCATCCCTGCACACCTGGATATCAAGGGAGCATGGTACCGCCCAGCAATTACGGTACCCGCACTGCTGGCCAGGAAGGACACAACCTCTTGTCACATCAAGAAACCTTAATCTCATCTATAATTTGCTGCAAAACCAGGATTCTGTCTCAGTAACATGAATTAAAATTGTAAGGAGCATTGTATGTAAATCCTCATTAAAAAAAACAAAAAAAACTAAACATTTTTAACATTTTTAAAGGGAAAACAGAAATTATGTGCAAACAAGTTTAGGGAATAAGTGCTGTGGTATGTGGCACTGGTCCATGTTATATAGTGGAACCGATACAAATGAGATTAGAAAAATTTGTGAGCAGAATTTAAGTCATGGCCTCACAGTGTCCAAGTACAACTGCGTGTATTAAAAGACTTGGATATGGCGCTGCCACTATCTTGCGGTTTATTTTTCCCTGTGGCTACTTGCAGTAATAAAATCCCCTGTGGCCCAAAGAGCAATTACTCCCTAGACCACCTTATAAAGGAGACACCTCTAATGGCAAGCAAGGTCAAATTTGATTTTGATTTTGTATTTGTACAACTTTCTCAGAGCCAAGATAAGTGAGTTGCATTGGCAATGCAAAGGGCCAAGAGTGTGCAGGTGGGCCAGTAGGAGAAACACTGATGCACGTGCAGTTGGCTCCAACACATTAATGTATACATAGATATAATTCATCTGTGCTGTAGGTCTTAGGCAACTAGTTTCTTTCTGAAACACAGAGGAGAGGGGTAAAACAAAATGATTGTTACAATATGTAAATATTGACACACTGTCTGACAGTCTCTCCTGAAAGGCTTTCACAACAGTCTTTATAAAATGCGACAGAAATGGTTTTGCAGAGAACACAAAGAAACTTTAAAGTAATACTGATGGCTTGCTTACTTTCTCTACAGTAAGTGTATTTTTGGTTTCCAGAAGTTGCAAAAATTCTTGGACCTACCCAATGCCGGGGTCAGGGAGGTGGGATAAGAGATTTGTAAAACAGCCTGACCATTTGCCATGTCGTTGTTTTGAACTACACTGACCTCTTTTGGTCTTGTTTGAAGCCATCATCTCTTACATGATCAATTTGTGATTTTGAATGGTTTGCATAACGTTGACTTTTGACCTCCTTAATATTGGTGGCAACAATTTTGTTGCAGCAGCAATTTAAAATAACTAAATGCATATGCAAATGTACCATGGCAGCCAAAGATCCATCCATACATTATCTATTCACTGCTTAATTCTCATTAGGGTCACAGAAAAGGGGTGAGGAGTGGTCTGGAGCCTATCCCAGCTGATTTAGGGTGAAGGCAGGGGACACCCTAGACAGGTCACCAGTCTATGACAAAGCTACAAATAGAGACAAACAGTCAAGCTCATATTCACACCTACAGACAATTTAGAGTACCCAGAGAAAACCCATGCATGCACAGGGAGAACATGGAAACTCCATGCAGAAAGATCCCGGGAAGGCTGGAACGCAAACTAGGGATCTTCTAGGGCAAAAGTGTTAACCAACAAGCCACTGTGCAGCCCATCACCAAAGATGAAATTGTTAATGACGTTGATGACAGTGTTAAAATGTGTAATTAGGGAAATGATTGTGTCCTGTAAAGCAACAGTACATTGTGGTTATGATACACTGGTAATGCTCCAGCCTCAGAACTCAGCATCTGACATCAAGACCGCCAAGGTGACACACATCTATCAACCTCTTATATGAGAAATGGCACTAAACCCAGACACAAACACACAAACGCTGGTTAGCCATATTGTCAAGTGTCTTTTAGCATTGCCAATATCATGTACAACACAACAACAGTAGTTAAGTGTGTAGAGCTACATGTAGCTAAGGGATGAAAGACTGTTTCACCATAAGTCTATTGTCATAAATCTTCAGTCAGTTAAAACATTACACAGTATAAAAAGAAGACTCAAATAGGGATTTTTTTATTAACAGCAAGCTGTCTGATGTGATGAGCTGTGCAGTCAAGTCAGGCTGAAATCAGCGGAGAGATTGAATCGCATTCTATTTGACTAAATGAGATACACAGATGTTGCAATTAGACTACCTACCATTTGGCCAACTTTCAACTGAGTGTAACCTCAGGGAAGTTATTTGCTCTTTGTAGGCTCCATATTCAATACAAGTGCTCTTGTATTTTGGAATCCATAACAGATATGCTTATTGGCACTTTTGGCACCAGTCCATTGCTTAATCAAAAGGAAACAAGCTCAGGGCGACTTTAAAGCTTGCCAGTCCTTTTTTTTTTTTGCAGGAAGGCTGATCAAAATAAAGTATGAAAGGCAAGTGTATCAATTGCTTTCATACAATTAGCAAATAATTCCCTGCATTTCAGATTAAGCTAAAATGACATGCCATAAACAGTCGCTCAGTTTAATGCACTTTATTTGGTCCCATACACATGCAGCTCCAACTGATCATGTTGCTACACTAATTTCAAGCCTGACTGTCACTGAAACCGGTTGAATGAAATATACCTAGCGATTAGATAGACAGTGCACTGTAATAGTAGTGATGCTTATTATGACATTTATCAGCTGTTACACAGTTTACTATTGCGCTCAAATAGAGATCCACAAACTATTACCAGTGACTCCCTAAAAGCCTTTTATAACTATGTTAAGATATGCAATCACCCATTGCTTACACTGTGTATTAACTGATAAATGCATAGTTTTAACCCTCTATGGCAATGGTATTGCCCTCAGGCAAAAAAAACAGCTGTTGTGGCCCCGACACTGCCCCTTTACATTTTTTAAAAGTAAAACATCACATTAAAAGTTCGATAAATCTATGATCAATGAAATTTGAGGTGGCCGTTGGACCGTTCATCTGGGAGTGTCACAGTTCTTTTGGGGATCATAGGACACACTGCTAGTAGAAGGTACGATAGATTTCCCTTTTAATAAATTTAAATAACTTTGCATAAAAAAAACATCTGTGATGTGCATGAATATGTGAAAAAGAATATTTGAGAAAAAAAAGGCAATTGGAATGAAACAGATTGTGATGGCAAGATGACTGGGTCAGAGCATCTCCTAGCAACAGGTCTTGTGGAATATTCTCAGTAATGTAAAACCTTAATGCGTGTAAATAAAAAAAAGTGTATCAGAGTGTGCTAAATTTGTGGCTGTGTAGCTGCCATTGTTAACCCCCTTTCCACTGCTGAAAGTAACTATAATTTGTAGTTGGTGCGATGGAGCAATGACAGAATTCAAAACGGGGCTGGTGAGAATCCGGGAGAAAAATTGAGTGCAAGTAGAGAACAGAACACGAACTGGTGGGGGTACGGGGCAGAGCAGGGTCCATCATAAAATGCTAGTGCAGTGCAATTTGGAGATGAAGCAGAGATCTGAGGGAGTCCAAAGGGAGAACAGAGTCCATTTGCGGATCAGCAGTCACAAGGAAAGCTGGGATCTGATAGTCTATGGTCCGGCAGGGAGAGAGTGACTGAACTGTGCTTTTATAGCTGGAGGTGTGATTGAGGGCAAGTGAGCTAAATGGGCTGATCAGTGTAGGTGACTGTCATCGCTGTAATCAGCAAAGTGCAGGCAGATGAGTGAGAAAGACAAAGGACACAGGCAGACAGATGCAGAGACCAACAGGTGCAAACAGAGGGAGCCATAGGGACAAAAGACAAGGAGAGAGAGAGAGAGAGGGAGAGAGATGACAGGATGAGTGAGAGAGATATAGGAGGGAGAAATAGAAAAAGAGGGAGAAGGAGGAAGACGGGCAGGGACTGGAACAGGGATCATAACAGTTTGTATAGTGATTCCAGTAGTTTCAGTGCTGCAGAGTGTGAATTTGACCAGTTTGTCAAGCAGTATGTAATGTCTGAGAGAACCATTGACAAAAAGAACAGTTTGGCTGCTCCAGTTGATAAAAAGTTTCTAATGAACCTGAAATCGGATAAATTGAACTTTACTTTTTTTACTAACCTTTTTTATATGGGTTTTAAAATTGAGATTTGAGTCAATGGGAAAACCTAAACATTTGTTTTCTGAAACAACTTGTGATTTCCAAAATATTTTTATTGAAAAAAGTAGAGATAATGTCAGTAAAAAAATACACTCCACTTTTTTCTTTTTTAAACATGTATACACCCTAAGCACGCAGTCATGAATGCATACACATACAGGTATATGTCAGCACTTAAACAAAGCCACGTACACAAAAGCAAAACAAGATAACAGAACACTATAGAACATAACCCCCCTCCCATCCACCCCATCCACCTGAATTTAGCACATATGACCAACATATTATACTGGTTATTCAAAATTTATGAAACACAGAAACAGGCACCACATTCAGTTGGGAAGTAGCTTCAAACTTGTAAAATATGATATGACAGAAAAACTTATCAGTGGACCCTCTCAAAGTATATTTTATCTTCTCAAGTTTTAGGAAGAACATGGTGTCCTTAAACCACTCGGAGATGGAAGCATAGTTGACAGATTTCCAATGTAGCAGTAAACAATGTCTTGCCATGGGATGTGAAAGCTAAAATGTCCGTTTGGCTAGAATTTAACGCGAGAGAAGCATCAGGAGTCCCAAATATAGCAATCAATGGGGAAGGCTGCAAATTTACTCCAAGAACAGTGTACATAATATTAAAATACCTGGTCCAAAAATCATTTAGCGCTGGGCAACGAAAAAACATATGGCTGAGGTGACAAAGAGAGCCATGACATTTATCACATTCATCTTTCACTTCTGGATAAATTCCATCCAGTCTGGATTTAGAAAAATGGACCCTATGCAGCAGGACCTTAAATTGAATTAATCCCAGACGAGCACAAGAAGTGCTAGATCGTATCCTGTCTATAGCATGATGCCAGAGGTTTTCATTTAATGGGATTCCCAGTTTCTTTTCCCATGTACTCTTAATTTTGGTACTAGAATGATTACTTAAGGAACAAGTTCTACGAAAGTTGTCCTGGAGGTGCAGAGGGAAAATTTGGGAAACATTTGGAGACAAAATCACGGATTTGGAAATAGCGATACAAATGAGAAGGAGAGAGATCATACCTGGAGGACAGGTTACCGAAACTCTAAAAGACACCGCCTACATATAGATGTTTGAATTGTTTAATACCCTTGTCAAACCATATTGAAAACAGCGGGTCGAGAAGTGATGGAGGAAATAGGTAGTTGCATCTGAGAATTTAAACTGCTGTCTAAACTGATACCAGATCTGAAGAGTGTTTAGAACCACTTGATTATCAGTATAAAATGAAGGTTTTACAGGCAACGAGGAATGAAGTAAAGCAGGTATAGAGGAACCTCTACAAGATGATAACTCCAATTTACACCAAGAGGAGAGTGTATCCAATAGCAAAGTTTATGGAGATGAGCCACCCAATAGTAAAATTGGAAATTGGGGAATGCAAGACCACCACTGAGTTTGCATCTTTGCAATGAAGTTTTGTAAACTCTTGGTGACTTCCCAAGGAACAAATTAATTTATCCAGAGAATCAAAAAAATGTTTTGGCAGAAAGAGAGGAACTGAGTGGAATAAGAAAAGAAATTTTGGTAATATATTCATTTTAACTACGCTGATCCTGCCAATTACAGAAACGGGGAGGCTGCCCCATCTTTGAATATCAGATGTGATCACAGAGATAAGAGGAGAAAAATTAGCTGTTACGAGGTCAGAGAGAGAAGGTATCACATTAATACCGAGGTATTTAAACACTGAAGGGTTAAATTGGAAACGCAGGTCTGACTGTTGGAGATGGCATGCTGCAGTATTAACAGGAAAACATAAACTTTTCTCCAGATTTAATTTATAACCTGAAAACCAGAATTGCTCCAGAATGCTTAAAACAGCCGGAATAGAAGTTGCAGGGTCAGTTATACATACAACAGTAAATCATCTGCATATAATGAGAATTTGTGCTCAATTCCATTTCGAATGATTCCTCTAAATAGGGGAGAAGATCGTAACACAATGGATAAGGGTTCAATAATAATAGCAAAATGCAAAGGTGGTAACGGACACCCTTGGCGAACACCACGGCCAAGGGCAAAATAATCAGAATAAACATCATTAGTGTGGAAACTGGCTTTAGGTTACGAGTAAAGAAGACAGGTCCAAGAAATGAATTCATCTCTAAAACCGAACCTTTTCAAAAACAGCAAACAAGTACTCCCACTCTACTCTGTCAAATGCTTTTTCAGCATCCAAGGAAATAACGATTTCCGGTACCTCAGGTGAATGTTTAGAGTAAATTATGTTAAAAAGTGTTCGGGTTTTCGTGGTTTTATCAGCCATTTCAATGCAGAGCAATATGCAGAACAATATTCTATTTCAGGCTGAAAGTAGAGTGAAGCAAGATAGGGCCAAGCATGTCAGCGAATTGCGCAGATGAAATACAATTTTAAGCAAAAACGGCAGGAGCCTCTGAAGTCACGTCTTACTCCATTGAAAGCTCAGCAGCGCCCCCCTCGCTGCTGTGATTTCTGGAGAAAAACATACAAACAGTTGATTCAACTGAAGACAGGATTTTTTGAGCCAAGATGCCACCTGCAACATAACATCTGTTAGCTTGGTTGTAACCTCCACTGCAGTCTTCCCATGACCAAGAACAACCATGTCATCAGCATACATTAAGATATCACATTTCTCAGACACAGAAGGTAGATCTTTTATGTACATGCTGAACAGGATTGGATCCAGTATGGATTCCTGTGAAGCACCAGTTAACAACTGTAAGAAGGTAAAATTCAGATTATCAATTGTGACAAACTGGGAGCGGGATGAAACGTAAATTTTTATAGGGTTGAGAAATTCTATGGAAAAACTGTAATTCAGAAATTTATTTATTCCAACTTTCTTTATTATTTTCAACACGACATACAATATTGACGGTTGCAAAACCAGGAAGACAGCAACAGTTCAGAGACAATTGTATGTTTTAACCCCACCCTCCCATCCGTGAACTAACCCACGCTGAGGTCCGGACCAGATACAACACTGCAGAAATCGAGGTCTACTCTCACATTAAAAAAATTTTTTTTTATAAATGTCAGACACACATGCGCACACACACAAATACTAAAAAAGTACAAAATAAAATCAAACAAAAATAGAGTAAAATAAAATAAAATTTAAAAAACTGGGCTGGACAATAACAATCATTGACAGATATAAATAGCTTGACAAAACTAAGTCACCTCAGTTTCAGGGAGCAAAATAACTGTATCCGTCAACAAAATAAATGATTGCCATGTTTTCTTAAATTTGTCAACAGAACCTTTTAGTGAAAATCTAAATTTTTTCAATTTCAGATTAAATAGTACCTCCTAGTACCTCCTTCACCCAGTGATCATGAGTTGGCTGGTGCGAAAGATTCCACTTCAGTAAAATTAGTTTACTAGCCAATTCAAAACTTTGCAGGAGAAATTCCAGACACTTTTTAGGCTTGACTTGTTTTCGTGGCAAATCCGCCCCAACTCAGATGTGTAGTTAAGACACTGGCTGTTGGAGGATTCCTTCTGGGAGTAGAGGGAGAAATAAGGGCTATTTGGTGTTATTTCCACGGTGTTATTGTATTTGCACGCTGGGCTCCGCCGCAGTGGAAGCCAATGCCTGTCTAAGGGGGCCAGATAGGTTAACATCACGAGAAATGCCAAAAATAGCTGAGAGGGTATTAGGAACAATGGTTTGGACATAAACTTGGCTGAGTGTGTCAAAGATATCTCTCCTGTATGCATTCAGTTTAGGACAAACCCAAAACATGTGCGCATGGTTGGCAGGTGATTGTCCACATCTGCTGCAAGCATCACTGACGGTTGGATAGATTCTAGACGATTTAGCATTGGTATAATGTTTTTTACAAAATACCTTGCATTGAATCACAGCATTGGTGGGCACAGATTGAGGATGAGTTAATTAACTTTAGTGCTAAATTCCACTTTTGATCAGACAACCACATCTGAAGTTCTTCTTCCCATCTTGATTTAGTTAAAGAAATAGACTTCAAAACTGCTCTATCAAGTATACTATACAGGACTGAAACGCATCTTCTTTGTTGATTATCTGTTTTCAGAATATTGTCTAATTGTGTTTCAGGAGGGCGATTGGGAAAATGGGGGAATTGCTTCTTTTCAAAGATAACCTAAGAAATGTGAATTAGGTAAATTATATTTGGATGAGAGGTCAGTAAATGATGAGAAAACATCAACACAGTATAAGTCTTTAACCTTTTTGATTTCTTTGCTATACCAGATTCTGAAAGCCATGTCAGTAACTGAGTGTGCAAAGTTACAATATTTCAATAAGGGTGTCAACAGAGAAGGACCAGTTAGACCTAAGTGTTTTCTCAACTGTCTCCAAATGGCCACTGTTTCCCTCGCTATGAGATTATCTCCAACAAGAGATGGAGAGAGAGGGAGCGGGGAACTAAGAATTGATGATGGTGAATAACGGCTTGATTCCTTTTCCATTCGGACCCAAACTGGCAAAGTATCACTCCTCTCGCACTGCCAGTACAGAGGTTTCTGTATATTTGCAGCCCAGTAGTATTGTCTGAAGTTGGGCAATGCAAGGTCACCATCACACACTTGGGAGCCTGTAGAATAGATTTACGAAGTCTAGCAGACTTTCCACCCCATAGGAAGTGTGAAATAGTTTTTATCCAATCTATCAAAGAGTGATTTAGCAAGAAGAGTGGTCACATGTTGGAAGAGGTACAGAAATTTGGGAAGAATGATGGCCACCTTAATCAAATTGACACGTTCTACAAGAGATAATAGTAATAAACACCAATGCTCAAGATCTTTTCTAACACACTCATAAATTTAGAAAGTTTTGTTTCACCATCTCCGGTAACGAAGCAGAAATAAAAACTCCAAGATACCGAATCCACTCTTCGCCCACTTGAATGAGGAAGCTCTTTGGCTAGAGAATTAAGTGGAAACAGTTCACTTTTTTGATAATTAAACTTGTAGCCAGAGAATGTGCCATACTTATGCAGTATATCAAAGAGCACTGGTAGTGAATTCATACGGTCAGAGATATACAGACGTAAGTCATCCGCATAGAGAGATACTTTATGGGTTATCCCCAGCCTCATAAAATCTCTAAGTCTTTCCTCTGAGCACAACCATATAGCACGAGGCTCTATCGCAATAGCAGGAGAGGCGAGAGGAGGCACACCTGCCTCGTTCCCCTTCCAACCCGAAAAGGCCGAGATAATATGTTGTTAGTGCAAACCGAGGCCAATGGAGAAGAGTATAAAAGTCGAACCCACTTGACAAAGTACTCACCGAACCCAAACCTGTCCATTACTTCAAAAAGAAAGCTCCACTCGACACAGTCGAAAGCTTTTTCCCCATCGAGGACACAACAATCTCTGCTACTGAACTGCAGGTGTGTGAATGATATTTAAAGGTGTCTAGAGTTGTGATAGGAGTGGCGTCCAGTCATAAAGCCAGTCTGATCTAAGGAGATGATTTGAGGTAGCACACGCTGTAGTCCAAGTGCAAGGACTTTAGAAAGGATTTTAAAATATAGATTTAGAAGCGAAATATGTTTGTAGCTACTACACAATAGGGGATCTTTATCTTTTTTCAAAATTAAAGAGGTGGTGGCTTTTGACAAAGTCTTAGGAAGCTGGCAGTTTGAAAATGCCTCATTATACATTGCATTCAACGCTGGTTCCAGAAGATGATGGTTAGCTTTATAATATTCAGCCGAAAAGCCATCTGGTCCCGGCGACTTGCCAGGATTTAAAGATTTAATGGCTTCTTGCACCTCAGTAATCATAATAGGTCTGCCCAAACCACTTGCTGATTCATTATCTATCTGTGGGAATTGTATGCCATGAAGCATCTCATATGCAGTTGGTGGTGACCTGGAAGAGTACAAATCGGAATAAAATTCAACAAATACTTCATTTACGCCTTTCGGATCAGACAGAATCTTGCCAGTGGTGGACTATGTAGTGGATTATTTTGAAGTTGCATCTGCACGAGTTTGATGGGCAAGAAGTTTTCCGGCTTCATCACCAGACTCAAAAGAACGCTGCTTTGTCTTGATTAGTTGAGTCATTGCAGCTGTAGAGGGGTGGTTAAATTCAGGCTAGCCTGTAGCGCCACTCGTTCGGTGTAAAGGCTCGGATCAGGATTGAGAGAATATCTTCTATCAGTATCTTCTATTTTTTTCAGAAGATCTGTAGTATAAGATTGTTCATTTTTTTTAGCATTTGAAATAAAATTTAAAAACTGACCTCTCGTATAGGCTTTTGAACTTTCCCACAGTAGACTTCTGGATATTTCAGGAGAATCATTTATTTTTTTAAAAAAAAAGTGCTATTTGGGATCTCATTATATTCCTCTTTAATCAGCAGGCTAGAGTTAAATCTCCAACATTTAAGGGGGCGAGATGGAGTTTCAAATACTACATCCAGGGAAACTGGCGCATGGTCTGAAATAGCTATGGTATGATAGTCGCATGTTTTAATTTTTGAAAGCAGTCTAGTATCAACAAGAAAAAAATCGAAACGTGTACATGTGCAGTGTGGCTCATATCTAGCATCTCTCCGCTCAAGGTTGTGGCTGTGGTTTCCAATGAAATAATTCGCTCATGGTGGCTGTTAAGAGTCGACCGAATATTGTCCAGTTTGGTTTCAAATCGCTGGACAGACGCATTGAACTCCGCCGAGAGCGATGTTTTGTGCTCTTCTAGCGTAGTTTTTTTTAGCATAGCCATGATGGACATTAGCAGCGCCGGTATCTTTTTTCTTTTGCTCTTGGTTTCTCACAGATCTAGAAGTCATTTTTGCAGTTCAGTGACGTCAGGGTAGTAGACTACCCAGTAACAATCCCTTATTTAATAGTTAGTTGTATCTAGTAAAGTAGAGGAGATAAGGGTAGGAGAGCCGAGAGGAGCAGCTACTCCATCATGTAGTCCATTCAGAAGTTTATTTGACAGGATTGTATAGTTAACGGTGTCAAATGCTTTCAGCAGGTCAAGGAAGACAGCCCCCACGATCCCCCTTTGTCCAGTAACGATTGAACTTTTTCGACAAAGTAGCATTATTACTGTTTCTGTCGAATGGGTGGCGCTGAACCCAAATTGTAGTGGGTGCAAGGAAAATGAACTAATGTTGAGGTGGTATTTTATTTGTTTTGCAACCTGTTTTTCATATACCTTTGAAACAGTACGTAGAATACTTCTTGGAAGTAAGAAAAGGGTCACCACCTTTGAATATAGGGTCCACAACAGCAGGCTTCCATAAATCAGGAAATCTACCCTGACTCAATGAAGTGTTGATAATATGAGTTAATGGATTTACTATTGAAGAACTAATTTCTTTTAGCATGATTGAGTCAGGGCTGCACAGTGGCGGAGTTGTTAGCACTTTCGCCTTGCAGCGAGAAGATCCCTGGTTCGCGTCCCGGCTTTCCCGGGATCTTTCTGCATGGAGTTTGCATGTTCTCCCTGTGCATGCGTGGGTTTTCTCCGGGTACTCCGGCTTCCTCCCACAGTCCAAAACTATACTGAGGTTAATTGATTATTCTAAATTGCCCGTAGGTGTGAATGTGAGAGTGTTTGTTTGTCTCTGTATGTTGCCCTGCGACAGACTGGCGACCTGTCTAGGGTGTCCCCTGCCTTCGCTTGAGTCAGCTGGGATAGGCTCCAGCCCCCCCCCCCCCCCCCCCCCCTGTTCTTCAGTGCTGTAAATGTCATGGTTCAGTTTGGATTTATTGGCTACTTTAAGTGCATTGTCTCTGGCCTTCTTCAGTTTTTTTTTACAATATCGTTCAACCAGGGGAGCGTTTGCTTCTTGTTTTTATGTTTAATGTTAACTGACAATTCATTCATTTTGGTTTGTAGTATTTCTGCAAAATTTTGGCTAGATATTTTAAAATTATTATTAAGTAGTACATTGTCCCAATTCAGGTTTCTTACAGCCGTTCTGAATGTTTATTGCTTGTTTTTTGCAATGTCAATAAATTCTTTATTGCCAAAGTGTACTGCAAACTGTTTACTTGTTAATTCACAAGAGGTTTCATCTTCATCTCCTCAAAAGTCTGGGAGCATCACGCTTCACAAAACAAAAAAACATCAGGAACATGCAAGTTTTACAAAAGTAATACGTGATGGAACAGGAGCACCACCGATGATGATGCAGCACCTGAAACAGAAACACGTTGGAGTCGCCGATGAGGATGAAGGCGCTCAACAGCAGGTAAATCACTACAGTGTCCTA
This sequence comes from Amphiprion clarkii, assembly GCA_027123335.1. NCBI lineage: Eukaryota > Metazoa > Chordata > Actinopteri > Pomacentridae > Amphiprion > Amphiprion clarkii. The sequence continues at coordinate 27,964,895 of CM049567.1, read as the reverse complement.
GGTTTGTTCCGTTTTACAGTCAGGAAACATAACGTTAGTCTCTCTGGTAGCTCTCCGATGCTAGCGTTTGTTTGTTAGCTGATTAATGACAGTGATAGGGCATGTGTGTGCTTGTGTGCAATGCTTTGTGTTTGCTCTTTGGACTACTTACTTGCCTTAACCTAATACTGCAAATGAAACCAGATAACTACTGAGTTGTTGTAAATTGTGCTGTAATAAATGCTCATACTACCTTTATCATTTCATGAACAGCAAAAAAATGACAGGCTTCTTGATGAGAAAGACACCATGTCTACCACAGCAAGCAGCTGTCCTGACTGAGAGCATCCTCAACATGATGGTCACTGACATTGAGGCCTCTGTCTGTCGATGGTTGAAGACGAAGGCTTCACTACAATGATCTTTTTTGCTCTGTCAGTCCAAATCTTCGCTTTCTGAATAAAGCGGCGGAAATTAAAAAAGGTATTGTTTTTTTATCCGATTCATCTATTAATCGAAAAAAAAATCATTATTATTAAAATAATCGTTAGTTGCAGCCCTAATACATTCATATTTCATGGAACCAAGAACATAAGATGATACACTGGAAGTCTCATACTTCGCACACGGCGAAGTGCTGCCGGCCCATTAGCACCGGCAGCACACGCGCAGCATTTTCATTCTCTAACCATCGGTACTCTTCACAGTACACGGACATAAAGTGGATTTTTTTATGCAAATAACAAACAATTTACCACCCTGTCACTATATTTCGTAATTCAGTCTTTCATAGCATGGTATTATTTACATTTTCTGACCCTTTGTTCTGTTACCACAACTTCCGGTATCTTGCCCTTTGACCTCAAAACTACCGCCAATACAACAATACCAATACGCCCCCTGCTGTCCAAAACGACAATCAGCAGAAGAGTCACAAAACAGGGATTTCAGTGGTTTTCAGTATATTTACTTGCATCTGTTACTACCTGGTTACACCTGTATTAAAATTCAGGCCCAACAGCAGGAACTTTATGCATTTGGACACATTATGAGTCAAGACTGAAGTTTTCAGTGATTTTGTGCAGAATTTTAATTAGTTTTGGGCAAATTTTAAGTCATTTTGGTTGAATTGTAAGCTTTTAAGTCATTTCAGACAATTTCAAGTGAGTTTTTTTTTTTATCTTGTTTTGAGGCATTTTACACAATATTTTAACTTGATTTAGACAAATTTGGGGTCATTATTGACAAATTTTGAGCTTTAAAGTCATTTCAGACATATTAAAGTCAATTTTTATGTTTTGAGGAATTTTGAACAACATTGTAAGTTTTGGACAAATTTAGAGTTTTTCAGTCATTTCAAAGAATTTGAAGTCAGTTTTTATCTTGTTTTGAGGTACTGTGCACAATATTGTAACTTGTTTTGGACAAATTTTGAGCTTTTGAGTCATTTCACAGTCCGTTTTTATTGTTTTTCAGCAGATTTTGAGTCATTTTGCATGATGTTTTAACTTATTTTGAACACATTTGGCTTCATTTCTGTCTCCTTTTATTTCTTTTCTCTCTGCAGCAGATAATTTTATGAAATACTGGAAAAAAGATCCCACAGAACAAAGAAAAGGACCCTAAAAACTCTTTTAAAGCCCCAACTAGAAACCATCACCATCCTACCAGCTGATAAAGGAAGAATCACATTCATCATGGACATGGACACGTATGAACAACAGCTAACTAACATGTAGAAGACAGGAACACAGAGGAAATACTGGAAAAAAGATCCCACAGAACAAAAGGACCCTAAAAACTCTAAAACCCCTACTAGAAACCAAACAGAAGCATAAAACCATATGATACCCACAGCCAACGTTACCCCCCACCCCCCCCCCCCCGTTATATGGAACACCCAAAATACACAAAAAGACACACCACTGCACCCCATAGTGGACAGCATCAGATCAGTCACCTACAACCTTTATAAAGCTCTGGTAGAAATCATCGAACCCCTCCTTGGTACATCACAACATCACTGCAAGAACTCCAAACAACTGGACAAGAACTAAACCATATCACAGTAGAAAAAGAGGAGATAATATCACATGACGTAGTTTCATTCTTCACTAAAACCCTGTAGACGTCACATTACACCAGGAACGACTCATGAAGGACAGGACACTGAAAAAACACACAAACCTCACAGTAGACATCATCACATCTGGTTTATTGCCAAATCCACCTATTTTCAGTTGAAAGGAATAATCTACAGTCAGAAACCAGGTTTAGCAATGGCAGATTCATCATAGCAAAGGAGAAACTGTTCTCAACTGATCTTACCTGGTAAAAATAAAATTTAAAAAAGATCCATTTTCAGCCATAATGAGCAACTTTTTCATGGAGGACTTGGAAACCAAAGCCATCCCGGCTCTGCAGACCCTCTCTCTGGAGAAGATACGTCCACGACATCCTGGAAATAATAAAATCTGGACACACACAACTCACTGATCATCTGAACAACATGGACGACACGGGAAACACACAATCCACACACAAAGAGGAAATAAACCGGACCATTTCATTCCTGGACATGAACATTTACCACAGAGAAGACAGCAGCATCAAAATAACAGTTTACAGGAAACCCACACACACGGACCACAACCTCCTCTGGACATCAGACACCCACAGAACACAAACTACCAGTTAGAACACTATCAGAACGGACCAGAACCTCCTCTGGACATCAGAACACCCACAGAACACAAACTACCAGTTAGAACACTATCAGAACGGACCAGAACCTCCACTGGACATCAGAACACCCACAGAACACAAACTACCAGTTAGAACACTATCAGAACGGACCAGAACCTCCACTGGACACCAGAACACCCACAGAACCCAAACTACCAGTTAGAACACTATTAGAACGGACAAGGACCACCTCTGGACATCAGAACATCCACAGCACACAAACTATGAATAGTTAGAACACTATTAGAACTGACCAGCATCATATCCGACGATAAAGACAGACAGGAGGAGGAAAAACACATCAGAACAAACTCACACACTGCCAATATCCCATATGGGCCATAATCAAAGGAAAACAACGAGCCAAAAACAAAGAGAAAAAACGGCAAAATCAGCATTTTATATCCTAGGGCAACAGAACCCACACATCCCATAATGAGAAAACACATCAACACAGCAGTAGAACCACATAGAAAACTCCAGCAGCTATTTGTCCATCCAAAAGACAAAAAATGTAACACCATAATATGAAACTCCGTGTAAATCATGCGATAAAACATACACTGGAGAAAGTGGAAGTTTATTCAACACAAGAAGAAAGGAACAGCAGACAGAATAAAGGAAACAGCTGGATGGCTCAAGAACACAAAAAGAAAAAGCAGATCAAGAAAACAAAAAATCAGCCATCAGGGACCACTGTAAAAGAAACAACCACATCATGGACTGGGACAGGGGCAGGATTTAACATCAGAGACCAACAAACACAAACCATGGATTAAGGAGGCTTTAGAGACCAGGAAGTGTTGTAGTTTTCCATTCCATTGTACAGTTGTGCAGTTTTATTTGATATTTTGGTCATTTTTTACATATTTCTGGTAGTTTTATCTCATATTTTGGTCATTTTATATATATATATTTGTAGCAGTTTCATCTCATATTTTGGTCATTTTTTTCATATTTCTGGTAGTTTTATCCCATATTTTGGTCATTTTATATATATTTCTGGTAGTTTTATCTCATATTTTGGTCATTTTATATATATTTGTGGCAGTTTTATCTCATATTTTGGTCATTTTTTCATATTTCTGGTAGTTTTATCTCATATTTTGGTCATTTTATATATATATTTGTGTCAGTTTTATCTCATATTTTGGTCATATTCACACGACTCACCTGTTTTTTGGGTTTTTTTTATTTTTAGTAAATCTGCACTTTTACAATTACATTTCTTCCACAAGCCACTTTATGCTGATGTCACTTAGTGATACTGTATTAATTTTTCATTCTTCATTCTTGTATATATTATTGTTATTATAATTATTATCTTTACTGTACACATGGTTAGTGCTGTTCTGAAAGATTTTTGCTGCTGTAACACTGGAAATTTCCTCTGACCTGGGGAGTAATAAAGGGCTGTCGTATTATCTATGTGCAAGAACTGATACTTCATCTTCCTGCATATAGTCTTCTACATGGTATTTAAAAAAATCTGTATATCCCTCTGGGCTCTATGCTGACCATTTGCGTCCACTTCGCTTTCTTTTTTTTTTTTTTTTTGACCCTTTCATTACAATAAAGATGCTTTTACGTTAAAGATTAACAGGAAGTGCTGCTCATCTGCAATGTCGCCAACTATACAGTTAATAATAATGTCGTGTCGTTACCGCCTGTGTCCACCAGATGTCAGTAGCGCCCCTTCCTATGGTATGATTTTACATGACCGATTAGATGACAGCAGAGACGCAGACACAAATCTCTGTCCCTGCAACCGCTCAATATTCAGTAATAACACTGATATATGATTAACCAATCATATTTTGGTCATTTTGTACATATTTCTGTTAGTTTTATCTCATATTTTGGTCATTTTATGCATATTTCTGGTAGTTTTATCTCATATTTTGGTCATTTTTTATTTTATTTTTTTTAATATATATATGTGTATATATATATATATATATATATATATATATATATATATATATATATATATATATATATATATATATATATATATATATATATATGTATATATATATATATATATATGTATGTATATATATATATATATATATATATATATATATATATATATATATATATATATATATATATATATATATATATATATATATATTATATATATATATATATGGCAGTTTTATCTCATATTTTGGTCATTTTTTTCATATTTCTGGTAGTTTTGTCTCAGATTTTGGTAATTTTATATATATTTCTGGTAGTTTTATCTCATATTGTGGTCATTTTATATATATTTCTGGTAGTTTTATCTCATATTTCGGTCGTTTTATATATATTTCTGGTAGTTTTATCTCATATTTTGGTCATTTTATATATATATATATTTGTGGCAGTTTTATCTCTTGTTTTGGTCCTATTCACACGACTCACCTGTGTTTTTGGGGTTTTTTTTGAGAAAATCTGCACAACAATTCCTTGCACTGTTGGATTTTTCTGCACTTTTAAAATTACATTTCTTCCACAAGCCACTTTATGCTGATGTCACTTATAGTGTAGTGATACTGTATTAATTTTTCATCCTTCATTCTTGTATATATTATTGTTATTATAATTATTATCTTTACTGTACACATGGTTAGTGCTCTTCTGAAAGATTTTTGCTGCTGTAACACTGGAAATTTCCTCTGACCTGGGGAATAATAAAGGGCTGTCGTATTATCTATGTGCAAGAACTGATACCTCATCTTCCTGCATATAGTCTTCTACATGGTATTTAAAAAAATCTGTATATCCCTCTCTGGGCTCTATGCTGACCATTTGCGTCCACTTCGCTTTCTTTTTTTTTTGACCATTTCATTACAATAAAGATGCATTTACGTTGAAGATTAACAGGAAGTGCTGCTCATCTGTAATGCGCAAGCTATACAGTTAATAATAATAATGTCGTGTCGTTACCGCCAGATGTCACTAGCGCCCCCTCCTGTGGTATGATTTTACATGAGAGATTAGATGACAGCAGAGACTCAGACACAAATCTATGTTCCTGCAACATATTCAATAATAACACTGATATATTATCAACCAATCATATTTTAGTAGTTTTGTACATTTTTCTGTTAGTTGTAGCTCATATTTTGGTCATTTTATGCATATTTCTGGTAGTTTTAGCTCACATTTTGGTCATTTTTATATATATATGTGTGGCAGTTTTATCTCATATTTTGGTCATTTATTTTTTTATTTTTATTTTTTATATATATATATATATTATTTTGTATATATATATATACACACACACACACACACACACACACACACACACACACACACACACACACACATATATATATATATATATATATATATATATATATATATATATGTGACAGTTTTATCTCATTTTGATCATTTTTCTCATATTTCTGGTAGTTTTATCTCATATTTTGGTCATTTTTTCATATTTCTGGTAGTTTTATCTCTTATTTTGGTCATTTTTTTTATATATTTCTGGTAGTTTTATCTCATGTTTCGATCATTTTATATATATTTGTGGTAGTTTTATCTCTTATTTTGGTCATATTTTAATATATTTCTGGTAGTTTTATCTCATGTTTCGATCATTTTGTATATATATTTGTGGCAGTTTTATCTCACGTTTTGGTCATATTCACACGACTCACCAGTTTTTGGTTTTTTTTGGTGGGGGGGGGGGGGGGGGGGGGGGGGGGGGGTTATGAGAAAATCTCCACAACATTTCCTTGCACTGTTGGCATTTTCTGCACTTTTACAATTACATTTCTTCCACAAGCCACTTTATGCTTATGTCACTTATAGTGCAGTGATACTGTATTAATTTTTCATTCTTCATTCTTGTATATATTATTGTTATATAATTATTATCTTTACTGTACACATGGTTAGTGCTGTTCTGAAAGATTTTTGCTGCTGTAACACTGGAAATTTCCTCTGACCTGGGGAGTAATAAAGGGCTGTGGTATTATCTATGTGCAAGAACTGATACCTCATCTTCCTGCATATAGTCTTCTACATGGTATTTAAAAAAATCTGTATATCCCTCTCTGGGCTCTCATGCTGACCATTTGCGTCCACTTCGCTTTCTTTTTTTTTGACCATTTCATTACAATAAAGATGCTTTTACGTTAAAGATTAACAGGAAGTGCTGCTCATCTGCAATGTCGCCAGCTATACAGTTATAATAATGTCGTGTCGTTACCGCCTGTGTCCACCAGATGTCAGTAGCGCCCCCTCCTGCGATATGATCTTACATGACCGATTAGATGACAGCAGAGACGCAGACACAAATCTCTGTCCCTGCAACCGATCAATAATCAATAATAACACTGATATATTATCAACCAATCATATTTTGGTCATTTTGTACATATTTATGATAGTTTTATCTGATATTGTGGTCATTTTATGCATATTTCTGGTAGTTTTATCTCATATTGTGGTCATTTTTTTAAAATATATTTGTGGCAGTTTTATCTCATATTTTGATGTTTTTTTCAGATTTCTGGTAGTTTTATCTCATATTTTGGTCATTTTATACATATTTCTGGTAGTTTAATCTCATATTTTGGTCATATTCACACAACTCACCTGTTTTGAGAAAATCTCCACAATTTCTTGCACTGCTGGCATTTTCTGCACTTTTACAATTACATTTATTCCACAAGCCACTTTATGCTGATGTCACTTATAGTGTAGTAATACTGTATTCATTTTTCATTCTTGTATATATTATTGTTATTATAATTATTATCTTTACTGTACATATGGTTAGTGCTGCGCTGAAATACTTTTGCTGCTGTAACACTGGAAATATCCCCTGATCTGGTGAGTAATAAAGGACTGTCGTATATCTATGTGCATGAACTGATACCTCATCTTCCTGTATATAGTCTTCTACATGGTATTTTAAAAAATCTGTCTATCCCTCTGAGCTCTATGCTGACCATTTGCGTCCACTTCGCTTTCTTTTTTTTTGACCATTTCAGCTGTGTTAATCCATATGGAATGAAATTTCCCTAGGGTCTAGATTCTTTCCAGATCTTTTAATTTTCCATTCAATTCAATTTTATTTATACAGCACCAATTACAGTCAAATTATCTCGAGACGCTTTACAGAACCCATATGCCTGACCCCCAGAGCAGCCCTAAGGCGACAGGGTAAGGAAAACACCCTTTTAACAGGGAAAAAAACCTTGAGCAGAACCCAGCTTTTTATGTTGGGGGGACCCATCTGCTGCTGGCCGGGCAGGTTGAGAGGGACAGAAGAGGTAGAGAGGTAGAGGGATAGAGATAGAGGGGTAGAGGTAGAGGGGTAGGGGTAGAGGGTTTAAAAGTGGAGGTAGAGGGATGGAGGTAAAGGGGGGGGGGACACAAGGACCATAAAACACACAGTTTGACACATGCATGATAAGACAGGTGATACATGCAAAGTACAACTAACATGGAAACTAATTATATTTTACTGCTATGGTGTATGGCTCTGGCATTAAATATACTACATATATAGCTGGTGGTAAATTCAAAAATATGTAGATGAGCAAATCAAGTGTAGTAAGGGCAATGCAGAGTAGATTGGTGGAAATGGGCAGCTGGAAGCAGTGGGCTGGAGGAAGGTCAGCAGCAGCATCCCACAGATGGAGATTAGGCCAGTTGGTGGGAGAACAACCACACATCTGAAGCATCCAGCTCTGGGACCAGGGACACTCGGAGAAAGGACACAGGGAGAAAAAGAGTGAGTGTAATGCAATAATGGTATAGATAGTAAATACATAGGTAGTTAGAGAAGGGCTCAGTGCATCAAGAGAGGTCCCCCAGCAGCCTAGGCCTATAGCAGCAGAACTAGGGGCAAACTAAAGGACGTCAAGAGGGGAAGTCAGTTGTGCAAATGAAAACACCAGCTAGTTGGCTAAAACATGTGCATCTAGAGTGGGCTTTTTTAGTAAAGGTTTGATTACAGCAACCTTAAAAGCCTGTGGTACATAGCCTGTACATACATAGAGAGAGATTAATCAGATCTAACATTGAGGAATTAATTAAAGGTAAAGCTTCCTTGAACAGTCTAGCTGGGATAGGATCTAAAAGACATGTTGATGGTTTGGATGTAGAAACTATTGAAATTAGTTCAGAGAGATGTATGGGAGTGAAAAATTCAAAATATCCATCTGGTCTTACAGCCAATTCTAAAGCATCTGTACTCAATGATACATCTGTGACATTTGTAGGAAAGGCCAGATTAATTTTTTCTCTAATCGTAATCATTATATTTGTAAAGAAGCTCATGAAGTCATTACTGCTCAAAGCTAAAGGAATACAAGGTTCAACAGAGCTCTGACTCTTTGTCAGCCTGGCTACAGTGCTGAAGAGAAACCTGGGGTTGTTCTTGTTTTCCTCTATTAAAGATGAATAATATGTTGTCCTGGCATTATGAAGAGCTTTTTTATAAATTACTATATCCTATAAATTACACCTACTATCCAGGTGAGCATCAAGAGGGGAAACGTGGTAGACTGTGGAGGATCGTTGGAAGGTTATAGGTCCAGGAGTACAGGAACGGTGGTGCACAAACAGATGGCAGTTCAGACATGGGAAAACAGAGGCAGAAGTTACTGAGAGTCTTCAAGCAATGGAGGCTGGACAGAATGCGTCTAGAACTGACTGTGTCATTCAACGATCCGGCTTTGAGTGATGAGTGGCTGCAAGACAACAAATGTCAAACAAGTAATGGCCTACTGTCTACAAGTACATCCAATAATACATCGGATTGATGGTGCCTATGATAATGGGCACTTTTTACCCTAATTAGGATTCCAGGATTGACATTATGGTACCAGGAAGCCAGTGAGTAGGTAAATGGTTCCAAATTCAGATTCCACACTGTCAAAAATGTATGATTTGATCCCAAGATCATTCAAATGGGACAAGTCTCTGCGATTTTATTCCGAAAAGCAATATCTCTGTCTATTCAATGGCGGCCATCTTGAATTTTTAGGTGGCTAATGGGTTTTATCAAAAGAGCAACCTCCAAGGAGTATGTGTGTCAATTTTGGTGGTTGTTCAAGAAAAGGAACGAGTCTCCTGAAATTTGCAGTTATCTGCTCTACAATCAACGAACAGCCTACGTAACTCTATTGGTGTCTGAAAACACATTAAAGAAAAACAATAACACGGAAGTATATTATTGCTACATGTGTAAATACCAGATTACATTATTGTTAACACTTAACTAATGAACAATAAATTCAAATTTGGATTTAAAACAGAAACTGAAATGTAAAGTTGAAATATAACTTACCAAAACAGAAATTTGATCCGGTCAAAAAATGTTAATGCTCAAACAAAGATTATTTACGTTGCTATGTACAGTGTATCTGCCACTTCTGGGGTAAAATCTGAAAATTTGTGAAATGTGCTGGTTTTACCCTCATCCTTTAGCGAAAAGCCTTTAAAACATCCTTAACTCAGGCAGAACATAAAGGCTTAAAGTAACAAGAACAACAAAAGGAATGAAAAGTGATCAAAAATAAATCCAAAGATAATGCAGGAAGTCAATACTTGTAAGCAACCAAACATTGCAATGCATACTATTATAGTGCAGATATGCAATATAGAATATATTCTATGAGGAATGTACTATATATCAATAAAAAAGTTGACATAAATATATATATAATAAAGTTTGAGTTGCTAATATTGAAAATTTCTGTGAAAAAGTTAACTCTGAGACATGCTGTCATTCATATGTCATTTCTATTGTAATGGAAATACAAGAAAAATATGATTATATTTGAAAACTAGAGATTCCAGGATTTATAGGATATATAATATGCTGTGATTGCCATGAGTGAAATGGCTACAATAACTATGTCAATTTTCAGTAAGAAAGAACCGAAAAATTGGTGGGAAAAAAAAAAAAAACGCATTTTGGGCTAAAGTAAAAATAGAGTAAAAAATTATGGTGGGAATTAGTTATTTTACTCTTACCACTCAAAGTCTCATTGAGGACATCATAAAGGTTAAAAAAAATTAGGTGGTATTTTGTTGGGGGGGGGCGCATAAATTAGAAAATGTATTTGTATGCATCTATCTTTAACCATTAAATCAGTTTTAGGAACGTTAGATTTTTTTAAATTGCAATACTAGAAGTTAAATGTGTTTAATTTAACAAGAAGATCAGACATTAAAACTTTTCACTGAAGAAGCATTAAATGTGTTAAAGATGTTAGAGAAAAGATCCAGTGTGCGAAATGTAGAAAACCTGTAATGTAGAATTAATATGGAGCAACAATACTTGCATATATGCAGTGTTCAAACTGGCATAAATTAGAAAAAAAAATTAATTATATGCATCTATCTGTAAACATTTAATCCATTTTAGGGTTAGGGTTCCTTTCAGATTCAGACTTTATTTCAATTCTCAAAGTTAATCTTTTTTGAGCAACATTTTGAGTCATTTTCAGACAGTTTTCACTTGTTTTAGTTGAACTTTTGTCAAATTTTGAGTAATGTTGGTGAAATTGTGTTCATTTTAGTTAAGTTACCTCAACTTGAATTAGGTTTTGTATCAACTTATCGCATACGTTTTGAATCTTTTTGGACAAATTTTGAGTAATTTCATATAATTTCGAGTCAATCTGGAAATGTTTTATCTCATTAGTAGAAGTTTTTGACCCATTTTTACCAATTTTCTTCTGGTTTTGAACAACTTTGTCCTTTTGAGTCATTTTTTATGTTGTTATGAGCAGGTTTTTGAGGCATTTTGTACAATATTCAAACTTGTTTTGGACAAATTTAGAGTTGTATAAAGAGTTGTGTACCAAGTGCTTTCTTGTTTCAAACAAGGTTTTCAGTCATTTGGCTCAATGTTTGTACTTGATTTGATTTGGATGACTTGGAGTGATTTCAGAAAAATTTTTTGAATCTTTTTGGACAAATGTTTGGGTAATTTTATACAATTTAGTCAATTAGAAAAAGTTCTTGAATAATTTTGCACAAACATTCCGCTTGTTTTGAGCAAATTGTCATTAGGATTCAATTTTGAACAGTTTTCAGTTATTTTAGTTGAATTTTTGCCAAATTTTGAGTAAAATTGGTGAAATTGTGTTAATTGTTGTTGAGTCCAATCAAGCAAATTTTATTAAGTTACCTCAACTTGAATTCACTTTTAATCCACTTCTGCACAAATTCTGGACAAATTTTAGGTAATTTCAGACAATTTCAAGTCAGTTTGTAAAGGTTTTATCTCATTAGAGGAAATTTTTGTGTAATTTTGCACCAAATTTAATCTTTTTTGTCATTTTCAGACCGTTTACAGTTAAAAGAAATGTTAAAATGTTTAAGAACATTCACAACAAAATCAACTAAAATCCAGTGAATTTCTCAGATTTTTTTTTTTGAATGTTGTCAAAGAAAATATTAAAAATTCTATTGACACACACACACATATATATATATATATATATGTATATATATATATATATATATATATATATATATATATATATATATATATATATATATATATATATATATATATATATATATATATATATATATGTATACACACACACACACATATATATATACATACACATATTTATAGATATGTCCATCCATCCATTATCTATACACCGCTTAATCCTCACTAGGGTCGCGGGGGGGGCTGGAGCCTATCCCAGCTGACTCGGGCGAAGGCAGGGGACACCCTTGACAGGTCGCCAGTCTGTCGCAGGGCCACACACAAAGACAAACAATCACTCTCACATTCACACCTACGGGCAATTTAGAATAATCAATTAACCTCAGCATATTTTTTGGACTGTGGGAGGAAGCCGGAGTACCTGGAGAAAACCCACGCATGCACAGGGAGAACATGCAATCCCGGGAAAGCCGGGACGCGAACCAGGGATCTTCTCGCTGCAAGGCGAAAGTGCTAACCACTACGCTACTGTGCAGCTTTATAGATATGTATAGGTGTATATATAGGTATATATAAGTAATCACTTTAGATATTTTTTGGAAGATATTTAGTCCATCCATCCATCCATCCATTATCTATACACCGCTTAATCCTCACTAGGGTCGCGGGGGGGGCTGGAGCCTATCCCAGCTGACTTGGGCGAAGGCAGGGGACACCCTAGACAGGTCGCCAGTCTGTCGCAGGGCTACATAGAAAGACACACAATCACTCTCACATTCACACCTACGGGCAATTTAGAATAATCAATTAACCTCAGCATATTTTTGGACTGTGGGAGGAAGCCAGAGTACCCGGAGAAAACCCACGCATGCACAGGGAGAACATGCAAACTCCATGCAGAAAGGTACCGGGAAAGCCGGGACGCGAACCAGGGACCTTCTCGCTGCAAGGCGAAAGCGCTAACCACTACGCCACTGTGCAGCTTTATAGATATGTATAGGTGTATATATAGGTATATATAAGTAATCACTTTAGATATTTTTTGGAAGATATTTAGTCATTTTTTAATTATATTTACAAGAATTTTCTTGCCAAATTTAGGAAAATTTTTTAAAATAAAACTTTTAAAGGAAACTTTTAAGGAATTATTGGAATTTTCTTCAAGAAGGTTTTGCAAATTTTCAGAAATTTGGAGAATTTTTTTTGCTGATTTTTTAGATTGTTTTTCAGACAAGGTAACTGTACTGTTCTCACTATGTGTTCTACTTCTAAAGTGTTAACATAGATAAACAGCCAGCCAAACTCCTTTTCAAGAGCCAGGAAAATGAGCGTCCTGCTCCTTTATTATCCTCTGCAACATTGAATTGGAGTGAAACTAAAGAGAAAAACACAAAAAATACACTCAGTACATTGCTGTGTGAGTAGCGAACAAATAGAAACAATTGAAGTGTTTGTCACTATCATGAGCCGCTAATTATATAACAAGCAAGTTAAATTCAATGAAAAATAAGGCAGGCACGTGTACCATACAACAGAACTGCTATGGTTACGTGGCATAACAAGGTATTATTATCATTGTATAAACTCTCAACTGGTCCACAAAGTCAATAATACCGATCACTACATGTGTAATAAACAGTCATTTCTTACAGTCATTGCTTCCTGAGGGATACACAGGCAGGATTGAGCTGGATTAGACAGCAGAAAAACGCACATGCCATCATGACCTCTCCACAGCTTACGGATTTACTTCCTGTTTTTCTTGCTTACCACTTCCTGTTTCCTGCTACTTTGCAATGTCAAAATAAAGGCACAGTCTGAATGGTTTTCTGCACAGAACAATATAAAACGCACTTTAACAATTAACTCATGTCTATTTAAACCACTCAGGGCAGAACACTCCCCGTCTGGCATTTTTCAGATGCCACTTCAGTCTTTATTGTCCTTACTTGACCCTTGACCTCCTGCCAGAAGTAAGATGACTTCAGAGATGGGCCTTAAGAAAGTCTTTGTTTTGTCTTGTGATGTCATCCTGACTTCAATTTTGCGGACTTTCCCATCACTGCCCGGAAGGGTGGAAGTGACCACAGCCATTGGCCACTGATTGCGTGGTGATTGAGTCTCTTTGAGCAGCACGATGTCTCCAACCTCCAGGTTACGACATGCTGTGTGCCACTTGCGCCTTGGTTGAAGAGTATGGAGGTATTCATTTCTCCATCGGTTCCAGAACTCATTTGCGAGTGTCTGCACTCGTTTCCACTGGCACTTGAAGAGATCCTTTTCATCGAAGCTGCCAGCTGGAGCAGGCACACCTGGTTTTTGAGTCAAAAGCAGAGCAGGTGTCAGCAGCATTGGTGAAGAGGGATCGGAGGAGACAGGAACTAATGGTCTCGCATTGATTATGGCAGACACCTCTGCCATCAAAGTACAGAGCACGTCGTGAGTCAGGTAAGTGTGTTTGGTTCGCAGCAGTATGACGTCAAGTATCCTCCGGGTTACGCCGATCATGCGCTCCCAGACTCCTCCCATGTGAGATGCATGCGGAGGGTTGAACTCCCATGTGCAACCATTCTCATGAAGGTACTTTAGGGCGTTGCTTTGGCTTCTAGCATCTCGTCCCATCTCCATTTCACAGCTGGCCCCAACAAAGTTTGTGCCCCTATCTGATCTCAGCTGCTTTGCTGGCCCTCTTAAAGCGAAAAATCTTCGCAGTGCATTGATACATCCAGCTGAGTCCATGGACTCGATGACTTCTATATGCACGGCCCTTGTACTCATGCATGTAAAAAGTATAGCCCATCGCTTGCTCTGGGCTGTGCCACCTCTAGTGCGTCGAGTGACCACACTCCAGGGACCAAAGACATCTAGTCCCACGTATGTAAATGGCGGCGATGAACTGAGCCGTTCTGGAGGGAGGTCGGCCATTTTCTGGACTTCAAGCTTCCCTCTTAGCTTACGGCAGGTAACACAACGGTGAATGACTGACTCTATCAGCCGCTTGCCTGCGACAATCCACAGGCCAGCAGTTCTGATTGCACCTTCTGTGAACTGTCGACCTTGGTGTTCCACTTCTGCATGGTAATGTCTCACCAGTAATGTCGTGACGTGATTTTGTTTGGGGAGAATGATTGGATTCTTCACATCAGGATCAATAGTCGCGTGCCTCAGGCGTCCACCCGTCAGCATGAGACCGTCATGCATGAAAGGATCAAGATCCAGAATTACGCTTGATCTTGGGATCACTCTGTTCTCCCGTAGTGCAGCGTATTCCTCTGGGTAAGCATCTCTTTGAACAGTCTTGAGTATGGCTCGCTTTGCCGCTGCTAGCTCCTCTGGAGTACGAAGTTTGTTGCAGCGGTGCCATCCTTTGCATGCGTCTGACAAATGAGGTTTGTATGACCGAGCTTGGTGGATCAAGAAGGAAACTGCTCTCCTCAAAGATTTCCAAGTGGAAAAGCGCTGGAACCGTTCTGAGGTAAGGTTACCTTCACTCAGGTGAGTAGCAAGAGTGATCAGCTGCGGTCTCACATCCGCATCTGTTTCAGGATCCACCAGGTTAAAGGTCTTGTGTGTTTCAGGCTGGGGTGGCTTGTGGAGGAACTCTGGTCCTGTGAACCACATGGTGTCACTGAGCCGCGACGCAGGCACAGACCTGGTGGCTAGATCAGCTGGGTTTTGCTCTGTAGGCACGTAGTGCCACTGTTTAGGAGAAGTTGTCCGGCGTATACGGTGAACACGATTGTGCACGTATACAAAGAATCGCTTAGAGTCATTGTGGATATACCCCAGGACCACTTTGCTGTCACAGTAAAACCTTACATTGTCTGGCTTGTGGTCAAGTTCATCAAGAATCAGTTCAGCCATTTCCACAGCCAGCACAGCTCCACACAATTCGAGCCGAGGGATAGTGGGCTCTGGTTGAGGAGCTAGCTTTGCTTTTCCAAGCACAAAGCCGACTCTACACCGTTCATCTGGTGTAATGACCCTCAGGTAAGCCACTGCTCCTATGGCCCAGTTGGAAGCATCGGAGAAGAGACACAACTCAGAGTAGGTGGTGCTGGATAAGGACTGACGTATGTAGGAGCGGGAAAGGTGGAGGTTACTCAACTCCTGCAGTGATTTTTTCCATGTCTCCCATTTGTTGAACTTGTCTGTGGGGAGTTCGGTGTCCCAATCATGAACATCAGCAGAGAGTTCTCTGAGCAGTGCTCGGCCACGGATGGTCACTGGTGCAACAAGACCCAACGGATCGAAGAGGCTATTGACAGTGGACAGCACTCCACGACGGGTGAACGGTTTGTCGTCAATTGCTACTCTGAATGTAAAGGAGTCATGGTCTATGTCCCAGCATAAACCCAGGCTTCTTTGCATGGGTAATGTTTCTTCATCAAGGCCTAAGTCTTTTAGGCCTGCTGCCAGGTCTCCAGGTGTAAAAGCTTGCATCACTGTAGTACTATTGGAAGCAATCTTGTGCAGTTTGAGATTTGATTCTGCCAGTGATGCTTGAGTGCGTTTGAGCAGATCAATGGCCTCAGCTTCAGTCGGGAGGGAGATGAGTCCATCGTCCACGTAGAAATGTCTTTCGACAAAGTGGCGTGAATCAGCCCCATACTTCTGTTCACCTTCTTGTGCAGCCCTTCGAAGACCATATATAGCCACAGCCGGTGAAGGGCTATTTCCAAACACATGCACTCGCATGCGGTACTCTGCTATCTCCTTAGTCAGGTCGTTATCTCTGTGCCAGAGGAACCGTAAGTAGTTTCTGTGGTCTTCTCTCACCAGAAAGCCGTAGAACATCTGTTGGATGTCAGCTATAAGTGCAACAAGTTCCTTCCTGAACCTGAGCAGGACTCCAAGGAGAGAGTTATTCATGTCGGGACCTGAGAGTAAGACCTTATTGAGAGAGATGCCACCTTCTTGCGCGCTCGAGTCAAACACAACTCTTATGTTACCTGGCTTTCGAGGGTGGTACACCCCAAAGATGGGCAAGTACCAGCACTCTTCATTTTTGAGGAGAGGGGGTGCTTCTTCCGCATGTCCATTTTCAAAGAGCTTCTGCATGAAAGCTATGAACTGTTCTTTCATTTTAGGGTTTTTGTGGAGTGTTCGCTGCAAGGAGTGAAGACATGAAAGTGCTTGTGCATGGTTGTTTGGCAGGCGTGGTCTGGGTGACCTGAATGGCAATGGTGCAATCCAGCTGTTCTGCTCATCTTGTTTGAACTGTTCCTGCATGGTCTCCAGAAATATCTCGTCCTCAAAGGACCAGGCAGGTTTGTTATCATTTTCTGTTCTCATGAACACATATTGTCCAAGTTCGTCTTCAGCAGACACACTAGTTGCCGAATGACTAGACAGGTGGGTGGAGATGCTGCGTTCGTGCTCCCCGCCATAGCTTGCCTTCTCCTTAACGCGGATGTGGTTCTGACATGGCGTCATACAGGACGGGCGTCCATTCTGGAGGACATAAGTCTTGTAGACGGCTACAGTGGGCTTGTGAGCACCGTCAATACAAACATCCCCTACTATCACCCACCCTAAATCCAAATGCTGTGCGAAAGGTGCATCGTGGGGGCCATTAATCTGCTTTCGCACCTTGTGAGCGCGTATGAGGTCTCTCCCCAATAGGATCAGGATCTGTGCTTCAGGATCCAGCTCTGGGATGTAAGGCGCCACAGATCTTAGGTGAGCATGGGAAAGGGCGACCTCTGGTGTGGGGATTTCGGATCGGTTGGTCATGATCTGATTGCATTCGATGAGTGGAGGTAAGTCGAAGCATACTTCTCCATTCCTCGCTTCAATCTGAAAACCGACTGCCTTCCTGCCAGTCATTTCAGTAGAACCAGCACAGGTCTTCATCAGGTAAGATGAATGGTTGCCACGGATGCCAAAGAGCTCGAAGAACTCAGTTCTGGCTAGCGAGCGATTGCTTTGGTCGTCGAGGATAGCATACATCTTGACAGAGCGTGCTCGCTGTCCTTGTGGGAAGACCTGCACCAAGCATATTTTGGCACAGGATCGTGCTGGGAGACCTTCTCCGCATACTTCAGTACACCTTGAAGTAACCTCTTGAGGGGAGTTACTTCGCTGCTCCACGCTGGGCTCCATTGTGGGAGACACCGCTGATGGGAGAGTAGTGTCTAGATGCATGGCAGTGCAATGCTGGTCACTTTCACACTCACTGCATTTCAGCTCCACTGGACATTCTCTGGCCATGTGAGTAGCAGAGCAGCACCTGAAACATCGTCTGTGTTCTTTTAATAACTTCTTGCGTTCTGCCAGCGGCTTCATTCTAAAGGCTCTGCATTTTTCCAGAGGATGAGATTTGTTGTGAAGCGGACAGTACTTTGCTGGATCACTACCACTTCTGTTGTTCATATCTGCTCTGTGAGTGGAGCTTGGATCTGGGGTCGCTAGCACATCTGTCTTACGGACAGATATAGCAGTCTTCATACCATCATGCTTTGCTATGGGTCTTTCCTCGTGGTAATGAGTGCGGCTGCTGTTTGTCAAAACAAAGCTTGGGTCGTTTCTGGCCCTTGCCTGACCACCGACAAAGTCCACAAAGAAAGAGAATGGAGGGAAGCAAACATTGTGTTGTTCTTTATATCTTGAACCAACTGACAGCCATTTTTCCTGTAGGTTTGGTGGCAGCTTTTCTACAATGGGCTTAATGCCTCGAGGTGTGTCGAGGTAGCTCAGACCAGGTAAGTACTCATCTTCTTTAGCTGAGAGTAGCTCCGTAAGCAGGTCACTCAGTTCTCTCAGCTTAATATTTTCCTTTGAAGTGAGGCGAGGAAAGCTGTCCAGCTGCTTAAATAGAGCACTTTCTATCACTTCTGGGGTGGCGTAGCACTCTTGAAGCCTTGTCCAAGACAACCGAAGTGCAGCCTGAGGGTTGGTGATATGGACGGCTCTAAGTCTTTTAATGTGCTCCGAGGATTCTTTTCCCAGCCATTTTACTAGTAGATCCAACTCTTCACTGGGCGTTAGCTCTAAACCCTGTGTGGCATTAAAGAAGGAGGACCTCCATGCTCTGAAGCTCTCAGGTCGATCGTCAAATCTAGTCAGTCCCGTAGTCACTAACTCCCTGCGAGCCAAATACTTAGCAAAGTCTATCATGTTAGCTGCTGGAGTAGTAGAAGAGTCTGGTGCATTGTTCTTAGAGAGATGGTCTAAATAGCCCACATTCCTGAATGAAGAGGAGCCTTGTCCCTGGTAAGTCTTGTAGGGAGAGTCTGGTTGTGAGCTGGGGTGCTGAGGTGGACGCATCTGATATTGTAGCACTGGTGAACATTCATCCTGTTCTGGGAGCCTTGGCGTTGTGGGCAAGGCATCATAGCGGTGTGTGACGTCTAATACTGCAGCTTCTTGCTTTATTGATGGAGATGACTCTTTATTATGTAGGTAGGACGTGTCAGGATTGAGGCTTGCCTGAGCCTGATCTTCCACATATGCTTCTGTTCGCTGTCTTATTACCTGTGGTGAGGCGGCACTCCTGGCGCTGAGCATATCTTCACGTTCTAGTTCTGCTGCAGCCTCTAGAACTTCAGCCCTTGCGTTGGCGGCAGCAGCTTCCCTTTGAATTTCCAGTGCTTCTAAATCAGCTTCTAAATTAGCCTTTTCCAAATCTAATTTGGCTTTCTGTTTTTTCAGTTCCAGTTCTTTTTGTGCAAATGTGATTCTGGTGCGTGCAGCTTCAGCTGTAGCTCTAGCTATGGCAGCGGCATCAGCTACTGAACGCTTGGAGGAGGAAGATTTAGAGCTGTACTTTGATGGTGCTTTCTCTCCTGTAGCTGTCGTCTGGGCCTCCATGACTGCTGCAGATGAGTCCCTCTGATATCAATGACTTTTCACTGTACTGTTCTCACTATGTGTTCTACTTCTAAAGTGTTAACATAGATAAACAGCCAGCCAAACTCCTTTTCAAGAGCCAGGAAAATGAGCGTCCTGCTCCTTTATTATCCTCTGCAACATTGAATTGGAGTGAAACTAAAGAGAAAAACACAAAAAATACACTCAGTACATTGCTGTGTGAGTAGCGAACAAATAGAAACAATTGAAGTGTTTGTCACTATCATGAGCAGCTAATTATATAACAAGCAAGTTAAATTCAATGAAAAATAAGGCAGGCACGTGTACCATACAACAGAACTGCTATGGTTACGTGGCATAACAAGGTATTATTATCATTGTATAAACTCTCAACTGGTCCACAAAGTCAATAATACCGATCACTACATGTGTAATAAACAGTCATTTCTTACAGTCATTGCTTCCTGAGGGATACACAGGCAGGATTGAGCTGGATTAGACAGCAGAAAAACGCACATGCCATCATGACCTCTCCACAGTTTACGGATTTACTTCCTGTTTTTCTTGCTTACCACTTCCTGTTTCCTGCTACTTTGCAATGTCAAAATAAAGGCACAGTCTGAACGGTTTTCTGCACAGAACAATATAAAACGCACTTTAACAATTAACTCATGTCTATTTAAACCACTCAGGGCAGAACAGTAACAATATTTTTTGGTGCCCGTAAATGAGGACAACAGGAGGGTTAAATTAGCTCAGCTTAAATTCAGTTTTCTCTCAGCTTCTTCATAAATTCCAGTGTAAATTCCGCGTGATGTGAAGTTGATGCTACATTATGATGTTGACCCAGTTTGGTTGACAGAAATAAGCGATAAATTTCCTCTCAGAGTGCATAAATAGAGTGAACTGTTGATCTGTGGAAACTCTGATCTGTTAAATGTGGCGGCTTCCCATCCTTATTTTCTGCCTCGCTACATAAACAGAGCAGCATCACGTGACTGAGCGTTACTAATAGTTTACACCTGTTACCTGTAATCTGCCCGTTACCACGGCGTTGCAGTTGTCTGTTCAGGGTGAAGCTTCCAGGACGAATTTAGAAGTTCAGTCTGTTCAGAGCTGGATTTCCTCACATCAGTGGGCTGGGAGGGTGAGGAGAGGTGGAGGTTTTCAGATGTCAGGTCCAGAGAGATTAACAGACTCCCTCCAACATCCTCCAGTCTGGCAAAAAATGGAGTCATTCTTTTCTCTCTGCAGACAAAGTTTTAATGCTGGAGAAGAGAGGAAAGTCTGAGTTAGAGCTCCGAATGTTAAAATACGCTCTGAAAAGTCCATAAAAGTCAGAGTTTATGTTAAACTATGCTCTGAAAAGTTACCAAAAGTCTGAGTTTATGTTAAAATACGAACAGAAAAGTCACCAAAAGTCTGAGTTTATGTTAAAATACGAACAGAAAAGTCATCAAAAGTCTGAGTTTATGTTAAAATACGAACAGAAAAGTCATCAAAAGTCTGAGTTAGTTACAATACGAACAGAAAAGTCATCAAAAGTCTGAGTTTATGTTAAAATACGCTCTGAAAAGTCATCAAAAGTCTCTCTGTTCGTGGATTTAACACTGAATCTAACATTAGATTTGAAGCCGGCTTAAATCAGACACCAATACTTCAAATTAAATTTGTGGGAGTTCTTTGTTTCCCAAGTTATTTACATCTAATAGAATTTATACAATGAAATGTGTTTTACAAAAATCTATGGTGCAACACATGAGTAGAAATATAAGAAACAGCACCAGAAATACTAAAAACAGAAACATACGGCTGTGGCACCCAGCGGGCAAATAAAACAGTTATTTGAATATTTGTGTAGTGTCTCTCTTCACTGTTGCAGCGGTTTTGCTATTTGCAGGCGGTCCCTGTTCACTCGTTGCACAGCCAGCTGTGCATAGACATCAATGTTATTTCTGCAGCTGGAAAGACAGCGACTTTTGATAAAACTGGCCTTGTAGCACATTGTGTAGCTTACAACGATGGAAAGAGGCATTGTTTATGTTTTAACAACGTATTTCTCATCAGTTATTGATGCCGGAAGTCCAAATCTGTGAATATCTTGCCAACTTTACCTAACTAGGGCCCTGACACATTGTTGATATTTATGATAATTTTACGGCTCTCAATGGTCATTTTAAATTCGTTTATGATCATTTTATGTCTGTTTGAGGTCATTTCACACCTCTTTATGGTTATTTTACATGACTTTGTTGTCATTTTATGGTTCAACATGGACATTCTGTGACCCTTTATTATCATTTTATGTCTTTTTGTGGCCATTTAATGTCTCTTTGTGATCATTTTACATCTCTTTGTAGTTATTCTATTTATTCTGATATCATTTGATTTCTTTTTGAGCTATTTGTGGGTGGGTTGTACATCTCCTTGTCATTATCTGCCACTTTTATGTTTCTTTGTGGTTGTTTTGCACCTCCTTGTGGTCATTGTGTGTCTCTTTGTGGTCAGTTTCTGTTGCTTTTGGGTTGTATCATACATTGTGGTTATTTTATCATCTCTTTGATCATTTTAAATCCCTCAGTGGTCTTTTTAAAAAAATTTTTCAGGTTGTTTGTCTCTTTGTTTTGCTTCTCTTTGACGTTGTTTTGCCTCTCTTAGTAGTGTCACATTTTTCCAAACTTATAAGACTATACCTGGATTTTAAACTGTCATCTGGATTTCATAATTAAACTGATTACATCTCAGTGTGTGTTCACAGACTTTAATTGTGTTGCTGAAGCAGACGGAGCCATATGTTATGACTACTTTGCATTTATTCCAAATTAATAATAGATTAAACAGTAAAGTGGCTGCTGCTGCCTGTAGTTAAGATTAGCTTCATTAAGCAGGACGCCCGTGCTGCTTCTGTACAGCAGCTTGTTTGACACTAATGGACTGAAGCAGGGAGTTAATGTTTAGTGCTGAGAGGAGAAAAAGATGAATGTTTCTGAGGCTACAGAGGAAAATAACACCGTTACTGGCAGTTGCCGCTTATCATCAGCCTGCACATTATTTATCACAAACCAGTTAGATGGACAAGGCACGCCTCCCTCCTGATAGCCAGTGGCATTTAATTTATATCTGTCTCACTAAAGCTCCACCTTGGTGAACATTTGTTGTTGTTTTCTGTTCACATTAGGTTTTATTTTACTTAGAAAAGATTTCTGGCTCCATTATTCCACTTATAGTCACCACATCATGCTAGGAAGTCTCATACTCTTTATTTTTCTGAGTTCAACTGAAGTTTTAAACATCCTAAAGATGATCACTGTCTTTGCTTCCCCCTTGTGGAGACGCTCTGCACAGCCTCAGACTGAACTCTACTGTGGGTCTGATGGCACAAATGAATGATCGCTGCACCTGTTTTTTATTAGTTTGAAATGTTTTAGTCTATATAGCACCAACGCTTAAGAAATGTGAGAAATGGCTTCATTATCACAGCATCAATCTACACGCTGACAAATCTGTGCTCAGTGGAAGAAGAAAAATGCTCGATGTCACACGTGTGATGAAGAAAAATCAGATTTTTGAACATGAAGCTATAGTTTTATGATCTTATTTTAATATTCAGTAACTTTATTTGATTTTTGTCTGCTCACACACTCATATGAGCTCATATTTTTGGTGGAAACCACTAATATGATGTTTGTTGTTTGTAATGTTCTAACATCACGTTCTTCAAAGGTTGAGTCAACAAATCTGTATTACATGACAGTGAATCTGGATTGTTTGTATTTTTATCCCACTTGGTTAATTTGTAATACTTTCTACAATTCACCTCTTCTTTTAAAGTCTTTAATGAGGCAGATTTTTGTTGTTATTGAGATTTGGGGCAAGAAAAAAACACAGAGGAAGCAGGCTATAATGTTTTTATACATTAAATAAACATATTTATATATGGCCACAATAAAAGAGAGAAAATCTATATTTAGTGTATTTCTTTCTCAACATTCCACATCACTGTGTTATATATTATATACCATTCATGCTTGCTTTTATTTTCTTCCTTTGCTTGTTCATGTTCCATATTAGGTTAAATCGCCGGTATTTTAATTCTTATTTTATGAGTATTGGGATGAATGTATTATCTGCAAGCCATTTTGCGACATATAGAATAAAGGCCCCCTCCCTGGGCTGCGACCTTATCGTGGTGGCCCAATGATCCCAGGAGCTATGTTGTCCGGGGCTTTATGCCCCTGGTAGGGTCTCCCAAGACAAACAGGTCCTGGGTGAGGGACCAGACAAACAGCAGCCCAGAAGACCCCAATGATGAGCAACAACTCTGGAACCACGGACGTGGGACCCCCCCTCCAACAGGCTTCAGGTTTCAGTCACTAGAGTTCAATTATACCACATATTTTTACAGGCTGTTTCCTCAAAATTAGTTTTTTTTTCTCAAACTCTCCACTTCAGGAGCACTTACATAAAACAGACTTTTTTGTTTAATTTTGAAGGGTTTGTTCACGTGCTAGTCATAGTCGGATTTCTAGAACATTCTGTTAATGTAAAATCAGTCCCTCCAGGATTTCATGGGTGTTTTTCCAGATAATTTCTCCCTAAAATGCCTGAATTTGTGGCAGCTTTTCTAAAAAATTGCTATGTAAGTTGCGATGTTTTAAGCAAATTTCTTGCGATGAAATTGCAGGAGACAGTGACAGTTGCTAAAAAGTTGCATTTTTTTTTCAGCTTTCAGAACACGTTTCAATATTTTAATTAACAATATTTGTTCCTAAACTAATTCTTTAACACTCCAACCCATTTCCACCAGCTGGCACACCACGGTGGGAAATTAGCAGCAGCAGATACTGGTTTAACATGAAGTGGTTGGTAGGTTTAAGCCACTAAATGATCATTTACTACTGAATGAATCATATTTGGACATATCTGTCAGTGGCTTAAAAAGTTAATTTCACATCCTGGTATTCACACACGTGTTCACACGCTCACGGCTCGTCACGTCCATTAACAAGAAAAGCATTCAGAGAGCAGTACTCAACCAAGACTGTTCATTACCTGACCTTACGCTGAGTACAGGCGTGTGTTCTGCATGTCTACATTATGTACGGATACCGAATCACGTGACCTAAATATGTAGCGGGCGGCGGGAATTGATGGGACTCAGAAACACCCCCACAATTTAATCAGTTGTTCCTTGGATCATTTCTGATACGTCCACAGTGGTAGATTTGTAGTAGGATCACAATGATGTGATCGTCAGCAGGCAGCTGAGGTAGCGTTCACTTGTCATGGTTACAGTGCCGCTATCAGACGCCGTGCCGCTACCTCAATGGGAAATCTTTAACCAATCCGTGGGTCCAGACTATAAGCTGCATCACTGCCAAAATCTAATCACTTGGTCCTTGTGTCATTTCTAAGCTTCCCTGAAAATTTCATCTAAATCTGTTAGTCTGTTTTGAGTAATGTTGCTAACAGAAGGAATGATTAACGTACACAGATCGTCACATAACTCCACTGTGTTCCTTGGAGAAATAATGAATCTAACTTCCCTTCATTGTTTCAGAGCTCCAACAGATCTGGATCAACAGCTTCCATCACGGTGATCTGTCTGGTCTGTTTCCGCTCCTTTCAGACGTTCTCCTGATATGTTTGGTGGTAGAAAAGTGTTTGTCAGTTGATGGTTTTCGTTTGTATTACACCACAATATCTCACGGGTGTAAAACAGTTTAGCTCCGCTTTGGTGAAGAACATCAGGAATTGTTTTTCACCGTCTTTAGCAGTAATTTTTGTTGGTAAATGAGAGACATTAGAATGGGACATATCTGCATCTTCAGAAAAGAAACAGGAAGTGAATTCAGTGACGTACGTGCATTACATTTAGGACTGCTATGATTGGTGGAACTCACGGGAGGCAGGACAAAATGGTGGAAAAGTCGCATCATCGGACAAAATTGCAAGGTCGCGCAGAATTCATGGAGATTGGTAGAATTTGCATGAATTTGCATGAATTTGCGCTTTCGCAACATCGTGAATTCCTGGAGGGACTGAAAAGCATGCCAAAAAGATTATTTTTTTCTGGCTATGTACAATATTATTTGATTTATGGAATTATAAAAAGACATATCCAGAATATATGAAGGTTTTGTTGAACATTTTGGGGAAACACATTAAATTCCCTGGATTCTGGTGTTTTTTATGGACCGTTTTGTAGCTTTTCTGTGTAAATTTACAGTAAAAATGTCTTATAAGATATAAGATATAAGAAGTCACCTGCATATTGAACACAAAATTTCATGACATTTATCATAAAAAATCCATGTGTTTATGACAAACTGCAGGCATTTTAATTTGAAGCTAGATTCATCCAGTGCTCAGTTTTCAGTTTTGGAAATAAATGTAAATTAAGATGAGTCTAATACCTCACTTACATATTAAATATATTCATAAAATTATATATAGTTTGTGTTATCAAACCTGCAACACAAAAAAGTCTTTAGAGCTTTATAGTTAACTGGAGTTAACTGGACCAATTCCATCTGAAACTGAGTTTATTCATGTTTAAGTATCTGTCTAAAAAAAATTTCTCATTTGCATGAATTTTTCTATATCTACAAAACATTTTAAAACATACATTTTCAGAAAATGTGGAACAAAAAAAATCCTTACAGCCTTGTTGTAAATAGATATTTCATTTGAAGCTGAATTTATTCAGTATTTAGACATCTGAAGAACTGATTTGAGGAAATTAATGCAAATAAGGGGCATTTATATGTATCCGTATACAGACAAAAATTTACAATAAAAAAAAATCATTATTGCTTTCTAGTGAACTTGGTGAGTTTAGTTTAAAGATGAATTTATCCAGTGTTCACGTATCTGTTCAAAAAAATTGATGCAAGTTCGGGCAATACCTAATTAGCATATTTAAAGATTTTTTTTTTAAAGAAAACTTTTAATAAAATGTAATTATTGTTTTAAGGTGAACTGGGGACATTTAACCCTCTAAACCCAAAATATAGAAAAGAGTTCGAAAGATCAAGAATAATATATGTATATATGTAAATAATAAAAACAAATAACTAAAAATATTTTTATAAATTACATAGTGTTTTTTAATAAAATCTGTAAAACCCAAATACAGAAAAAAATTGTTTAAAAAATAATAGAAATAATAATTACAAACCAATAAAACTCATGTACTTTTTGCAACAGTGGGTTTTATAGGGTTCAAATGAAGATGGATCTGTCCAATTAATGTAAATAAAAAATTAATGAATAATTTTTTAAAAATTAATCCAAAAACCAATATGTGCTATAAAACTGGTTACGTTTCATGTGAATTATCCAATGTTCAGATTTCTGTTGGGTGAATTATTGTAAATTATGGTATTTTTAGATATATAGAATGCAATTCACACATTGAAAGACGAATTATAAAACATTCTTTAATCCTAAAAAAAATATATAAAAGCACTGCCTTAAATTAAATTAAGGAACTTTCATTCTAAACTGGAAAATTTATGCAAAACATGGCTTAAAAATTGTATTGTCTGTGTGTGTGTGTGTGTGTGTGTGTGTGTGTGTGTGTGTGTGTGTGTATATATATATATGATAGATAGATAGATACTAATAGCAAATACCATATTTAAACTTTTATTTCCCCAGAAATCTTGTAAAACAAAAAAAAAAAAAATAATAAATTAAAAATAATCATGGCCTTAGTATAAACTGAAAGGTTTCATTTAAAGCTGGATCTATCCACTGTTCAGACTTCTGTAGAGTAAATTAATGCAAATTGTGGAATTTTTCTACAAAAATAATACCTCATTTGTATACTGACACCTGATATTTTATAGAACTGGTCAACAGACAGCCACCAGCTCCTCACAGTGAACTGGGTCAGTTCCAGTTAAACATTTGCCTCCAGTTCCTTCTCAGCTTCTCCTCTGGGGTCAAACATCACCCTGCTACTATTTCCATGTAAACTTAAGTTAACAACCAAACCCGCCAACAAAACCCCACCCAGGCGGATCTGGGCGGACTCATTGGTCCGTGCGTCTGTAAATCGGTTCCCTCTCCGTGCGGCGCCTCCTATTGGCCGCCGGTGACGACCATCGTGCGCGCAGCTCCCGCCCACCGAGCGGATCAAGTTTGAATGAACAGCAGCAGTCTGCTCCGGAGCTGCCACTTGCATTTGCAGTAATTATTAAAAGTGTGTATCGTGTCGCAGGGCGCGCACATCCACGATGGACATGAAGAAGCGGATTCACCTGGAGTTGCGGAACCGCACTCCGTCAGACGTAAGTTGGACCCGCTCTCCTCTGCGCCTCCCGCTCTCCGTTAATGGAGAATTATTTGGTGTGATGTTCTCAGATACTAAGTTTCCTCCTGAAGTTAAAAGAGAAGCAGGCATCGGGTCACATTGTTGCTCCGCCGTCGTGTTTCCAGCCGGCAGGTGCTGCGGCTCCAACTTTTACGCGGCTCCTGCTTCACGTTTGTGGATGAGCAGTTTGGAAATGCAGCTCAGCTTTTATGAAAACACACAAACAAGCCGACCAGGAGCCATATTTGGAACTTTTGCACGTTTAAAGCCCCTCGGTGTTGTTGTTGTGTGCGCGCCGCTGTTGTGCAGCTTTTGGGCATTTTTACGCTTCGCTCTTGGCGCGGTTCGGGATGCGGATCCTCAAAGTCAGGAATTAGCAGCGATGCGTAAAAGAGCACCGCCTCGGTTCGAGCTGCACGCTGCTCCCCGGTGTTCGCTCGGAAAGTGTCCGGTTTGAAGCGGTGTGTTGGTGCGTTCAGACGAGCCCCGGCAGCCCCTCCAAACCCCGGAGCCTCGGTGCGCACCGGGATGGAGGAGAAAGGAGGTGGAGGGAGGGAGAGGGAGGCGAAAACACGCAGACATCGGACGCAAACACGCCCGTTATCCGGTCATTTTTCACCGGGAGGGACTGGTGAAAACAAACAGCCGCGCTGTTGCTCCAGTTTTCCAGAACTAGGACAAGCCGCCATTTTACCGAGAAACAAAGGCAACGCACCGAAAGCCCGTTTCTACTCGACACCGAGCGGCGATTCTCGGTTACCTCCGCGGTAACAGAAGCCTACAGGCGCCACCGAGTCCAACCGGAGGGAACCGTTTGGCACCACCGACAATGAACGCGGCTTTAGCGGCCCCTCCTACTCACGGATGACCCCGTGCACGACTCGTAGCCGGTCACTGCGCCGCGCAACACCTCAGCCTCCCGTTACAGCGGATAAAACCACCCTCAGCCTTCC
Source organism: Amphiprion clarkii (assembly GCA_027123335.1). Lineage (NCBI taxonomy): Eukaryota > Metazoa > Chordata > Actinopteri > Pomacentridae > Amphiprion > Amphiprion clarkii. The sequence goes on along the minus strand of CM049567.1, from coordinate 27,935,653 downwards.
GTTACAGCGGATAAAAACACCCCCAGCCTCCCGTTACAGCGGATAAAACCACCCTCAGCCTTCCGTTACAGCGGATAAAAACACCCCCAGCCTCCCGTTACAGCGGATAAAACCACCCTCAGCCTTCCGTTACAGCGGATAAAAACACCCCCAGCCTCCCGTTACAGCGGATAAAGCCACCCACGGCCGCCCGTTTCTGCGGAGATTCTTTTAAAAAGTGGCTAAATGTGGTGAAATTGCGCAGCGGACGGAGCATCGCGATATTCTGCGGCGGGTTAAAACGCGGTGTTTTGTTTATTATAGTCCGCTGCTCGCCGCTGATTGGCTGAGTCACGTCCGAGGCCGAGGTGAAAGATCCGATCAGTGCACACCTGTGACCGCAGAACAGCGTCAGTATCATTGCGCAGAGCGGACAGGTGCTGCGTCAGAAGGTGAGCAGGTCTTCCAAAACTGTGACCTCAGAAATGATCATGATTCCACCTCTGCTCTGTTTAAAGGCTTTAAAGGACCAGTGAGTCTCAGAATGCACTTTTCTACTAAAACTGAAAAATTAGCAACTGTTATTGATGCATTACAATGATTTAATTTCATTCATGAAGGTTGTTTTTAAAGATTACAGGCCAGAGAATGTCATTGTAAAATATTTTCTTTCTGTATTTTGATTTTTTTTTACCATCTAATTTATTATAAATGGGACACAGTGTCACCGCTTTACTCTATATATTATTGTTATTTTGTGCATCTTTCCTTTTTTGCATAATATTAACAAAAGCTAATGTCTTGTATATCCCTATAAAACCCACTGCTGCAAAAATACATCAGTTTCATTAAAAAAAAAAAAAATAAAATAATATATATATATATATATATATATATATATATATATATATATATATTTTTTTTTTTTTTTGATCATTTTTTTATTTGGGTTTGTGTATATATATATATATATATATATATATATATATATATATATATATATATATATATATATATATATATATTTTGTTTGTTTGTTTGTTTGTTTGTTTGTTTACTTTATTGTTTTGCTAAAAAAAATTCTATATTGGGGTCCTACAGGGATATGTATCCTATTTATTGTATTTGTTGTTTTTATTCTATGTGGTTGTGTATTTACCAACAATTCCTGGTATCCAAAACAAAGAGACAGAAAAACTAACCTTGAATCTTAATATTAAAAAGCACAAAGATAATTTAATGGATAAAATGTAAAATGTTTGTATTAATTGAAAAAAAAACAACACAAAAAACCTTGACCTACACATGGTAGGAGGCGTCTTTTATTGTTTTATCACAATGTGTGTGTGTATATATATATATATATATATATATATATATATATATATATATATATATATATATATATATATATATATATATATATTTATAAAAAATAAAAAATAATAATAAAAATATAAAAAGTACACATAAACGTTTAAACTTCACTATGCCGTTACTATGATAATGACTTCTGAAGTTAGACTTCTCGTGTATATGTATTTTATCAATAAACAGGCATTGTAGGGGCTTCTACAGCAATTATTTCATTTATTCTTTTTCTAAAACAGTGTGATTATTTTCCCGTAAGTTTAAAATTGATGAGCCTAGTAGAAAAGTTTTAACTTTACTGTAACTTTATCATTACAATAATATAGCTTAATGCACAAATAACAAGTTTGTATTGACTGAAATGACTTCTGAAGTTAGATTCCCCTCCTCTCTGAGGTTTCTGCCACCGTTGACTTATTTATATATATATTTTAAAAGAAAAATAGAAAATAGTCTTACTGCAGTTTACTTCGTTTTTAATTTCAGTAATATGCTATACTTATATCCGATGACGTTTCTATTAGAAACTGCGTTTATTCTCGTTTTCTGTAACTTTTCTGAGCAATAACTGGAACAACAGTTTCCTTTGAGATGAATAAAGTTCCATCTGATCAAAGCTCATCATTAATTAAAAAAAAATACCGATATTATTTGGGATTTTTGAGTTTGATTATTGCCAGTCAGTTTAGAATTGATGGACCAAGAACAAAAATGATGACTGTAGTATAACTTTATCATCGCGGATATTTAAATTCCACTTTTCTCACCAGTAGTTGGTTATCTTTTTTTAAAATATTGTAGCATCTTAACTGCACCGCTGACTTACTCTGGTAAATTTACAGAGTAAATAATAAAATAGGGTCTTACCTTTAATATTTAAACAACACTAATCTTTAAATCCGCATTGACTTTTAGTGACTAATATTGATGTTTTGCATTTTTTGTTTTCTTGTTTTAACTTTATCTTAATGGTTATTATGCTGCCATCTGGATATCCTCTTTTTGCTTTGTCTTTTAAAGCACTTCCTTAACTTGTTATGTATGCAAATAACCTTAAATCATGTTAATTACTAGGATATTAGATGCACCAAACACATATTACCGAGTATAATCCTAATTCCTGTGTTTCATTATAAATTGCAAAAAAAAAGTGAAAACAAGTCATAATTGTTCAGTTACAAGAAATAAGTTTCACAAAAAAAACTGTTTTGCTGCAAACACACACAAAGTTTTGTGTCTTTGCACATTATGGCTGTTAGATCCTGATAAAAGTAGCTGCCGAAGTTCTATAAAGTGGACCATGCAGCATCATTTTTTTGGCAGAACAACGCTTTTTGGCACGAAACTGGAATTATTGTTTTCACTGTAAAATATGGAACCAACTGAACGATGTGCAAAAAAGTCAAAGAAGTTGAAGAAGTTTGCAGCTCCTGCCATAAGGACATTAAACGTGGCCACATTCTGATAATATTTCTACTAATTGTTCAGCTGTAGCACCAACACAGCATTTTAGTACCTACTCAGAGGACAACATTTTCTTTTGTCTTTTTTATTATTGAGGGGAGCTTGGAATCGGTCTTTGAATCCTATAAGCAGTGGTGGAAGAAGTTTAGGTCCCTTTAGTTTAGCAAAATAGCAAAACAACACAATAAAAGTGTTTCTTTACAGTTTAGTAATGCTTAAAATTATATTGGTAAAATGTCATACAAACATCAAAAATAAAAGTGATTTATGTTTTTACTAGGGCTGGGACTTTAACGCGCTAATTTAGATTAATTAATTACTGCAAAAATAACGCGTTAAGAATGATAACGCAATTAATTGCACCCTCTTCAGTTCCCTCATTTCTGGCACATGGGTAAGTCTGATGAACACTCCAGCCCAGTAGGTGGCAGTAATGAACCTGAAGTCTGTTTGTAGCCGTGAAGAAGAAGCACAGGAAGCAGTGAGTGAAGTCAGGCACTGGTGAACAGTGAAGGAAGACGAGATTGAGCTTGTTGGGCAGAAAGTTTCCTTTTAAAAATCTTCCCGATGGCAGCTTTGATAAAAGCCTGGTTGTATGCAAATTGTACAACAAAGAGTTTTCTGATCACTGCGTCACTTCAAGCTGACGGTATCACCTCAATGTAAAACATGTTGCTGTTAGCACCAGAGCTAACATTAGCTACGAGTCATGCTAACGGCTAACGGTGTAGCCATCCCATAATAGACCACTTTTCGAGACAGTGCTTGAGTTTACAGAAAGTCTTAAAATGTTGAATAAAATCGCTATAATTGCACTTAGATTTGCAGTAATCTGTGAATGTAGCAGACAGATGAAAAATGCAGATAACTAGAAATGAAACATTTTTGTGGTTTAAGTTTTTACTCCGTCGAGGCTCTGCCTCCTTGGAGGAGGAATAACCTAAACAACAAAAATATCTCTTTTAATAACTTAATTATAAACTTTTTGTTTATAAAAAAAATTACATAAATAAAAATTGATATTCCTATGAAAAGAACCATCAAAATTACACCATTTATCAGACCCAGAAAAGATGAAAACAGAATGAATCTCTGGATTTTCAACTTTCTGAAGCGCCTTGAACTACTTATGCTGATTTTATGTGCCATACAGTGGAAAAAACAACTAAATTCAGGCTTTAAGTCATCAAAATCACTTTTTTCTATATGTCCCGTTTTCATTTTTTTAAAATAAATTTTAAATTATAAACACGTATGTATCTATTCATTGATTCAACTGTCAACCACAATTTTATTTGAATTGAAAAACTTCACTTATTGTGTCAAATATTGCTATTTGACAAAACTGCAATTATTGCGATTAATTAATTACAACGCCTGTAATTAATTAGATTAAATTTTTTAATCGCGTCCCACCACTAGTTTTTACATGTAAATATGTCACATAGTGGACTGTTAGTAGTAGGTTAGGGTTAGTGGGTTAGGGTTAGGGTTAGGTCTTATAATGATGTCTTTAGTCAACGTGGACTGTTGGGCAGCTTCGTATTGGATCATATTTTTGATTTTCATGAAAAACCTTTAGCTGTCAAATGAATGCAGTGTGGTAGGAGTCCAATATCTTTCTCTGAGTGGGAGAGAAAAGTGGCAAAGTGCTGAACATTTCCACTTTCCCTGTCAATACGGTTTAAAGGTTAAATCATCTAGTGTTGGCCTTTTTCCAGAAATGAACACTTAATTTAACAAAAAATAAGAAACCTAGATGGGAAAAGTAGTTGAATGGAGCTTCTCAAAAGCTGAAACCAAACTGATTTATTGTGTCAAATAGTATTGAACATTTTTGCAGTAGATTTATTCTGCAGATCCATGAAGTCAAATTCAACTCAGTAGGAATAAGAGCTAGAAGACATCAGATATGACCACAAAACTTTCAACTTTAGATTCAGTTTCTATCAGACAGGTTTTAAATCTTTTACTTCCTGTGTTTGACCTTTTCATGTTGACAAATGCAAATCAGTCCTACTGGTTCATTCTGCAGGTCAAAGAACTCGTGCTCGACAACTGTCGCTCAAACGAAGGGAAGATTGAGGGTCTAACGGACGAGTTCGAGGAGCTGGAGTTTCTAAGCACAATCAACGTCGGTCTGACGACGGTGGCCCACTTGCCGAAGCTAAATAAACTCAAAAAGGTGTGTCTCTTTTCTTCTATACATAACAATTCTACATTTTTTATCAAGTTTTTCCACATTTTGATTTGTTCAATCGATCCACAGCTCGAACTCAGTGATAACCGGATCTCAGGAGGGTTGGAAGTTCTGGCAGAGAAGTGCCCTAACCTCACACATCTCAACCTCAGCGGCAACAAGATTAAAGACCTCAGCACAATAGGACCGCTGGTACGTAGGAGCCCAGAATATCTGACGTTTTAAAAGTACAAAGCAGCTCTCTGATGTGTTGATCAAACCTTGATTTCTCTCCTGATAGAAAGAACTGGGGATCCTGAAGAGCTTAGATCTGTTTAACTGTGAAGTGACGAACCTGAACGAATACAGAGACAACGTGTTCAAGCTCTTACCCCAGCTCACGTACCTGGACGGCTATGACAAAGACGACAAAGAGGCGCCGGATTCGGACGCCGAGGTTTACGCCGAGGGGCTGGACGATGACGATGACGATGAAGATGGTAGGTCTGGAGGAGCCTCGTCTGTCTAGCGTCTGCTTTAAGGTTAAGGCACATCTGGCTGATAATGAACTGGTTTTACTCAGATGTAGACGAGGAGGACTATGATGAAGACGCAGCACCAGGAGATGAGGAAGAGGAGGAAGGAGAGGAGGATGAAGAGGAGAATGAAGAGGAGGAAGAGGAGGATCTCAGTGGAGAGGTGGGACGAGAAAAGATGAGAGTTGTGTAATTGTTGAATAGAACATAATAAGTTAATTTTGTCTTTTTAATAAAGGAGGAAGAGGAGGAAGATCTGAATGACAGAGAGGTCGACGATGAGGATGATGGTGAGGAAAAAGCATCACAGTATCTACCCCATACTACTCATTATATATAATTTGATTTGCAGTTTTTAGACAAATATCTGTACAAATGTACTCACCAAAATCCACTGTATGTATCCCTGAGGCCTCATTATACTTTGAACATTTTTAGTTTTTATCCATGTTTGCAGGTTTGTGTTCTTCTAGTGGGTGCTTCGATGCCACTTTTCTTTGCATGTTACTACCAAAAAGGGTAAAACCAGCTGCAAGAATTTTGACTGTGATCCATATAAACACTCATCCTGGGTGGGTGTGTTAGTGTGCAGGATGCAAACAAAACTGAAGAAAAATTAAGGTTTTAGAGGAAAGCTATTTTTGCACCAACAGGAAATGATACACGACTACCAATTAAACCTTTTCCAAAACTTCTGTCATTATTTTTGGCCTTCTGAAGTGTGTCCTGGACCCATTTCCACCAATAGTTGTAGTTTTTTCCAGCTGCAGAAAGCTCCGTCATTTCCTTTTTTTGTGCTTTGAGATTGCTGTAAAGGTGCTTCTGACACTCCTGAACACATAAATACTAAAAACTTGCTTAAGATTAGTAAACTGATTCTGAAAATCCCAGTAGTCCATGTAAACTTGTCTTTTAATGTGAAATTTGTGTGTTTTTGGAGCCAGTTAACATTTATTTGCTTGATTCTGGTGTTTTTATCTCTAGAAAGGCTAAAGGCTCTAAAGGCTTCTTACTGGTTTTAACAGACGACATCACATCTCCCCTGTTCTGGCTTTTCTCCACCGGCTCCCTGTTGGTTTTAGAATTGATTTTAAGATATTACTGATCACTTTAAAAGCTCTCCTGGCTATATTTAGACCTGTTAACCCCGTACATCCCTACAGCAGCCTTAGATCCTCGGGTGAATCCCTCCTGATCGTTCCAAAGTCGAGGCCTAAATCCAAGGGGGACCAGGTCGTCTCCATAAGGACCTCGGCTTTGGAACGACCTGCCTGAGGAGATAAGACTTGCCCAATCACTAACTTCTTTAAAATCACTTCTAAAAACCCACTTTTATAGACTCGCCTTCCAATAAAATTCTCTTTCTCTTTTATTACTGTCTGCCCTTTTATCCCTTTTAAAATGTTCACTGCTTGTAGTTTCTCTCTCTAACCTCCTGATCTTCATCTATTTCTATCTTTTATTTTCTCTTCAGCTTCTCTATTAACCCCCTGATGTGACGTCGTCCTTTTAACCAGCTTTTAGTCAGCGATCCATTCTGGACATTTTTGTCATTTTTTATGTTCTACCTGTCAAAGCACTTCTTGTTAAAGATGTTACACTAATAAAGTTATTATTATTATTATTATTATTATTATTATTATTATTATTATTATTATTATTATTATTATTATTAACATGACTCTTTGTTTTCCAGAAGAGGAGCGAGGTCAGAAGAGGAAAAGGGAACTGGATGAAGAAGGCGAGGAGGATGAAGACGATTGAGAAGCCTCTTTAAGTTAAGTTGTGAACTGTTTTAAACTCATATCTCCCCGTCACTTCCCACCATCCCCATGTACTCCCCCCCTCAGTTTCATATTGCAGTAGGAGTGTTTTTTGTTATCGGCCAGTCAGGTAGATGGGGTTCCCTGGAGGAAAGAAAAACCTACAAAAAACAAAAAAAAGATAAATTTCTGTACCTTTGATGCTCCTGTGTTCCAGTCTTTTCTGTCCACTTTTAACTGCTTCGTGGGCACCAGATTTGTAATATGAAATAATAGCAAACCTTTTTGAGAAATGTTTTTGTTTTCTCACTGTTTGTGTAAAACCAGTTTCTGATGTATTTTAAGACCTCCCCCCTTGAAAAGAAAAACAGAAAATCAAGCAAAAAGAGTGCATGTCTAATACATTCTAAAGTCAACTACTGGATTCATGTACGGCTGTCCTCTACTCGTCTTAAACTCATTTGGTTTTTTGCATTGTTATTTTTTCTTTCTTATTTTTTTAAGTTATGTGTTTGTAGTGTCACCAGTATGCCAATACTCTCTGCTGTCCTGGTGTGAATCTTGTGTCTGAACATGCACAATGTGACCTTCGCGGGACATATTTTTAAATCAAAGCAAACTAATGTCTGCCCTTGTCAAAGCTGCTCCTCCTCCTCCAACCCTCAGCTTTGATAGTTCGGAAATTACGTGTTCTTGTAAATAATGACCAAATATATTTTTTTGTATTCTCTTTGATGACGGCAGACATTGAACAGACAACTGAGGTGAAACTATGAATTGTAATAAGATATTAAATATGTATGCTGCTTTATCTAAAAAAAAAAAAAGAAAAAAGAAAAACATACGCAGTGTGAAATTTCTTGGATTTGAACATAACTTTGTATGCATAAACTTTCCATAGAGAGAACATCATCGTTGCTTTTCCCATGTTCTTTTTTTCCTGTGACACCTCAGGTGGAAATGTTTGACTCCGTGGTGGTGGTAGTGTAGAGAAGTACTTGATATAAATGGAGGTTACAACTTTATGTGCATTGAAAATTTATTGATTCAAAGTGTAAACTCTGGAAAACGGTCATTTATTTGGACGTTGTTTTCTCAAGTTATACGCAACGGTCAAATTGGCCTACCTCAGTGATTCTTCACTCTGTGTTAATTCCACTGTCATCAGCCAAATTCTGTTTCTTTTTTTCTTCTCCTTCCCATTCACTTCAATAAATCCCTTTTATATATGTTTTTGAAGTTTGTGGTCCTTGTACAGCAACACAGTCCAGTCAAAAGGGTAAAATGTGTACAGAATTCAGGTTTTGGGTGTTAATTTCCACACGGCAAACCAAACCAGGATGCATTTTCACAAGACTTGAGGCGTAAAATCTTATTAAATATCAACTTAGAATACAAATTGAAGCCAGGTTTTACTCAATTCCCAAAAATTTCAGCTCAATACTAACAAATTTTGAGGTTCTGCCAGTTTTTCAGTCAAAATGCCATTTAGCAGCTGTACAAAAAGACATTTTAAAAGCACATTTCTGCCTCATTACCCTACCTTCTCCAGCAAGAACAGCTAAAGGTTGATTGTTATCCTCGGTTCGTCTACATGAGAAGCCTTGTCAGTCTGGAAGATCCCTTTTCGCTCTTTCTACTTTCACTGTAGCTTTTTATTTTCCCTGCAAGAAACATGCATTTACCATTAGCCTGTCGCTAGTTCAAGTCTACTTTTCAAGGGTTCCTATGTTTTTATTTTCAAGCTTTTGACCCTTTATGTCCCTGCTGTGATGTGATCAGAGAAGACTTGTGACCTTTAATCCTTAACTTACTTTCTACTTACAAATTCTAATTGAAAATGGCTTTTAAACAGAATCCTTCTTGAACCTGGCCATTATATCGGAGCCAATCGACTGTTAATGCAGTACCCATTTTTCTTAAAATGTAACACTGACGGAAAGCAATATTTGGTGGTAAAATTGAGGCATTTAAACTATAGTTTAGCCTAAAATTGTTGATGGTACAAGTGGAGGAGAGGCAGATGACCTGAAGTCTTAAGAGCAAAATTACACAGCTACAGGCGAACACGTCTCAGTAAGAGTAATATATTTAAGTTTAAATGTAAAAGGATGGTTATTAATACAGTCTGCACTGTTAGGAAGAGGCAAGAATATAGCTTTATAACTTATTTTAAGTTATGCAGTTGGAGTCGAAAAACTAAATACCATTTAAGGTGCCGTTTCACACAACAAATCTCGCACAGTTTCAACCAGAAACATTCAGCAGAAATCTATCAAGCATCACAATCATTACTTGCGCAGCCACGTCGTACAAAAACAGTGGGATTAACAATTATACATGTTATTAGCCAAAAAGGTAAGATGTGACAAATAAATAGAAGCAAATATACATTACCCCCATCCTCAAAATTAGCCCTAAAAACCAGTAACAGCCAATAAAGTCCACCACCAGGATCCACGTTCTCCACTGCTTTCCCACTATTTAAATAAACAGGAAGAAGAGTGTGAGCTATCCACCCTCCTGACTGCATTTCAGAGAGCTATGTGTTACCGAGTAGATCTATAGTCAACATTTCTAGGTGAGGAAAGCAGTTACAGGATAAGCAGCTTTGTGAAAAAACACGATCCACCTCAGCAGAACTCTTCGGTCTGTCAGAGAACTACTTCACGTCAGCCATGCTGAGATGCTGCAGCTCGCTGCAAAGTGCAGCAGGGTCTAAGGCCTTAGGGAAGAAGAACAGGAGCCGCTGATGGTCTGTTTCATCCTTCGGTTTGAACCTGGATGAGGATTCGTAGGTGGTTTGGTCGGTACGAGAGGATGGGAACGGTGATCAAGGCATTGCCACGAGGACAACAGGGCAGGCATAGTGAGATGCATACCGAGGCGGTGTGGTGGAAAATATTCAATCCTAACACTCATTTATAAAAACAGAAAACACCAAAACTGACTGGATCTCAGAATCTGGCTCTCATCAGTTGAATGTGTGAGTGGTGATCCCTGAACTGTCTTGCCTACATCTCTGATGATCACTACAAGACTCCAGTTCATCAGTCAACACTTATCCCAGTTACCATACTATCGTGAGCACTATGCGGGCAGCAGGAATGAACTTATGATATAATGACATATATCAAAAAAGCAGGGCGGGGGGCTCAGGAGCTTGTCGGAGGTCTGAGTTGGGGGCAGCTTTGCCAGTCCGGGAGGCTCCGAGGTCAGACGTTGTTGGGACTAACGTTCTTCAGGTTGTTAAGCTCCAGCTCCAGCTGGCGTATTCGCACATCCTTGGTGGTCAGCTCCTCCTTCAGCCGCCGCAGCTCATCCTGCTGCCGGAAAAACATCCGCAGGAGCTACGCAGAGAGAAGAAGAAGAAGCACACATGCGAGAACATTCATGTAACAATACTTTGACTCATGGAGGAAAGCTAGAAAGAAGGCCAGAGGACATTTGTAGTGTAACTGTAACTGCTCCGACCTAAAACAACAGGCTGGTACCTGAAAAAACAACCTGATCTCAGGCTCTAGTTCTTATCTTTTCCAGATAACATCATACTGCACTGTTATTCCACTGAGTAAAGCCCTGCTGCAGCTAGAAAATCAACCTTGAGGTGAAGCTGTTTTGTCAACTCCTGTTTCAGTGAAGTTCAAGAATAATCTTTAAAATTCTAACAAAATAATATTCCTTTTAATAACCACCAAGGGATCTGGTGGTTCTGGAGGCTCTGGTTTCTTCAGCAGTTCTTTGACCTTTGGATTTGCAGGATTTGCTCCTTTGATTAACTACCCACAGGGGTTCTCCTACGTTATAAATTAGGATTTGGTATAAATACCAAATCTGTGAATAAAAGTCTCTGTGTTGCTGTGTTTCCGCTCCGGTTAACCTTGCTCTAACGGAACTTTTTCCATCGTGTCGAAAAACTCAGAAACGCACGGATGCTGAACCATTTGGCCACGAGACAGCGCGCGCTCTCCGGCAGTGCGGCGGCGAAGATATTTTTCCAGATATTTTTTTGTCTTTTGTGCTGAGTTAATCTGATGATTTATCAAATTCTGCAGCTGATCAAATGACTCCATGGCTCTTTTGTAGGTTCTCTTCATTTCTCTGGGGTTTTTTCTGCCCATATGGCATTTTTTTATTGCTAGAAGACACATCAGCTAACACTAAGGCTAGTATTTCCACCTTAAAACTGCAGTGTACCGATGCCGTTCTAAAAAACACCGATTCACACGTCTGTGGATTTTGTACTGAACAAACCTAAGGAACCAATCCCTACTGCCTATTATTTCATTTTTTTTCCGATTCGAACTTGTATGACTGAATTACTTAAATATTACAACTTGCTATTGCGTGGTGAATAATTTGCACATTTACAAACACATTTAAAAAAAAAAAAAAAAATCCTTCAATTTGCTTTACTTGCTGTTGATTTGACTCGTAACGCTTACTGTCTACTGATGTGCAACACCTGCTATTGCTTTATAAAAATCTTTTTATTCTTCAAATATTTTTTTTAAGGTTAGCTGAAATGCACCAAAACACAGAGTCAAAAAAAGCAGGGAGACAGGGATTTAACAGGTACATCTGAGCCATTTGTCAGGTTTAAAGGTATTTTTTCAGGGAAAAAAAATCTAAACATGCAAATTTCATGTACAGAGATAATATTTTAAGAATTTAGTTAATAACCAGAGAGGGACTTTTAATAAATTTAGACCAGAATTACCTTACAAAACAGTAAAAAGCATCTTCACTGGGCTCATGAATATACAGTCATTGAAAAATGATCAGACCACCCTTCCCTTGTTTTCTTCAACTTCTTGTTCATTTTAATGCCTGGAACCATTAAAGGTATATGTGTTTGGACAAATATAATGATAACAATTAAACTAGCTGATAAGAGTTTAATTTCAGAGCTGATATCAGACATTTCCCATGGATTTCTTGATAATAACTAAAATCACATAAGGTCTTCCATCAGTAGCAATGGCATTGTACTGCCAAAAACAGCTTTTAGGATTCCATGTTTTCTTTTCTGTCTGTTTTAGTCCCATGATCCACACAGGAGTTAGTACTGATTCATAACCATTGTTTCTGACGACTGCAGCCATGCGTCTGGCTGCTCTCCACCAGCTTCTGATCACAGCAGCCCATTCCTGTTGCACTAATTCTAACTAATGTGCTTTGTTTTTGGGCTTGTGGTTCTCCTTTTAGCATTTGATGATTTTCCACAGGTTTTCAGTTGGATTTAGATCTGGTGATTGAACAGCCAAGGCGTGGTTCCAATGTTCTGGTTTTCCATCCAGGCTTTCACTGACCTTGTCTTGTTGGAAAATCCAGTCATTGGAAGCAGGAAAGAGTTTTCCAGCTGATGGAAGAAGACTGTTTTCAAGAGTAACCCCAAACATGACCTGGTTCAATGGCCCTGTTCCACCCAGATTGAAACTACCCCAGATCGTCACTGATCCACTCCCATGTTTTACTGTAGGGGCAGACAGTCTGGTTTGTAGCTTCTCCAGGCTTCCTCCTAACCAGTAAGTTGGCTGGAGTGGGCATCAACTAATATTTTTTTTCCATCACTATATATTTTTTAAATTAAACATGGAGAATTAAGTGATTATAATTAGATTTCAAGTTCAGGCATTAGACCCAATTAGCTGTGAAAACAGCAAAATTTCTCTTCATTTGGTTCATTTGTACAAACAGATGAAGAAACAGTGAATATTGCAGATATGCACCACATGCTGTAGTATGCAGAGCAACCCGTCACACCTTTACAGAAAAGGAAACCCCTGTACAACAATAACAAAATGTCCAATACTTGTGGTATTACTGGACTCTCTAAAAGCTCCTACAGCTATTGTCTAGGACATTTTTATTAGAGTGATTATCTGTGCTTTACCTCGTTCTCCGTCCTGGGCGGTACGTTCTCCAGCAGGTCGATCCCATTCACCACCACGCTCTTCTTCTCCTTCACCGGGGCCTTGAACACTAGCTGGTTTGGCCGGTGGTAACCGTCCTTCAGGGACATCAAGACGGGGTCTGTTTGGACCAAGGAGCAGAAACTCTTCTCACTGAGCATGTGAATGCCAACACAAAGCACAAAGAGGCTTAAGTCCTCCACAGATCGCCACAGGGAGTCTCTTGTTGCTCCGTGCTGCTCTTTAACTGTGACAGCATTGTTTGATCATCTACAAACTGCAGTTTCCCCTCATTAAATGCTTGGTAATGTTTGGGAAGCATTACATTTATTATATTTATTCCTTCCACCAGGTCTTTGTTATGAAGGATACGAATGCTGAGAACACACAGACCATAAAGAATGGAGGTGATGAAAAGAAAAAAAAAGATTTCCTCAATCCACAGTCACCTCCTGGATGCTCTCTTGGCTAACACTGTAATTTTAAGGCTCCATGAAATGAATCAGAACCCCATTCAACTTGTATGATGCTGATTAAAAGGAAATATCTGTGGGACTTTGCGCTACAGCGATGACAATACAAGCCATATGCTGTCAACAAAACAAAGATTCTGTGATGGAAGTTGGCTGCATTTTAATTACCATGCTCTACTTCGGTTCTGTTTGCTTTTTAGTGCAAACGTTTTTGCCTAAGTTATCTGGAAAATAAGTTATAGCATGTGATTATGATCCTGGTTTACCTAACATAGGTTTACATTTTTCAGAAAGTGAAAGTAAAAGTTGATTAACCCTCGTAACCCCAAACAGTTTCTGAGCATTTTTGGATCCTGTCAAATTTTGACTCAATGCAAGTTTATTTTTCACTGCAATATAAAGTCCTGCATCGCTATGGAATAATATGGAATATGCAATAAATCACAAAAAAGAAAGACAAAAGTTGCATTATTTTATTAAGATTGAAAATACTTGAATCAGTATTTAATAGTAGTTAATTTAAGTGTTCACAGTGGTTAGCCATACTAGAAAAAAGGTGCCTCCTCATGCTGTAGATATTTTACTTTTTAAAATATTTTTATAAACCTTTACATACCAGGCAGATTTCACACTACTCTGCACATCAACTCTCTCTATATGTATAGTTATATTTCACCATGTGGAATGTATCTTCCAACAACCAGCTGATCATTTTTCTACTCAGTTTTGCACATTTGTCTCCTTCCTACTGTGTAAAAACACAGCCTGCAGTTCAGCTGAATAGTGACACAATCAGTTGGTCGCAGCTCAGTAACTAAACGGTTCTCGTTGCACAAATGAGTGCAGAAATTTTTGCTTTTTACTGAATCTGGTACAAAAAAATTATTTTAAAATAAGAAATGTAGAAAAAAGTGATTTTGTTGACATCTTATGATTTTAACTAGTGGTGGGACGCGATTAAAAAAGTTAATCTAATCAATTAGAGGTGTTGTAATTAATTAATCAGGATTAACAGCAGCAAAATTTATCAGTTCAACTAAATGTATGTGTGTTATGCTCTGATTCACTCTTTATCATGGCTGGAAAACAGACTTTAGATTCATTAGCACCACCTACTGGGCCGGAGTGTTCATCAGTGTTACTGGTCGGACAGAAATTAGGGAACTGAGAAAGGTGTGATTAAATGCGTTATTTTTTTTGACGTGTTATTTTTTCTGTAATTAATTAATCAATCGTAATTAACACGTTAAGGTTCCAGCCCTAATTTTTTTTTTGTTGAATTTTTTCGATGTTACTGCATGTCGCAGGATACGTTCAAAGACTGAAAGAAAGTTGAAAATCTGACGATTCTGGCTCTGAAATGGGGCAGTTTTGGTGATTTTTTAAAAAACAACACCATAAATTGAAAATCCGTCGGTGGGTTTTGGGCTTCAGAGGGTTAAAATGTGGCTCAACAAACCAGTCCATAGGTGTCTACTGTGGGTTTTTTTTTTTACCTCTATCGATTCCGCTGAGCCATTCGCTGGCGGACAGGGCGGGTTCTGTCCCTGCTGTCATGGGGTAGATGTCCTCCTGGTATGTGTCGGACTGTGAACACACATTTTCAGATGCTTTGACCACATTTTCTGTTTTACTTTATTTGATATTCAGGTAATTACCTGAATGTCTGGATAAAAGGTCACACAGGGTCCCTTGCATAAAATGTCTGAAAATAATAAACAGAATCTTTTTACACGAGCCTGAAGGGACTTTACGCTAGCAAGATGCTTTAGACATCACCTTGACAATTCTGTGACCTCTAAGAGCTTCAGCAGAAGTTAACTGAACCTCACTCAGATTACCATGACTTGAGGACCTACATATACCTCTGTCCTCTCATCAGCTAGATCTGGAAGTCCTTTCATGACAATAAAAGAGAAAATACTGTATGTGCAGCATTGCTAAGACAGGTTAATTAAAGTCAGACAGACACTTTAAAAGCCTCTAAGTGTTGAATAAATGTAATATACTGCAGACATCAACCCTACACTCACCCTCCTCGGCACAATCATGGAAATTGGCTCAATCAAACCCTTCAGCGTCACCAGTTTGTAGAAGCGAAACACCTCGCAGGCTGCCACATCCAGCCCGTGCTTTGGCATCACACCTGCAGACAAAAACAGCATCATGCGGTGACAAAAATCATTTCAACCACATAAAATCCCTTCCCAGAATTCATAGCTGTTTTGGAACCTCAGCAGCAAGTTCTAAAAAAAAAAAGCTACAATGTGATGCTGCTGGACCAGTTAGAGGAGCCTCTTCAGCTTCATTCAGAGAATATTTGATTTCATCTTGCTCTTTTTTTCTTCAATGAATTTCATCCTTTTAGGCTCCATTTTTAGAGGTGTTTTGACGCCGAGCCCAGTTTCTCAGTGATTCACTGCCTCCCTCCTCCTCTAAAGACTGCTAATGAAGTGGGTAGGGTTTCTCTTTCCTCTCTGGCAGGAAAGATCAGATATTGCTGATCAACAACTGACTTACCAAGTCCTTTCTGCGGGGCCGGGGACCGGTACTCCATTAGGTATTGGATGTACGGCTTCTCTGTGGTGATTTCAAAGTAGCGGATGTTTCCGTCGCCCTGCCAAAGCAGCACAATGTGGCCGTTACATTCTCAATGCTACAAGTACAGCTTCCTCTCATTTGCTGCTACACTCATATTCCCAGAACAAACTATGCTTCTTAGATTCTTAGAAAAGTACTGATTCACCCCTTAGAGAAAAGCCAGAATATCATAAAACCTCACAGCACTTCTCAGAGTGGTTTCTTCTTTAACCCTGTGAGCACTCGGCTAATTTCAAGGTAATTTCACTGCCTTTACTTTGAAGCTATTATCTTGGTCATTATGAGGGTTATGCATGTTGTAGCTTGTTTTTTCAGCCCAATCTGATCTCCAGTGGACCAGCCCAGTAAAACCACAGCATAATAACCTATGAATAACCACAACTCCTGATGGTTCCTTTGGTTTAGTGCAAAAATGTTCATTCTGAAAATGTTCACATTTAAGGATTTTTACTTATTTATTTATTTATTTTACTAAACATCATGAACAACCTGACATTTATTCAGAAAAATAAGTTCAATTTTATCAACATTCAGCCTCAGTTTATCATTTCCACATTACAACTTCCAGATCACAGAGTGTCTACAAAGGAACACAACATTAAGTCAACTGGAACTGAACGACAGAGGATTTTACTTTATGATCAATATGAAAAAAGTCAGACAAAAAAAGACAAAAAACAACAAACACAAGACAAAATATTACAAAAATGAGACACAAAATGACAAAAGTGAGAAACGAACCTACAAAAAATAGACAAACGACGCAAGCAAGACAAAAAGGAAACAGAAAACGACAAAAATGAGAAACAAGATGATGAAAACATGAGACAGGCAACAAAAGTCCGACAAAAAAAACAACAAGAACAAGACAAAATATGACAAAAATGAGACACAAAACGACAAAAGAACAATGAACAATCTAGTATTTTACTTATTGATCAAAACAACTTGTCATGGTCTAGAAATGATTTTAAATTCATAGTTTTACTACTTTACAATCTGCAGTTGATGTCTTCTCTGGAATTTTTACACTTTGAGGGCCGGATTGGACCCTCTGGAGAACCGCTTTTGGCCCGCGGGCCATGTGTTGGACACCCCTGGTTTAGACCAATTTTTCAGAGTTTGGTTTCGGGTCCCACAACAAAAAATAAACTGAATAAGTCTGAGACTGGGGATCTGAAATGACACAAACAGACTCAGGTACATTTCATAATATAAATTAGAAAAAGCAGCTGAGCTAAAAACTACAGAGCTAGTTAAAAGCTGCAGAGCTTTGGTCAGATATCTGAAGTAGGAAATGTGGAGCTAAAGACGACTGAGGTGAAAAATGTAAAATTGTTTTTAAAAAAAAAAAAAAAAAAAGGGTTAGGGTTAGGGTGTAAAAAAAAGTGATTGGACCCTCTGGAGGACCGCTTTTGGGCCGCGGGCCGCATGTTGGACACCCCTGGTCTAGAACATGGCAATAAAGGTGGGATTCTGTATGACTTAGAAATTGGAAAAAATAATTTTATATATATATATATATATATATATATATATATATATATATATATATATATATATATATATATATATATATATATATATATTTTTTTTTTTTTTTTTTTTTTTTTTTTTTTTCATTGAAGTCTTCAGACACAGTCACTTCCTTCCAGGTCGATGTCTTCAGACACAGTGGGATATAATTTCAGCCCTATGCTCATAAATTCACATACCATCCATCCATTATCTATACACCGCTTAATCCTCACTAGGGTCGCGGGGGGGGGCTGGAGCCTATCCCAGCTGACTCGGGCGAAGGCAGGGGACACCCTGGACAGGTCGCCAGTCTGTCGCAAGGCTACATACAGAGACAAACAATCACTCTCACATTCACACCTATGGGCAATTTAGAATAATCAATCAACCTCAGCATGTTTTTGGACTGTGGGAGGAAGCCGGAGTACCCGGAGAAAACCCACGCATGCACAGGGAGAACATGCAAACTCCATGCAGAAAGATCCCGGGAAAGCCGGGACGCGAACCAGGGACTTTCTCGCTGCAAGGCGAAAGCGCTAACCACTACGCCACTGTACAGCCCCAAGTTCACATACCCTGGCAGAATTTGTAAAATGTACCATTCTTTAGTGAAAAACATGAATGATCAGAGCAAATGTGGCAATACAAACTTTGTCTTACCACTAACCCTAAAAGAAAGAAATCCATGATCAAATATATTTTTTAAAAAGAAACTGACAATGCTTCATAAATTTTGTGAAAACAAGTTAGCACATGATTATGATCCTAGTTTACCCAACGTGGGTTTATATTTTGCAGAAAGTAAAAGTTGATTAACCCTCTTAAGCACTGAGCATTTTTGGATCCTGTCAGATTTTTATTCAGTGTTTAATTTTCATTTCTCCTCTCTGGAAGCAGCTCAGCCATGTCTGGAAGCAGAGAAAACTCAGAAAGTCTTTTGTGTTGAATAACATTGTTAAACATAAAAAATCACAAAGAAAGAAAGAAAGAAAGAAAGAAACAAAAAAGTTGAATAATTTTATAAAGACTGAAAAAACTTTGTTAATTTTTTAAGTGCCCACAGGTGTTACAATACTAGAAAAAATGTGGCTGTACATGCTGTAGATATTTTAATGAAAACATTTCTAAAAAAAAAAAAAAAAAACGCAATATTTCACAAATTTGACCAAGATATTTAAACTTATGAGCATATATACAACACTTGCTCCATAAATTTAACTCATACTGCTGCTTATTTGTTGTGCTTATTTAATTTTAACCTAAAATAATAAGATATCACATTTTTTCTTCTTAATTTCAGCTGCCTTAGTTTTCTTTTGATTATCTACGACTGTTTGCAGCATGTATGCTCTTGTAACTTCACCCTGTTACTGTGTTATCATGTACATTTAATGCTCCTTTTACATCTCATACCAAGAACAAAATCTTTTATTTTCTGCAAAAAAGTGTTTTTTCTGCATCTGGTGCCATCTGTGTGCAAAGGTGCAACTGCTTTTCATGCAATTTAAAATCCCACTGCATTCTGTAGAAAAAAAAAAGTAAAATAAAAACTAGAGCTGTAGAAAGATCCTGGTGTGACCCAGTGAGTGGTTCTGACCTTTCCTGCCAGGTACAACATGTGGGTGTCGGTGTCGTAGAATGGAAACAACAGTCCCGAGAGCCCGTCTATATCCTCCTCCACAATCGGCATCGACAAATCCTCCTGGGAAGAGCAACGCATGCGTGGAATTAAACTCACAAACACACCGGCTCCGCCCAGCGTGGCTTCAGACATACGGAGGCGTTTCCTGACCTGATCCCAGAGAGCAATCTGCCGGGTGTTCCAGCGAGAAACTCCCGTGGTGAGCAGTCGCTTCATGTTGCCCAGGAACACTACTCGGTTCACACGGTGGTTTTTACAGCTGGCTTGCTGTTGGAGAAGCACACGAAGATCAGTCTTTGATACTAAAAAGCCAAAGCTCTACTATGTTAACAGCATTTATTCTGCATATTCTTGTGACAGAAGTGTGTAAAGAGTACACTGAAATATTTCACTGACTGCAGATACACAGGTAGCACGCCAGCATAAACATAATTATAAGCCCTTACTGGTACTAAAATAACACACACAGAGCCATAATCTTTGTAATTCTGTATTTCAGGTACGGAACATTTTCATGATTTCTCCCAGTTTAACTTTTAACTAACCCTAACCCTGCTGCCTTTAACTTGGTGCAGCAGGGGAGAAGCAAATGGGTCTAATCAGAAGTTTCTGAAAATATTGTGTTTCAGGAGTTTTTGTCTTTATTTCATAGCTGCAGTAGAAACATAGAAAATGCAACAATGGTCCAGCCAGCCAGGAGTCGAACAGTGAATTAAACTGCTAGAGTACCAGGATGTATGTAAATCATCAAAGGTCAGACATCTAGAGGTTGAGCAGGGTGGCCAAGACTTAGTTTAACTTAACAGAAGTCAGGATTCTACAATATAGAGGCCAATAAAGCGCTTCCTAGCCATTTTTTATGAGCCATATTTGCTAAACTATCAAAAAAGGTTTTCTCCAAACCACACAGATGGAAGTCAACTTTTGTCTAGGAAGTTTAAGTTTTTTTTAATAGAACTTGGAAGCATGGTCTTTGAAATGGAAAGTAGTCTAAAAGTTCTCAGAGGGAGTGTCCCCAACTACTATATGGATCATTTTAATTAGTAAAATTCTTCATGTTTGCTGAGTTTTTAATACTGTAAATATGGTGAGCAGCAATCGTGCAGTAAAAAGGAGACTTGCGACATAAAGCTGCATCAGTTGTTCCTCCTAACCTGAAGGACTCTCCCGGAGCGTGGCTCGATGACGCGCAGCTTCTTGTCTTTGCAGCTGGTGGCCAGCAGGCTGCCGTCTGTGTTGAAGGACATGCTGAGGATGACGTCGGTGTGGCAGTCGATCATCTTCACCGGCTCCCCGATCTCCAGGTTCCAGATGAGGATCTGACACAGACGGGAAGGATTGTTGGGTGGAAACAGATGAACCGGTGGTGTGATTGTGTCATGAACTTGTGAATGGAACTTTCTCAGCAGTGATTAATCCGACACGTCAACACATGGTACACTGTAATAAATTTAATTCAAGCTGTGTTGAGTCAAGCTCGTCGGTACCTTATAGTCGTATCCTGCGCTGAAGAGGATGCCGCTGCTGGTCGGGTGCCACTCGATCAGACCCACCCGTCTGCTGTGACCGTACAGCTCCAGAACCGCCTCCGTCATGTTGCGCCTCAAGCCGCCCTCTGGGATCTCCCATACTCGGACCTGTTCATGAACACACAGAATGTGAATGAATACACAATGGGCATCTCCAATTAAAACGGCACCAGAATGACAAGATTCAAGGCGTCAGTGGTCCATCTGGCTCTATGGATCTGACTCCTGGTCACTAACGAAGTCAGAAAGAACCGATGGGACTAATACCAGAATGTTAGGGATGGAACAAAACATCTCCTGGAAATCACACCTCATCAACAAGTCCCTATACGGTCCACATCCACGCTGGTCAACCATCATTAGACAGCGTAGACCAGCCCTGGATGGACATGTGGAGACCCAACGATCAGCTGGTCATTGCTATGGAAACCTGATAGTATCAGAAGGGTTGGAAGGTTCTAGAAGAAGACACTGGTCTGGAAGGAAAAGAATGTTTGACTGCAATGCTGGACAGAAGGAGTTGGAGGAAGAACTTTATTTATGTCACCGACTGACTGACTTGACTTACAAGGCTAATTCAAAAAGTTTGGTCTCGTCAGAAAATGTCACAGGAGAAATAATGTTCTTGCAGCATTTTTCAGCATAGTTCCATAATTTCGATGCACTTGGTTCAAGGTTCACTATCCCTTTGCAGAAGAGGGTGTTGAAGAATTTTCACTCTTAGTCCTTGTTAGTTTGCTGTACTGGGGTGTTTACAGGTATTCTGGCATACAGTGAGCTTAAAAAAACACAAAGCAGCAGTCTGTGAACGTAAATCATCCAGAACATTTGCAGAGGACACATTTATAGGGATGGTCAGAGGATAGGGAGGGGCTGTATGTAAATAGAAGAGTGAATAGTGGTTCATTTGGTTGCTAATCAGTAAGACAACAAAGAACAAAAGGTGGCTGAATTAAGGAGGAGTCTGGCAGACAACAAAAGGTGAGAGGGAAGGTCTGGCAGACAGTAACAGGAAAAGGTTTTTTAAAATTCTATTTTAAATATGTTTAGTTTTCCATGTCGTGTTAGAAATGCTGAGTCCATCTTTGCAGGAACAAAAAGCTTTTAGGGGTGTAAACATAACTTCAAACCTGAACATTTCTGACTCCGTAGGGAACTCGTCTATAATGAAGCTGAGCACTAAAGACCTATTCTATTCTATTCTATTCTATTCTATTCTATTCTATTCTATTCTATTCTATTCTATTCTATTCTATTCTACATGGCAACAAAGATACACTATATTGCCAAAAGTATTCGCTCACCCATCCAAATAATCAGAATCAGGTGTTCCAATCACTTCCATGGCCACAAGTGTATAAAATCAAGCACCTAGGCATGCAGACTGCTTTTACAAACATTTGTGAAAGAATGGCTCGCTCTCAGGAGCTCAGTGAATTCCAGCGTGGAACTGTGATAGGATGCCACCTGGGCAACAAATCCAATTGTGACATTTCCTCGCTCCTAAATATTCCACAGTCAACTATCAGCTGTATTATAAGAAAGTGGAAGTGTGTGGGAACGACAGCAACTCAGCCACCAAGTGGTAGACTACGTAAACTGATGGAGCGGGATCAGCGGATGCTGAGGCGCATAGTGCGAAGAAGTCGCCAACTTTCTGCAGAGTCAATCGCTACAGACCTTCAAACTTCATGTGGCCTTCAGATTAGCTCAAGAACAGTGCATCAGCAGAGAGCTTCATGGAATGGGTTTCCATGCCCGAGCAGCTGCATCCAAGCCATACATCACCAAGTGCAATGCAAAGCGTGGGATGCAGTGGTGTAAAGCACGCCACCACTGGACTCTAGAGCAGTGGAGACGCCTTCTCTGGAGTGACGAATGGCGCTTCTCCATCTGGCAATCTGATGGACGAGTCTGGGTTTGGCGGTTGCCAGGCGAACCATACTTGTTGGACTGCATTGTGCCAAGTGCAAAGTTTGGTGGAGGAGGGATTATGGTGTGGGGTTGTTTTTCAGGAGCTGGGCTTGGCCCCTTAGTTCCAGTGAAAGGAACTTTGAATGCTTCTGCGTACCAAGACATTTTGGACAATTCCATGCTGCCAATTTTGTGGGAACAGTTTGGAGGTGGCCCCTTCCTCTTCCAACATGACTGTGCACCAGTGCACAAAGCAAGGTCCATAAAGACATGGATGACAGAGTCTGGTGTGGATGAACTTGACTAGCCTGCACTAGTCCTGACCTCAACCCGATAGAACACCTTTGGGATGAATTAGAGCGGAGACTGAGAGCCAGGCCTTCTCATCCAAAATCAGTGTGTGACCTCACAAATGCGGTTCTGGAAGAATGGTCAAAAATTCCTAAACACACTCCTAAACCTTGTGGACAGCCTTCCCAGAAGAGTTGAAGCTGTTACAGCTGCAAAGGGTGGACTGACGTCATATTGAACCCTATGGATTAGGAATGGGATGTCACTTACGTTCATATGCGAGTCAAGGCAGGTGAGCGAATACTTTTGGCAATATAGTGTATGTGAACATAAAATAAACAAAATGTCAGAGCTCACTACTGATTTTACTTTCACACCTCGCTACTGGGATTTCAGTTTGTGGAACAGATGGAGGTTAGAAGCTGCAGGATGGGTGAGGAAAGGTTCATGAGGTGACAGTTTGAAGCCACGTTTGGCTGCGTCCACCTATGCTGTGTGTCCTGGAGCAACAATAGCCAGCTTCAAACTTTCCTTTTTTCTTTGATTACTTCAAACATCTGAGTTTCAGCGGGCAGTGATATATGGCTTTATAATATAAGGTTATACGCCCCTTTGTTTCTGGGTGAGGCTGAACGCTTTATGAAGTATCCTTGACCCCGAACACATTCACTGCTGAGTTATTATTATATTTTTGCAGTTATTGTTATTTAGTTATGATTTTCATAAACCCTTACTGTGAACTCCAATCTGTAATCATTACGACACAGCTAGAGATCCCTCTGATCAGAAATAGCACCGCTATCATTGTAACCCATGGCATTAGGATTAGAGTGGATTACAGCTGTGGCCAGAGGCTCTGTTTGGACCAGATCAGATTATCCTTCAACAAGTGAAAGTACTACACAGAACACAGTACTATCATGGCCTTACTGTACTCAGCAGAGTAGAGTAACAGGTGCATGTACTGGAAAATAAATGGACCCAGAGGTGTATGAAAAATATGAGATCAAGAGAAACAGGGATTGAGATTTGATCTCACTGACGCAGCTAGCTACTGACCAGCTAACAGATTTGTGCCTTGAGTTTTAAGTTCTTTTGTTCAGACATAAGGAGAAAATAAAGATGTTGATTTCTGGCCTTCTTCAGCGTCTCACTGAGAGGAGGTCAGTTAGACGCTACATCTGAACCACAGCACCTGAAAACTCCTGCATTAGCAAGAAGACATGATGGACATTTTGGAGATTTGTGCCTTGCTCAGAGGCAATTCACTTTTGCCATTTGTCATTTTCAAGCCACTGCTTCACAACAACAACAACAACAACAACAGGAACCAGAGCAGTTGCCAAACAAAATCCAATCATGAGCTTGTGTCCAGTACGAGCTCAGCCAATCAGTGATCCTCTGACCAGAACGTTGACCTCTTTACCTTCTGTTGGCTTTCAACCTGGGCATCTAACAAACTGTGTGATTTTACAGATACGAGACATTTGTCAAAACAGATGGCTATAAAAGAGGCTTTGGGTCACTAACCGAGGTGTCCTCAGAGCAGGATGCTATGATGTTTTCAAAGAAGGGATTCCACTTGATATCCAGCACATTGCCCTGGTGGCCGCACACTTTGGGGTAATGAGAGTCCAGGCGTCCAGACTGAAACAGAGCCACAAAAAAACATGACTTTAAATACACTTTTTCTGTTTTACAACACATACAACAACATGTCAGTGAAAAAAATAGAAATATGAGTGTGTATTAACATCCTCTGTATGAAATAATATCAATGTTAGAAAATGAATCACATAAAACACTTTTAGCAAGGGAAATAATGTAATAAGCAAAGCCATGGGACAGCTGATTAATTCCCCTGCAAAACTGCATTACTGTACCAAACTCTTCCTGCTGTTATTGATGTGAACATGAAAGGCTAATAATAAAAGTGAAATCACTTCAGCGAGGCGGCTCCATAAATCCTGAAATAAAGCAGACCTGTTATTATACGGGGACGTCTGGGGCGCGTTATTGTTATTGCAATAACCCTGAGAGTCCACAGAGGGGCGCTGGCTCATAATAGCAGCTGACAGGAAGTCCTAATGTCGGTCATGATGTCATCAATGTTTGATGTCACTTCAATCCACTGACCTCTTTTTATTTCCTCAGAGATTTGTTTCACAGCGCCGGGCCGTGAAGCGTGTGTGTCTGTGTGTGTGTGTGTGTGTGTGTGTGTGTGTGTGTGTGTGTGTGTGTGTGTGTGTGTGTGTGTGTGTGTGTGTGTGTGTGTGTTTACATGCCGTATCCTCGCTGAACCCTGACGACTGACTCTGGATTTATGAACAACCTCTGCTTGTAATAATAAATAGTTTATTTTATTCATCCTGAACATGTAGCGGCACTTTAACCCTCAGACAGAATCAAACACAGAAATGAATTTCCCTGCTTTAAAGACATTTAGTTTTACAACACTAGGAGGCAAAATGGTGAAATATAATGAAAAATATAATATAAAATATAATCAAAAGCTTGGATTTAAAGAATTTTCAGTGTCTATATTAATACTTTATTTAGTTATCTGATAGTGCTGAACCAACATTAGCTTCCTACTGACAGGTAGGTGTCAAGTTTGAGCGCTAAAAGGTTTAATTCATATTAATATAATCCCAGCAACACACACAACAGACAGTCATATAGCAGAGATGTCAAACTCATCTTAGTGCAGGTTCCACATCCAGTCCAGTCTGATCTCCAGTGGACTGGACCAGTAAAACCAGAATAACCTATAAATAACCACAACTCCTAATGGTTCCTTTATTTTAATGCTAAAAAGTTCAATCTGAAAATGTTCACATTTAAGAAATTCTTTTAACAAAACATCATGAGCTACCTGACATTTCTTCAGAAAAATAAATTCAATATCATCAACATTCAGCCTCAGTTTATCATTTCCACATTACAACTTCCAGATCACAGAGTGTCTACAAAGGAACACAACATTTAGTCTCCCGGAACTGAACCAGAGAGGATTTTACTCAATAATAAATAAAACGAGAAACAAAATGACAACAAATGAGACAAAAAAGTTATAAAGCGCCAAAAAATGAACAAACGACAAAAATTTGACCAAAAAAATTGTCAAAAAGTGAGAAACAAAATAACAAAAATAATACAAAAAGAAAAAAACATGAGCAAGATAAAATGGAAAGACAAAACAACAAAAACAAACAAAACGACAAAAACGTGGACAAACAACAAAAAAATACAACAAAACATGACAAAATATTACAAAAACAAGACACAAAACGACAAAAAAATGGACAAGCGAGACAAAAAAGACAAAACGACAAAAACGTGAGACAAATGACAAAAATCTGACAAAAAACAACAAAAACAAGACAAAATATTACAAGAGACACGACAGGAAACAAAACAAAAAAAGACAAGAATGATAAAACAAATATATATATATATATATATATATATATATATAAAAATTAAAAAAAATATTTGCTATTTTTTTTGCTGTTTCTTTCTGTATGTTTATATATTATTATTATTGCTATTTTTTAGTTTAGTTTTTTTTCCTATATTTATGTCTGACAGGTGTTAAGGAAACTAGTAATACCCAACCATTTCCGTTTTAATGGTTTATAGATATAACATCTCATTTAAACAGTGCATACATTACTAGAAACACTATCGCTGCTTCAAAACTGAACAAAATGTTAACAAGCTTAAAAAATCCGCAAAGCTAGAATTCTATTAGGAATGCGTCTCATGTTTAGTTCTGTTGTTGATTAATCTATCGATTATTTGGCCGATTGTGTGCCAAAAAGTGCTGAAAAAAGTCAATCAGTGTCTCAAAATAATGTCGTCAAATGCTTTGTTTGATTCACAGCCCAAAAATATTTAGCTGAAGAAGTAAAGAAACCAGAAATATTCAAACCCAAGAAACTTTTTTCTTTAAAAAAATACTCAAACTGAGTAAGAAGTTATTAAAACACTTGGGGATTCTGTTAATAGTTGACAACTGATTAATCATTGCAGTTCTAAAATGCACGTTTCTACAGGAACACATTGTAAAAGACAGCGAGGGCTTTGCTAACAAGCTCGAGGGGCAAACGCCAAAACTAATTGAAATCAGTCTCTGCCAAAACATGGCAGCTGCCAAGAGGAACATCAGTTAATATTTAGTCAATACGAGAGAAGAAGAAGAAAAAAACAGGAGACAGAGTGACTCAGCAAGGTGGAGCACTTCAATAACCACAACTAACTCAGATGATGTGATTTTATAACTGATCCAGACCAGGAGGGAGATAATCGGATCTGTCTGACGTCAGTCTCCTGTCAGGTTCTCAATGAGAACTGTCTGGGTGTGAATAAAACTGCATTCAGTGTTTAAAATGACCAACCAGCCCAATATAAGCTCTGATGACTCGTTCAGAAGTGACGGTGACAAGGCAGTTTCAACATGACCTGAAAACATGAATAAGACGTGATCTGGGACTCCGTATTCAGAGCAGCTAATTACCTACAAAAAGAGAAAGTCTGCCGGGAACCGCTGAGTTCAGAGCGTGCACGAGGTCTGATGAGGAAACCAGAATTATAATTGAGCATGAAATGAAAAACACTAAGACTTTCTACAGCAGGGTGTCCAACATGCGGCCTGTGGGCCAAAAGCGGTCCTCCAGAGGGTCCAATCCGGCCCTCAAAGTGTAAAAATTCCAGAGAAGACATTAACTGCAGATTGTAAATTAGTAAAACTATAAATTAAAAATCATTTCTAGACCATGACAAGTTGTTCTGATCAGAAAGTAAAAAACTAGATTGTTCATTGCTCTTTTATCATTTTGTCTCATTTTTGTGATATTTTGTCTTGTTTTTGTTGCTTTTTGTCTGATTTTTGTCATTTGTCTCACGTTTTTGTCGTTTTGTCTTTTTTGTTTCGCTTGTCCATTTTTTTGTCGCTTTGTGTCTCATTTTTGTAATATTTTGTCATGTTTTGGTGTATTTTTTTGTTGTTTGTCTACGTTTTTGTCGTTTTGTTTCTCGTTTTTGTTGTTTTGTGTTTACGTTTTATCTTGCTCATGTTTTTTTCTTTTTTTATTATTTTTCTTATTTTGTTTCTCACTTT
Organism: Amphiprion clarkii; assembly: GCA_027123335.1. Taxonomy (NCBI): domain Eukaryota; kingdom Metazoa; phylum Chordata; class Actinopteri; family Pomacentridae; genus Amphiprion; species Amphiprion clarkii. The sequence continues at coordinate 27,907,356 of CM049567.1, read as the reverse complement.
TAGACAATTTTTTTTGTCAGATTTTTGTTGTTCGTTCATTTTTTGGCGCTTTATAACTTTTTTGTCTCATTTGTTGTCATTTTGTTTCTCGTTTTTATTGTTTTTCGTCTCATTTTTGGAAGATTTTTTCTTGTTTTAAGTTGTTTTTTGTCTGACTTTTGTCATTTTGATCCTCCAGTAAATCCTCTGTGGTTCAGTTCCAGATGACTAAATGTTGTGTTCCTTTGTAGACACTCTGTGATCTGGAAGTTGTAATGTGGAAATGATGAACTGAAGCTGAATGTTGCCGAAATTGAACTTAGTTTTCTTCATAAATTCCAGGTTGTTCATGATGTTTTGTAAACAGATAATTCCTTAAAAGTGAACATTTTCATAATGTACATTTTTGCACTAAACCAAAGCAACCATCAGGAGTTGTGGTTATTTATAGGTTATTCTGCTGTGGTTTTACTGGTCCGGTCCACTGGAGATCAAACTGGGCTGAATGTTTAACCTGGACTAAGATGAATTTGACTCCTCTGTTCTACAGTTTGGATTTAATTTATTTCACAGTGTACCTTTTAAAATGATGTGGAAGCTGTTATAACCTGCCCAGCACCAGCTAGCATTCATCTGACAGGAAAACGCCGCAGGCCTCATGGTCTTTGTGCAGATCATTTCCTGAGGCCGTGGCACAAATGAGTTGGTCAGGTGCCAACGTCTGCGATAGGACAGAGGCTCCCAGCATTGATCAATCATAAATAAATCATTACTAATGCAATTTACCACTGCTGCTCTGTGATTACAGCGTCACAAGAGTTCATTTCATCAGCAGACAAACAGCAAAATATAACATGGCTCCTCTGGCTATGATGTTGAACAATGCTTGAATTATAAAACAGCGGGAACTCAACAACTACTCTTCTCTGGAAACCTCACTGATGCTGCATGCTGATTAGAGACTATAAATATTCTGTGGTATATCCTCCCATATGGCGTGCCACACTTCAGTGAACTCAGACAACGCGCTGAGTCATGCCTATCAAACTGAACTGACTGAATGTTCTGCTGCTGTTATTTATCTCTCGTTGATGGTCCAAAAATCTGCATGCAGTCCAGCAGTTTGGAAAAGAAAACACAGAGTTTCCAGGTCTGAGGACGTGAAATTCTTAGAGTTTAGACCAGGAATGTCCAATTCATCTTAGTCCAGGTTCCACATCCAGTCCAGTCTGATCTCCAGTGGACCAGACCAGTAAAACCACAGCAGAATAACCTAGAAATAACCGCAACTCCTAATTTTCCAAGATACACAAGTATCTATGTAGCAATTTATTTTATGATCAAACTACAAAAGTCAGACAAAAAAGACAAAACAACAAAAATAAGACAAAAGAATTACAAAAACAAGACACAAAATCACAAAAAAGAGAAAAAAGTTACAAAGCGACAAAAAATGGACAAACGAGACAAAAATTACACAAATGACACAAACCAGACAAAAAATGACAAAAGTAAGAAACAAAATGACAAAAAAATAGACAACACAAGCAAGACAAAAAAACATACATAAAATGACAACAACGATGCACCAAACAACGAATAAAGCAAAACACAAAACGAAAAAATACGACAAAAACACAAGTGAGACAAAAAGGAAACACAAAACGACAGAAACGAGAAACAAAATGACAAAAGAACAATGTAGTATTTTACTTTCTGTTCAAAACAACTTGTCATGGTCCATCCATCCATTATCTATATGCCGCTTAATCCTCAATAGGGTCGCGGAGGGGGGGGGGCTGGAGCCTATCCCAGCTGACTCGGGCAAAGGCAGGGGACACCCTAGACAGGTCGCCAGTCTGTCGCAGGGCTACATACAGAGACACACAATCATTCTCACATTCACACCGACGGGCAATTTAGAATGACCAATTAACCTCAGCATATTTTTGGACTGTGGGAGGAAGCCGGAGTACCCGGAGAAAACCCACGCATGCACAGGGAGAACATGCAAACTCCATGCAGAAAGGTCCCAGGAAAGCCGGGACGCGAACCAGGGACCTTCTCGCTGCAAGGCGAAAGCGCTAACCACTACACCACTGTGCAGCCCCTTGTCATGGTCTAGAAATGATTTTAAATTCATAGTTTTACTAATTTACAATCTGCAGTTAATGTCTTCTCTGTAATTTTTACACTTTGAGGGCCGGATTGGACCCTCTGGAGAACCGCTTTTGGCCCGCGGGCCATGTGTTGGACACCCCTGGTTTAGACCAATTTTCCAGAGTTTGGTTTCGGGTCCCACAACAAAAAATAAACTGAATAAATCTGAGACTGTGGATCTGAAATGACACAAACAGACTCAGGTACATTTCATAATATAAATTAGAAAAAGCAGCTGAGCTAAAAACTACAGAGCTAGTTAAAAGCTGCAGAGCTTTGGTCAGATATCTGAAGTAGGAAATGTGGAGCTAAAGACGACTGAGGAGCTGATGCATCCCAGAGTTTATTTCTGGGAGTCGACAGTGTAGGAGTATTGAAATAAAGGCACTTAATGAGTGACACAAACAAGCAGAATGAAGCAGAAAATGAAACGAGAGTATAACAATGTACAATAAATAGAGTTAAAAGTGGTGTTCAAGGGTCAGATCAGCATAGAATTATCTTTAAACATTAACACCGACTCTTTTTTGCTGTAGTTTTTCAGTGTAGTAGGACGTCATTTACAGAAAACCTCTGGGTGAGAGTTCAACCTAAGTGCCACAATATACTGAAACAAAACTACAAACTTGTTCATGAATACAAACATTGTCTACTGTTTGCTGGGAATTTCCAATCTATTGCCAGTTAAGTAAGTAGATTGTAAATTAGGCAAGCAGGTGTCTGCACATACATCCCAGAACATACAGGGGTTTTCCTGCAGATAGGATTTTTTTGGAGGAAAATCAGTAATGCCAGAGTGATTAGACTTCATTAAGTTTTGTTGATTGGAGTTTCATTTACTCAAACATAATGTACGTTGCACCTCATTGCACTATTACAGTTTTAAAATATTATTTACTTGTATATATATATATATATATATATATATATATATATATATATATATATATATATATATATGTATATGTATATATATGTATATATATATATGTATATATATATATATATATATATATATATATATATATATATATATATATATATATATATATATAAATATATATATATATATATATAAATATATATATATATATATATAAAATACGTGTTTTATACTGTTGTTCGTTGTTTGTTAAGCTATGTTGTTTTGGGTTTTTTTTTGGAAATTTTCGTTGCAGAAATGCAATGACAATAAATATCCTTGAACCCTTGAATGTACAGTTTTGTTTGTAAAATGGTTAGAAATAACTCAGATTTCTGTCAAACAAAGGAACAAAGGCTCAGTGCTTTTCCTCTCCGTTAGGGCAGAAAGATGTTCAAAAAAAGATCATATAGCAATCATTGTGGCAGACTTTGCGAATGCAATATGAGAGCTGATGTTAGCGGGAGTTGCAATTTTTTAATTTATTTTCCTCAGAAGAGGTACATTTTTTCATTATTGTTTAGGTTTGTACCAAACAAGCATGCTTCCTTCCATCTGGAGAGTAAGATTTATAGGCTGGAACATCTCTGCAGCGCCACAGTGCTTCTTAGAGCAAAACATTGCAGGTTTGTAATTTGGATATTGCACTTGTTTATAGAGCAATTTTGCTAATATTATGATTAATTGTTCAGTCCTGGGCTGCACAGTTTTGTAGTGGTTAGCACTTTCGCCTTGCAGTGAGAAGATCCCTGGTTCGCGTCCCGGCTTTCCCGGGATCTTTCTGCATGGAGTTTGCATGTTCTCCCTGTGCATGCGTGGGTTTTCTCCGGGTACTCCGCCTTCCTCCCACAGTCCAAAAATATGCTGAGGTTAATTGATCATTCTAAATTGCCCGTAGGTGTGAATGTGAGAGTGATTGTCTCTGTATGTGGCCCTGCGACAGACTGGCGACCTGTCTAGGGTGTCCCCTGCCTTCGCCCGAGTCAGCCCTCCCGGCGACCCTAATGAGGATTAAGCGGTGTATAGATAATGGATGGATGGATGTTCAGTCCTACTTACACACAAAGTAATAAATGCTTTCCGTCATGCATAGTCGACCTCTAAATCTTCGATCTGAGCCAGAAAAACCCTTTTAATTAATTTAGTCCAGATAATAGCACAAAAAATGTCTCTTAAAATACCACAAGCAGAAACTGATGTCCGGAAATGACTAGCTTGTTCTATCACCAGCAAAAACAAAAACAGAAAAATTTCCTCACAATGTAGAAGCTGGAACCAACACTTAATTTTCATCTTTGGAGGAAAAATGACTGAATCCCAGATGTGGTTCCCAGCGCTGCATCATGCATGGTGGTGATAGTAGTAGCAGCAATACAGAAAGCACCACACCCACTGACTCTCCTCCTTTGTCTGAGGAGATGAAAAGGTGTCTGTGACCTTCTGTCATTCTCTGGGAGGGTCTGTGTGCCAGGTGGTGCCAGCGGTAGGCCGTCCACTCGCTGTGGTTCCGTCTGCAGGCCACCATATGGTCGTCATCGTAATCTGCTCAGAGCTCACCGCTAGCTGAAGCGTCACACAGCAGCCTGATGACATGGAAAGCCTAATAGAGTTGTAACGGAAAATTGGAGGCAGTTTTAAAATAGTAAATATCCCCTTTAGTGCTTGTCTTTTCAAACTGGTCTAAATATTCATGTCTAAAGCTCAAAGTCTGCACTCTTTCTGTAATTTTTATATTTGAGTGTCTTGATGAATCAATCTATAACCGAAGGGCTTCTGAAGTCCATGGGCTATATCTGCATATATTTTTATTAAAAGTTAAAAAAAAAAAAAAAAATGTTTTTATGTTCATTATGATCATGTCTTTACAAATTCAAATTCATTCCATGTTCACTTCTACAGATCTCTTAGTACTGATTGTGGACTTCATCAGTCCTATAAGTTCCGAGTTACAGCTGGGGAAGGCATTATTTGTTTGGCATCATTGGGGAGAAATTCTATTCTAACCTTTCAACATATAAATTTAAGTGGTTCTGGCAGCAATTTATTTATTTATTTTTATTTTAGCCAATCACAGGGCTTCTCACAGAGCAGATAATACAGTATAAACAGCAGCAGAGTTAGTGGGAGAACAGGTTAGTGAACTTTCACTTGTGGAGAGAGGATGGTGGGTGAAGCGGTTTCCTGTTTTGTTTTTTTGGTCTGACTTTTGTCATTTTGATCCTCCAGTAAATCCTCTATGGTTCAGTTCCAGGTGACTAAATGTTGTGTTCCTTTGTAGACACTCTGTGATCTGGAAGTTGTAATGTGGAAATGATAAACTGAGGCTGAATGTTGATGAAACTGAACTAGAATGACTTTGACATTCCTGATGTATAGTAATCTTATACTTTAACTGTAAAACCCATCACAGTTTAACCTGCAATCTAAGGTATCATAAAAACGCCTGTTTTAGACATGTCAAGTCACTTTTCTTGTCAGCACATTTCTAGTTTGTGGCATTTTACTGTAGGCCACTGCGTCCCTTAATCTAACCTTAGCCATTTCATATGTCAAATAAACACTGAAAAATGTCACACATAAAGTACAAAACCCAGAGCAATGACATGCAAAATATGCCAAAAATGGTGTGCTGATTATACACAACTCCAATGATGTCATGCTGGTCATTGTGGTGATTAAACTGCAGGTATCGGACGAGACATTTTAATGCACACTGTAGATAAACTATGCAGCACGGCAACAGCAGCAGAGTTTTCTAACATCACAACATTATTAGTTTGTGACCTCAAATCTTTAAAAAAAACAAAAAACCCCCCCCAAAAAACAGGTCTGACATCATTACACACACACACACACACACACACACACACACACACACACACACACACACACACACACACACACACACACACACACACACACACACACACACACACACACAGACACATACACACACGCAGACACACACACAGACAGGCAGCAGTGTTTTTCCATGACAGAACGGCTGAGCTCACGATGAAATGAAGCTGAGGTCTCTCTGCTTCTAACTGCTCAGCTTTCTGAAAACTTCCTCTTCCTGATAACTGCTCGACTCCACTCCACTCGCCAGTTGAGAGTGTTTCCAGCATCTTGGACCGGACTCTTGAAGAGGCAAAGAACTTTACGGTTTCTGTCATCTACGGATCTGAGTGAGATGCAAACTAGACGGTAGCATCATGCTGTTAGTGTAATGCCTCCAAAGTGTTGTATTTCCTTATTAAAATCAGGAATAGTCTTGTACAATCAGTGAACCAGAAGTAAATCAGGAGAAATGTGTTAGTGAGAGAAACACATTCCTGTTTGCTATAACAGGAAAAAGAATTTCACACGTTCCAATACAACCGGCCCCTTCTTCGTATTTATGGGCACTATTCCTTCATGTGCTTCTCTGTTAAAGGCTGGTTTAGATTCTGGCTGATAGATGTAGGGTTGGCATGCAGGAGCAGTTAGAGTCTGTACTTCATTTGTGTGGAAACTGGTTTGCAGTTTTGGATTTTATGATGCTGGGAAGCAGCTGAAAACAACAATTTTACACAGATATAGAAAAAATGTAAGGTCTAAAGAATATTATCCAGAAAAAAATCCTAAAAAACACAACTTATCTAACAAAGAACCGCACAGTGATGTAGACAAATAAGGGAAGACTCCATTCACTCTTGACCCTGGTTGGCATAGCAACAGACAGCAAACCAGGTATGTCAGTTACCTGGGATACAGGTATAATGATGAAGGATCCCCCGCCGGCGCTCTCCGTGACGACTGCCAGGAACTTGGAGTTGACGGCACAGAAGTGGTTGTCGTGGACGTTCTTGGTGATGGGGATGCCGTCGTAGCAGTGCTCCCTGTTGCCCACTTTTCCGTAGACGTTTCGAAACTTGGAGCTTCGGTAGGTCGGACGCCATGACATCTGAGAGGGAAAAGTATACAAGTTAAACATTCACATCGGTCTAATAAATAAACAGACGTTTTATTTCCACTGATATAAAAAGGAGGTAAAAAGCAAACCCTCAGAGTTTAGAAGCTGTTTCTTGATAAAACTGTTATTTCCCCATATATGTGTGGTGTGGCTGGGTGTGGCGGAAAAGCGATAGCTTTAGATGACAGCTCTGCTTTTAACCTCGTACCATCTGGTGAGTGTATAGAAGTAAACTGAGTAGCAAATCTATCATTGTGTAGGCAGATTGTAGAAACACACCACGCTGAAACACCAGATAGATGAATGTAAATCACTTTGCATGGAAAAAAAAATCTTCCTTCTCTAAGTATTATTAGAAACTGGACATAACTACGACTGTAAAGACACAATCATTGAAGACTAAAATCACATTTCCATCTTCCAAACCCACCATCTCAGGGTGGGCTGATCCATCTGTGCTGACATGATAACAGTCACACATGCCGTTGTGGGCAATCTTCCAGTTTGGTCATGGGTGCGACTTTGGAAGGGTGAAAACTGGGTGAAAACTGCTCTGACACTACTTCACGTTGCACTAGAGCCAGTGACAGATGTGTCAAGAAGGAGAAGCTACAGTAAAAATGTTTCTTCCAAATAACTCAATCCCAAACAAGATGATTTATTTCTGACAGAGACAGTAAATCGCAGTAAGCCCTGTTGTTTGTTGCTCTATTTTGGTTTGCATAGATCTTGGGCAACAGTAAAAGCAGCCATTGTTTGCAGCCGCTTCACACAACAAAAGAGAAGTGGTTGCGTTTGACTCGAGATGCTTCTTTTGTTTGTCACTTCACCACAAGAATGTACTGGAGGAGCTCTGGATTATTGCTATGAGCTGCCTCTGCAGAAGTTCACTCAGGATGTGGATATCAAATGACCTCAGCACCGAGGGAATTCCTTACCGATGAATAAGGCCACGTTTTGAGAAATGTTCTGTTTCTGAGATTTTTTTCAGACACTACTGATGCAGACTATATCAGGAAGTCGGTGAGAGGATGTATGACTCTCAGTGGCAGCAACGGCGGATGACATCAGGCAATCCTCTATTCAGTATTGTTCTTCAGATGAGGAGGGGAACTGGTAGGAGTGGTGTGTACAAGCAAATAGAAACATCCCCAAACCATCCTGCTGCCATTGTCTCTGCCTGGCATCCAGCAGGCTACATGAGTGGGCGATCACTTTCCTCTCACTAATCAGCCACTAAAACGTGACCCTTTGCAGTTCCACTACATTAAGCACAGTGTTTGTATTTTAGTTTTACATTTAGCGCTGAAATGATGACTTGCTTATTTGAATACTGTCATGTATTAAGCCAAAGTGGAAAATATCAGAATATATTTACCTAAATACTGAACTTATTGACAATTTTAGGATAAATGCACATTTTTACTTCTATTCCACTGATTGTTGAGCTTCTCTGCATTTAGCTGGTAACTCGTTATATCTGACAAGTTTTGAAAATACAACATATTTGTAATGGATTTAACTACATGTGGAAGTTGTTTTTATTCAAATCAAACAAACTTGAAATCAAAAGGCAACTGATGCACCATAGCAATGAAATGAAGGCCAGCAAGAGAAGTCCGTTTGTAATTCAGATGTTTTAGTGTTTTTCTTGTGGTTTAACGCCACCACATTAAAACCACCTGCTTAACAATATGTATGTCTTTCTTGAGCCACTAAAACAGCTCTGATTCACGGACACAGGACATCTGGGGGTGTTTCCTTTGATTAGAGATCCACTGGTCTTATCGGTTGTGGGGACCTATTGGGGCTAATCCCATATAATAGGTACACAAAAACGATCAGGATCATGTCAACGTCTTGGGCTTTTGTCAGGGTCCTTGAGCCATTCCTGAGCAGTTTTTTACATGGGGTGGGACTCTTAGTCTGTGCTTCGGTGGACGTTTGTGTTAAAGTCTGAATGGCAGGTCTCAGGCTGTCCCAGAATTACACCAAGATGATCAGTAGTTGGCTGTTTTAATGCTGGTTGTACCATAAAGTCTCCTACGTGTACGCTGGTCCGACACCTGCCTACTTACATGAATCTGTAGCACCTGAGATTATTAGAAAACAAAGAACTAGCCCAGGGGTGCCCAACATGCGGCCCGCGGGCCAAAAGTGGTCCTCCAGAAGGTCCAATCCGGTCCTCAAAGTGTAAAAATACCAGAGAAGACATTAACTGCAGATTGTAAATTAGTAAAACTATAAATTTAAAATATTTTCTAGACCGTGACAAGTTGTTTTGATCAGAAAATAAAACACTAGATCGTTTTAGTCTTTTTTTTGTCTGACTTTTGTTGTTTGTTTCTGTTTTTTGTCGTTTTGTGTGTCCTTTTTTTCTCGCTTGTGTTTTTTGTCTTATTTTTGTCATTTTGTGTTTTGCTTTATTCGTTTTGTGTCGTTTTTGTCGTTTTGTGTTTTTTTTGTTTCATTTGTGTTTGTCTATTTTTTTGTCGGTTTGTTTCTCGCTTTTGTCATTTTTTGTGTCATTTGTATAATTATTTGTCTCGTTTTTGTCGTTTGGGCATGTTTTTGTTGCTTTGTAACATTTTTTTTTCTGTTTTGTGTCGTTTGTCGCATTTTTTTTCACTTTGTTTCCTGCTTTTATCATTTTGTGTCTCGCTCTTGTCGTTTTGTGTCTCATTTTTGGAATTATTTTGTCTTATTTTTGTTGTTTTTTCTTTTTGTCTGACTTTTGTCATTTGACCACAAAGTAAAATCCTATACAGACACCTGTGTATCTTGGAAAATGTGAAGTTGTGGTTATTTATAGGTTGTTATGCTGTGGTTTTACTGGTCCGGTCCACTGGAGATCAGACTGGACTGGATGTGGAACCTGGGCTAAGATGAGTTTGACATCTCTGATCTAGCCAAAAAAAAAACAACTGTATAACATCATGGAAAGTATCTTAAATGAATTAAGTCCCAATATTTTACATTCCTCCTACAATACCCAGCATCAAAATGCCTCTTCCATGCTAATGTATCATCAGTAATTATAAAATATACTGTATATCTGATAAATTAGCCACTCACCGTAGTGTATTACTAAATGGTGTTTTTAATGTGGATATTTTGAGACATGTAGAATATAAACATGTCATCCCATTTAAGCACAGATCAGCCGTTCTGAAGCAGCATAATGGCAGCTTGTTAAAGAATGAATGTAGAACAGAAGAGCAGCAGAAAGTGGCCTGAGGGACTGTCAGAGGAGACTCTTCTGCTCTCAGCTCCCTTCACAACGATGCTCATTGATTGGCCAGCGACCAGTGTACGGCACAGAGAGGATGTCTGTCTGAGTGTTTGTGTCCTTCTCATCTCACAAGAACACACGGATAATGAACACGCACACACAAAAACAGAAAAACATAGCGGCTCAGAGGAGAAATGACTCTGGATTAATCATATCACAAGACTTGTGGGTTGTGAGCGTGATTTCCTCTCAGTCTGAGGCCTTCCTAACTTTGCAGACAGGCGTTGCTTTTGATGCCAACTTGGATCCATATAAGCCTCATTTTCTATCTACTAAACAGCTCGTGTCTCTACAGCAGCTCATATCCTGTGAATCATGCAACTGAAAATGTCCCCTTACCTTACCGGTGTCCTCACAGTGGCACTCTGGTCGCAGCAGACATCCACCCTGCCTTCTAACCACCAGGATCTCCTCCTCTCTTCCTTCCTTTCCTTTCCAATGGAAGCAGGCGGCCTGTGCCTCTCTCATGTTTTTCTCCCCCCTCCCCTTTAAAGCGGCTCTTCCCTCCCTCTTCGCCTCCTCCTCGTCCTGATAGCTGCAGGGCTAGCCTCCCCCTTCCTCCTCTCCTTCCTCCCATCCTGCCACTCAGTCGGCCTCTGCATCGCTTTCAGTTGAAGCTCAGAGAACGGCAGCAGCCATTCATCTGATTTCCTCTCTCTCCCGCTGCTGGTTTGGAATCACACGGCCCTTCTGGATGATTCCCAGCACCAACCGCTAGCAGTTTTTCACTCCTTGCATCCTTTTCTGTCATTTAATGTCTCATCTCTTCACTTTTCAGTCACTCCCACTGCTATGAAGCCAAACTAATTTGTGTAAAGACAGGTGGAAGCCAGAAGGGAAACTGAGGAAATGTTGGCTGTAAATTTGAAACACTAACCTTCTCGTTAAAAATACACAATCCACAGTTGTTTTAAAGCTAATAACAAACTCTACATGTGTGTTTTTATAGGTACAGTCCACCTTGTTGCTATGTTCAGAAATCTTGGGTTTGAGGCCGCTTTTTACTTTTGCTGTCATTAAATCATAAATTTGTTAACGGGAAACAAATAGAGTCTCACATGTTTTGAACAATATTAATACGCATGAAAATAAGAGTTAAAGTTTGGCAGAGAACATTTTGTAGTATTTCATGGTATTTATTAGGCTTGTAACCAACTGAAACCATCATAACAGTTATATATATTCATACTAGCAAGGTCAAGCTGTCAAGTTATTTTGTTCCTACAATTTTTCTATTTTGCTGAGTAAGAAACAAGATTAACATCTTATACTAAAACTAGTCCTACATTTTATATCCTGTTATAAGATTTATGATTTCATGACTAATACATTTTAACAAGTTTCTTATGATCAATACCAATAAAACTTTACTTTATAAATCTGCATATTTCCCTGTGGTGTCAGAGTGTGTTTATACTGTTTTGTTGTCTAAAATCTTTGACCTACATCTTACGATCACTATGCCGCTGTGGTTTAAAATCAGTTAATAAAGTACAAACAACAGTTGAGAGAGCTAAAGCTGATTTGAGCATCAGTGTTTAAATTCTTTTTAACTGGACGACTATAATAAGAATAAATACGTTTTTGAAATAAACACAGACTAAGTCACCTTGCCAGGAAACTCAGCTGAGATAAAAAATATTATTAACTCTGTAAAGACCACTGGTGCAGAAATACATCAGTTTTATTTATTATTATTTTTTTATTATTTATATATACATATATTATTTTTGCTCTTTTTTTGCTAATTTCTTGCATTTTTTTTTCGATATTTGGGGTTGTGTGTATATACATATATATGTGTGTGTGTGTGTGTGTGTGTATGTGTGTGTGTGTGTGTGTGTGTTTCGCTATTTTTTTCTGTATTTGGGTCTTACAGGGTTAAACCTGCACAGTTTAAAAGCTTGTTTTCATCCTGTTTGAATGCATATCTAGAGAGTTAATGGAGGCGGAGATAAATACGTAAATCCCTCTAGAGTCTGAGCTCTTTCACTACAAACAGCTTCTGGAATGACCCCTGATCAGGTGGATCTGGTGAGGCAGGTGTTGTGGTGAAAATTGCCTCCCCAGATGATTGTCTGGGTGTCTGAAATGGGGCCCTGCAGGTTCCGGGGAAGGAGGCTGGCCTTGACCTCTCGGCTCGCTGAGAATGTGTTTGTTGCTACGTGTGTGTTGGTTCTCATGCCTGCGTCTGACCGGGTGTTGTCTGTTTGCACTGGCAGACGTTCTCTGTAGCCGCGAGGCAGAGCACTCCCGAGAGCAGTGTGTTTATTTCATGTTTTTTACATGTTGCCTCCAGACACTACTGCTGTTCTGGGCACCAGTTTCCTCCTCTCTCTGTGAGACTTCAAACCTTTATCCTAAATGCACCACATCTCTATTTTCTGTTTAAAATACACACTGAAATATAAAACCACCAGCCGAACTGCTACAGACCACATCAAACCCTTTTAGATAGTGATTTTCATGAGAACATTGCTTCGCTTTATGATTCCAGTCAAACATGGACTCTCTTTTCAAATATCACACAGTGAACGGCAGCAAACCGACTCATTCTGAACCCTAAAAGGCCATTCAAACTGCACCAAATCAGATGAATGGATTAAATTATTCCAATCTAGATTTTCTCAACGTTGGTGCCAAATAAGGAAGTAGGACCATCTGAGCTCACAATGAATCCACACAAAAGGGAAATCCACGGGCGACTGCATGTACTGTCAGTCAGACACAGTGAAGTCCTGTCAAGCCTCCATGCCATGCTCCATCTTTTCTTCCTCTGCGTTGGCAGGGACACTGTTCACTCATTTATGATGACTTCCCGTCTCTGCCAGGAGTAAATTTCACAAAAAGAGAGATATCCCTTTGGCTCCCGCAGCCAAATTTTCTCTCAGCGTGCAGTGGGTTTTGTATTTCTGACACACAGGAAGTATCACAGCTTGGCTGAAAGTGCTGGAATATTTTCTGCACTGCGATGGCGATGCCTGATGGGACAGTTGTGGCTATAAAGGGCTTTTGTGTGCCGTGAAGCTGCAGCTTATTAGAGCGTTTTATGAGCGATCAGCTGACAGTCAGCATCACTGGTTGGTGGTAATCCTCTTAAGAGCAGCAGCACTGACTGCAACTCTATTTCCAACAGATCAGTCATATTCTCTGGTACGTTTACTGACATTTAATTCAACATTAAATACGATTATGCATAGTCTAGAGCAAGGGTGTCCAACATGTGGCCCGTGGGCCAAAAGCGGTCCTCCAGAGGGTCCAATCTGGCCCTCAAAGGGTAAAAATTCCAGAGAAGACATTAACTGCAGATTATAAATTAGTAAAACTATAAATTTAAAATCATTTTTAGACCATGACAAGTTGTTTGGATCAGAAAGTAAAATACTAGATTGTTCATTGTTCTTTTGTTGTTTTGTGTCTCATTTTTGTCGTTTGTCCATTTTTTTGCTGCTTTGTAATATTTTAGGCTAGCTTTTTGTCTCTTCTTTGTTTTGTTTCATGTCGTTTGTCTCAATTTTTGTCATTTTGTTTCTCATGTTTGTTGTTTGTGTCTCATTTTTGTAATATTTTGTCTTGTTTTTGTTGTTTTTTGTCTTTTTAAAAGTAAAACCCTCTATGGTTCAGTTCCAGATGACTAAATGTTGTGTTCTTTTGTAGACGCTCTGTGATCTGGAAGTTGTAATGTGGAAATGATAAACTGAGTCTGAACGTTGATGGAATTGAAGTCATTTTTCTTCACAAATATCAGGTTGTTCATGATGTTTAGTAGAAAGATAATTCCTTGAGTTTTACTCCTCTACTTTATGCACACCAGCAGGTCAAAGTTTACACTTTTCTAGTGAAATCTCTCGACAAAATGGATTTCCACCAAAGAACGACCATTCATGCTGCCCTTTATGTCCACCAAGGTGGACATAAAGATTTTCATGAGAAAGTGGAGCTCAACTAAGCCCGATGAAGACAGGAAAGGCTCCACTAACACTTCCACTAGTGAAATAAAAGCCATACAATATTTGCTTAAAGCATCACACTAACAGAAGCAAAGGAAAGCACAGCAGCTGTGAGCAAGTGCCACACTGAATAAAATAAAACCGAGATAATAGATTTAACGCACCTGCTCCGGCAGCCCAAAGTCAATCTGTCCAGCTGGCATTCTGTTGGATTTTCCAGATGGCCAGTTTAGGAATGTTGGAAAGGTAATCTTTTATTAGAGCCTGCATTAATTTCAATCAAGTCACAGGAGCTGCTGGAATTGGCTCAGTCTGACCTGTTATTTTGTCTATTATACGACTTCTAGAGTTTGTCAAACAATTACGAACACACACAAAGACATCAGACAGGCTCAGCTGTTACACATCAAACTAAAGAGTAAAACGTGCCAATTGTTCATGTCAGTGGATCATCCGATAGTATTCATGTACTCAACTGGCAGGTGGTGGGTGGAGGTGACGCTACGAGAGCTCCACATGTCACATCTGTAAAACTACAGCAAAAAGCTGCATTTTAAAGCCTATAAATGGGACATACATACGATGTCTGTTAAAGAGTCACAGCGGAGCTCTGCAGATGCAACTGATTTACTGTGAGCTGTGTAGGACATCAGTGAATTAAAGCTCACGTTACTGGGTCCAGTGCAACTACTGAGCAGTTCCAGAGGCTACGTACATACTTTATTCTAGATAACTTCAATGGCCTAAGCCAGGAGAGTCAAATTCATCTTAGTCCAGGTTCCACATTCAGCCCAGTTTGATCTCCAGTGGACCGGACCAGTAAAACCACAGCAGAATAACCTATAAATAAAAACAACTCCTAATGGTTCCTTTGGTTTCGTGTAAAAAGTACATTCTGAAAATGTTCACATTTAAAAAATTATCTTTTTTATAAAACATCATGGACAACCTGAAATTTCTTCAGAAAAATAAGTTAAATTTCAGTAACATTCAGCCTCAGTTTATCATTTCCACATTACAACTTCCAGATCACAGAGTGTCTACAAAGGAACACAACATTCAGTCACCTGGAACTGAACCATAGAGGATTTTACTTTAAGAAAGACAAAAAAAACTACAAAAACAAGACAAAATATTACGAAAGTGAGACACATAATAACCAAAGCGAGAAACAAAACGACAAAAACGGTACCCAAAACAACAAATAAAGCAAAACACAAAATGACAAAAATGAGACAAAAAACACAAGTGAGACAAAAAAGAAACACCAAACGACAAAAAACATGAGACAAACGATAAGTCAGACAGAAAAAGACAAAAAAACAAAAAAAACGAGACAAAATATTACAAAAAATTAGACACAAAATGACAAAAGAACAATGAACAATCTAGTATTTTACTTTCTGATCAAAACAACTTGTCACAGTCTAGAAATTATTTTAAATTTATAGTTTTACT
The DNA here is from genome assembly GCA_027123335.1 of Amphiprion clarkii. Classification (NCBI taxonomy): domain Eukaryota; kingdom Metazoa; phylum Chordata; class Actinopteri; family Pomacentridae; genus Amphiprion; species Amphiprion clarkii. The sequence continues at coordinate 27,891,640 of CM049567.1, read as the reverse complement.
AATTTACAATCTGCAGGTAATGTCTTCTCTGGAATTTTTACTCTTTGAGGGCCGGATTGGACCCTCTGGAGGACCAATTTTGGCCCACGGGCCGCATGTTGGACACCCCTGGTCTAAACAGACAGGTACAGGTGCTTAATAGAGGGACGTATTTGTTGCATTTCTTTTTGTTGTACTTGTCAGTGTGTTAGTCTCTCAGTTTGCATAAATCCCGCTGACTTTGGTGATCTCCTGACTTTGATGATTGTGATTAACAGTCAAACTATCAACCGTGAAATTTGCTCCCGACATAAAAGTGGCCTCAAGCATGATTTGTAATGGTATTTTATTGACCTTGCCGAGTGATCCTCAGCACACAGCTACACTGACTGCAGAACAACTGTGGACCCTTTGCACATCAGTTGTTGCATCACTATGCTTCCATTAGAACCAATGAAGGTCACCACACCAGACAGGCTGCAGACATAAAACTACATCAGTGTTCTTATAATTATGCACTAGGTGTGCAGGGCCTTTGGACATAGAAAGAGGTCAAAAACTGTCAAGATTTTTGTAGATTAAACTGCCAGCTAGGGGTGGGAATCTTTGGGCACCTCGCGATTCGATAACAATTACGATTCAGGGGCTACGATTCAATTATAAATCGATTATTGATGCATCTTTAACATATGTATATTGTAGAGCGTCGGGACGGCCGTGTCGGTGAACTAGCGTCTGGATGGGATGGAATATCTGGGCTCCAGTGTCTGCAGCAGTGCATCTATACAGATAATGTGGCTCTGGTCCAGTTCCCTTCTGCCGTCGACGTTGTAGAAGCTGAAGTGTTTCCACACGTCTGCTTTAAACTAGAAGGATGTGTTTGGATTTAATGGTGAGGTGGGTGGAGGTCAGACAGGTTTGTTTTCCTCTGTGTCGGCATGTTGCTTCAGGTGCTCATCCCAAAGTGTCCCGGAGACGACGCGTACTGTGCTTCTTAGTTCCGCATTATTTAGAACCTCCTGCATTACTTTAACAGATTTAAATCATTGAAATTTGGATGTTTGTAAATTGATTCAGATTTGTCCATGTCTGAATCACCATGCATCAAAGAATCGGAAATTTCCCCCACCCATACTACCAACATAAAGGTAACGGCTACTTTAAAACAAACAAGGATTCCACTTCCAAGTCTTGATTATCCCGTCCACATTTATGTTCCTATATCAGTAACTTTACCCTCTACAGAGTCCACTGTAGTCTGTAGATGTGAACATACTGATATCACACAAATCCAATGAACCATTTAAGCTTCGCAGTGCTTTTAGGCTGTCAGGTATATGGATTCTGTAAAGTGTCTTGAGACAATCTGACCTGTAATTGGTGCTATATAAATAAAATTGAATTGAATTGAAATTTTATGGGTCCAGAAACTGAAACACACACATAATCCCAACATGAAATATCACTGTCTTGTTTTGCCAGAACCCAAAGCCACAGGAGCACAACAGGTGTAGCTGCTAAAAAGACATAAACAGTCTGCATACGTGACGTGTTAAGACTCAGACAGGGATGTGTCATCTGACCTGTTCTCCTCTACAGTGAAAACATCATGAGGAAAATACAGGGTTTACCGGGAGAATCCATCAGAGATTAGAACATAAATATCAAACGTTATGCAGACGACACAGTGCTGATAGCAAACAGTGAAGAAAACCTGCAAACCATCGTATCTATAACTAATACAGAGAGACTACAACTGAAAACAGGAGTAAAACTATCACCCCAACCTGTAACATAGAATTAGACCCAGAAACACTGAGGCAGGTTCATTGTTTCAGATATCTGGTTCATGGACGACATCAGATGGGAGGAGTGAAACAGATATCAGATGTAGAGCAGAAACGTGTCAGGCTGGCTGCTGCCAGGCCGAGTTAGTGCCCTCCCCTCTCCTTCCTCCTGCCTGTTAAGACAGCCCAGCAGTGCAGAGGAGGGAACAGGTGTTCCTCATCAGCCACAATCAGCCAGCTCAGTGGGCAACCTAATCAGCCTCCTCCTATTTAAGCAGACACGACCCAGCTTTCAGTGCTGGAGTGTAAAACCCAAACAAAAAGAAGACAGACAAGGAACGACGTGTCCCTGCTGGACCTCCCCCCGTTCCTGCCATGTGTGCTGTCGGCACTGGACTCTGGATCCTCCGAGCCAAGGAGACACCCTCCTGAACCGACTCCCCCCTTCTGGTATCGTTCGCCACTCACCTGTTGCTGCTCTCCCCAGGTTGCCACTGCTGTTAACCGGCCAGAGCATCCCCATAGTTCTCGTTCATAGTTCGTCCTAGTTTATAGCTTGAGCCACGAACGGCTCCGAAGATTGTGACTACTGTTGTAGTGCTATATTGTTAAGAGAGGTTTTGAGTTTAGTTACCTTTAGATGAACCCTCCTCGCCGAGGAGATATAACAGTAAGTTAAGTTGGAGTTTTACTGCATCTTTGTTGCCCGGCCAGTAGAGGCCGCTTTTGGACTTTAGGTTTAGTCCGCTCGACTTTTGAGTTGATGTATTTTGGTCCTCTATTATTGCCCACAAGAGACTTGTGAATAAAACTAGAGCTAACACACATTCCAGACTGTTCATTTCCTGCGCCTGAGCTCTCACTGAATCCCGCGTGACAAAACGACTGGAACAGCATTTACAAAAATTTAAAATATACTGACAACTATGAAAATAGCAGTTAGCATCTGTATGAGGACTCTCAGCTGTTCCATCCCACCAGTTCTGATCTACGGATGTGAATCTGGGAGCATAAATAATAAAATGTCAAACAGAATCCCTGAAGCAGAGATGTGGTTTTACAGCTACATTTATCTGATATGGACAGAATAACCAATGAAGACGTCTTAAAAACACTAAACACTAATTATACGCTACTGAACAAAATTAGGAAATGACAAGCAACATTTTTTGGACACATCGTAAAGAAAGACACCCTGGAATAAATCGTCACAACTGGAAAAATGAATGAGAAGAGAGGACGAGGCCGACAGAATGAAGATGATAGACGGACCGACATCATGGAGACACATGGAGCCATCAACAGCCACAAACAGAAAGGAAAAGATGGGATTAGATGGAGGGAAATGATCAATACGCTGAATGGCATGGACCTGGACTGATTGATGTGACGTGTTCAATATAGTCACAACGTTAGACTGTTCCTTTATGGACACCAGGAGGTCAAAGTTTACACCTTACTAGTGGAATCTCTCTACAAAATGGATTTGCACCAAAGAACGACCATTCACACTGCCCAGATAATAAGCATTATTACACCGTGAAGTGTATGTTTAGTTGTGGGCTGACAGAGCAGTAAAATGTCTAGTCTCGTCATATAAACTGTTTGTCTTAGCTTCAGTAGACAAGCACAACAGTCTGTAGAATTTTTTGTCAAAGTGCATGTGTCATGACACAAAACAAGCAAGTGTCCATCAAAAGTTTGCTCAACTCTACCAACATCCTTTAACCTTAATATACAGTGAAAAGACCATGAAACTCACTGAAAAACTTCCTGTATATTAAGGGTTGTTGTCTATGTCATGGATAAAGTAGTTGCCTGGGTTTAGGAGTGTGTGTTCATTTAGGAGTGTGTGTTCATGATGACAGGGCAGTACTCTGGATAATGACAGGAGATGCAGCAGCTCAGCTAATGGCAGCTCTCAGGCCTTAAGCCAGCCCCATTAAGCAGCCGTAATGCAAATAGCTCACTACCAAGGACAGGAAACACAGGAGCCCGGCTGAAGAGCACTTATCAGAGCACCAGTAGGAGGAGGAGTGGGTGTCCCGGAATCCATGCAGTGCTGCCAGAGGCTGGAAGGAGTTTGTTATCATCCAGGTAATATAATTAGCATGAACATATACCGTATCATTTCCTAGATATTCTGATATTCTCTTCATCCTTCTACTAACGTGTTCCATATTTTCCATTTTAACACAAATCAGAGGCACATTTTTCCCTATTCCACTTAGGCCAGCCATCCAAAAGCCACAAGAAAGGTCTAAATTAATAATCTCCCCTGTGCTTGGCTTTCCTTTTCCCCCAGGATTTTGTGCCTCATGCTTTTTGGAGCATAATGATTCAAGCTGGGCCTCACACCCTGCACGGCAGGAGGGGGTTGGAGACCGGAGGTGATGGAAAAGTCCAGAGAAACAAAAGATGGCATCTGAGGCACGGCGATATGAGGCCAGTACAGACGAACTAAAAGAGACGACGAGGTGTTTAAGGGGAACGAGAAGCCAAGATAAGTGGAGAAAAGAAAGGAAGAACGGGCAGGTTGGCCAGCAAAGCCTGATGAAATATTTAAAGAAACAAAGAAAGAAGCAGACAGAGAGGAGGAGCAGACAGAGATCAACTCCCCTCTGTCAGACCACCTGGCTGCTCTGCAGCACAAACACACACCGAGACGACTTCAACTGTGTGATGAACGTTGATATTTTCAGTCTTTAAACACTTTCCATGGCAGCATCAAAATGACTGAAATACTATGAGGCACTTCAGCTTTATCTCTTAATGAACAATATTCATACAGCAAGGCCTTTGGAGGACAAATTCTAGTGATAGTTTAAATATATACAGGTTACTATAAGGCAGGGGTGTCCAACATGCGGCCCGCGGGCCAAAAGCGGCCCTCCAGAGGGTCACATCCAGCCCTCAGAGACATTAACTGCAGATTGTAGATTAATAAAATTATCCATCCATCCATTATCTATACACCGCTTAATCCTCACTAGGGTCGCGGGGGGGCTGGAGCCTATCCCAGCTGACTCGGGCGAAGGCAGGGGACACCCTAGACAGGTCGCCAGTCTGTCGCAGGGCTACATACAAAGACACACAATCACTCTCACATTCACACCTACGGGCAATTTAGAATAATCAATTAACCTCAGCATATTTTTTGGACTGTGGGAGGAAGCCGGAGTACCTGGAGAAAACCCACGCATGCACAGGGAGAACATGAAAACTCCATGCAGAAAGATCCCGGGAAAGCCGGGACGCGAACCAGGGATCTTCTCGCTGCAAGGCGAAAGTGCTAACCACTATACCACTGTGCAGCCCCCGATTAGTAAAACTATAAATTTAAAATAATTTCTAGACTATGACAAGTTGTTTGGATCATAAAGTCAAATACTAGATTGTTCATTGCTCTTTAGTCGTTTTGTGTCTCATTTTTGTAATATTTTGTTTTGTCTTTTCTTTGTCTGACTTTTGTCGTTTGTCTCTCGTTTTTGTCGCTTTTTTTGTCTCGATTGTGTTGTTGGTCTATTTTTTTTGCCCATTTTTTTGACGCTTTACAACTTTTTTCTCTTTTTTGCTTTGTTTTGGGTCGCTTGTCGCATTTTTTTTTGTCATTTTGTTTCTCGCTTTTGTGGTTTTGTGTCTCATTTTTGTAATTATTTTGTATCATTTTTGTTGTTTTGTCTTTTTTGTCTGACTTTTGTCATTTGGTCATAAAATAAAATACTACATAGATACCTGTGTATCTACAATGAGTTTGACACCCATGTTGTAAGGCAAACTTTTTTTTAATTATTTCTACAATTTAAAACACATAAAGAAGTTCCTTTCTCTGTGGTGGACATCTGTCTGAGCTGCACTGTTACATAAAGATGATTGAAACTGTGTTTTAGGAGAAGGCTTACAAATATTTACAGAATCAACACAAAAGAAAGTTGATTCATGTCACAGTACACAAATCTGACTGGCTCTGAAATGAAATCCCTGCTGGCGGTGGTTCAAACTGAGAAAACAAAATGGCAGTGAGCCGGAGACACAGCAGGCTGTGGAGGTACTTTCATCAGATTACTGACATACATCACTGAAGTAAGACCACAGCAGCATCCGTCGGGGATGATTAATCAGCCAGTGAGCTGTGATTTCAGATCTGCAAAGATACTGGTGGATTGCTGATGGAGCATCCAGTGTATGTTTTCTCTTTTCCCCTACATTTTTTCAGCGGTCATTTAACCTGGCGCCTGGAGAGAGCCAGAAGTCGGGCATTGAAATCACTCTAATGAGTTAGGCACAAACAGCAGCATGAAGCACGTTCAGAGACTGGAGGTGGATGAGCTGCTGGTTCATTGTGTCTCTGCTGTCTGAGGTATAAATGAATGTACTACAGAGCAGCTTCACGCTGTGAGGTTAAAAAGAAATACTTGTAGTGCCACTGCATGCACACAGTTCAGCAGTACCACAGGGAGAAACACACATGTGATCCTCTCTGCTCTGTTATCAGGTGTTAGGTAGCCAAACATCCCCCAAAGTTTAATTATGAGCAAATTTATCAGTGCTACATCTCTGCAGCACAGAGCTGAATCATCAGCCTTTTCCATGGAAGACATTTTGATACGATGCAAAAGGGAACTTCCAGGTGTAAATAACAAAACAAGATTTTTAAAAAAACTCACTCATTCAGTGTTTTAATAGTGAAAACACCATTATTTGATTAACCAATCTAGGTAAAGTTACAGAACCTCTAACTGTGACTAATTCAAGCGGCAGCATCGTTGACTACAACACATTCATGCAACTTTTTAAACTTCATACAGAAAAGAGGCCTAATTTCACACAAACAGCTGCTACAATTTATAAAAATCCAGACAAACAGCAGTCTGCAAAGTATTAGAAAGACATCCATCCATCCATTATCTATACACCGCTTAATCCTCACTAGGGTCGCGGGGGGGGGGCTGGAGCCTATCCCAGCTGACTCGGGCGAAGGCAGGGGACACCCTAGACAGGTCGCCAGTCTGTCGCAGGGCTACATATAGGGACACACAAGCACTCACACATTCACACCTACGGGCAATTTAGAATGATCAATTAACCTCGGCATGTTTTTGGACTGTGGGAGGAAGCCGGAGTACCCGGAGAAAACCCACGCATGCACAGGGAGAACATGCAAACTCCATGCAGAAAGATCCCAGGTCCGAGCTGGGACGTGAACCAGGGACCTTCTCGCTGAAAGGCGAAAGCGCTAACCACTACACCACTGTACAGCCTATTAGAAAGACATTACTTTTCAATAAAATAATCAGAAATGGCTGCAGTCAAACCAGTGATTCTGAAAAATAAGATGTGATAAAAAACTGATAGATAAAATAAACCCACCAACCAAAAAAATTCTAACAAATACTTTAGCCACAGTGTCAGAAAACCACTGAAATCATGCAGTCCTCTTACTTTGAGCTATTTTATATCCTGTTGACAGATGGGATGAATAAATTCTTGCAGTTGCGGTACAGTTTAACATGTTGGAATCCTGAGTCTTCTGCCTGATGGTAACACCTCACATTTTGGATACAGGACGTGTGTTTTATTATTTAGAAGCTTCTGTGCCTCCCTGAGCTGAGATTTTACAAATAAAGACTGACGGTAGTGATGTTCTTTTTTCCAAAACACAAAATTAAGGATGATTTATTTCAGTTTCAGGATCCTGTACCATTCACACTGGTTCCCTGTCATACTGCTAATGTTAATAATTAGTATAGTTTTTAATAACACATGTACCCTATTAGTGTGGCAAGTCAACATGTCTGCTGTGACCCGCTGGAATATTGCACATCATAACGGTGATTTTAAAACTAACTCTAAGCACAACGACTGGCCAGCCACCACCTTCCCTCCTCTGAAGAAAAACATCAATCCATCCACTGCTTCATGTTTTCCCCAACAAAGGGTACAGAGTGTTTATTATCCACTTTTTCTGGAGTCTGGGAAAAGCTACTCGTTCATCCAAACTGAACAAGGCAACGCTGTGGAGGAAGGCAGATCGTCGGTATGCCAGGCTATCCTGCCACCCTGTGGGTATGTCTGCCTCCTCAATCCTTCACTGCCTGTCTCACTCTCTCACTTCTAGTCCTTTCATTATCTCTTTCTCTGTCTGTGTTTGCAGGATTGGAAGGACGGAGGACGTGAAAAAGCAAACCTAGACGGAGCGTTGCCAGACCATCTGCCAAGCCAAAGACTCCTCTCTTCCAGACACTGACCGTCTGAACCTTGGCAACAACCGCCTGTCCTGCTAGAATACTCATCTTCCTCTAATGTATGTGGCGCTGCCTGGATACACAGAAGAATGCATTAATTAATCCTACTAATATTCTTTCAGTTTATTAATAAATAAATCAGAAGTTCATCAGTGTGGCACCAAAAATACAGAAAGCAAACTTTGTTTTCATTTTAGTCTGTAATTAGGCTGTAAATAGATTAGTTAAGACAGTTTTTAGTTGTTAATTTATGAAGTATGAAAGCAACTGTAGAAATATAATCAAGAACTAGCCATAATAAGAGAGTAAAGTATCCCTGGTGGTCCCTTGAGGCTGCAGAGTTCCTTCTATAATGTACAAACACATAACATAGTTTAATTACATCTCAGTATCATATCAAAAGGATTCATCCACTGGGGAGCAGGAATCAGTACGTTTCATGGTCTATCTGCGCTCTAGTTTTGTATTTATCTGAAGTGAAGCTGCATAATAAAGAGTCTCCTGGTGCACTTTTTTTTAACCATTATTACCATTCAAGGAGCCTGTTAGGTTCTTTGGGATTAACATTGACAAAGTTCATGGTTATAAAATTCATACTTATTAAAAAATGGTTAAAACTTTTGAAACGGTAAACAATTCATAAATACATGAAAAAATAATTATTTAGATTAAAAACTACTAAATATAGTTATTATCTTTAATCCACTGCGTAAGTGTACTGAGCATGCGCAGTTGCGTCAATTGTTTCATAAGAGTCAAGATTGCGCAGCCCGACTCAACATCGTAACCAGCCGTCAGGAGCACACTGCCCATCGGTTTATGACCTGTGGTCTGTGGTCTGTGGTCTGTGGTCTGTGGACTGAAATAAAAAACACAAAAGACAAACACGAGCCATAATCTGTGTGCTGCCTGTCGAGCCCATTCGGATGGCTAAGCATGTTAAAAACACATAAAATATCCGAACAGTCATAAACCGGAGGCCTGCTACTCAAGTTGTGACCAGCTCTGAAGCCCTTGTGAAGACAAAGCCTGAAGATTGCACATCGGTTGTCCCATTGCAAAGCTTAAAAGTCCACTGTATGCTCACCTAATAAGTTGCAACTAAAAAGTAAAAAAGCAAAACAGCAAGATGACTACAGAGGAGAATTTAGAAAAGTTGAAGCAAAAGCGGTCTGCAGCCCAAACTGCATTCACCAGAAGAGCCAACTATCTCGCCTCCAGGGCAAATAAGCTAGAAGAAAGGGATCTAAAGGCCGAGTGGCGAAACTTCAAAGGAGAGCATATCAGGGTCACAGATGCAGGATTTGAGTATGCAACAGCCTTAAGAGAAATCCAAGATGATGAAGCCACTAAAAAGGCAGATTTCATCGAAGAGAAAACAGATGAATGCCACCTTAAGTTTGATGAGGTGAAGGACCTCGTCCTAGACGTCTTTTGGACCAGATTCGCTGAAGAGCAACTCTCAACCCTCTTCAAAGAGGCAAACTCAGCACTGGATCAGGCCGAAGCAATCGACTACCTGCAACTGTCTAGGATGGAGCGCGAGTTGATGAACAAGAACTTGGAAAGAGAAGTCTATGAAGTCAACAATCTGGTAGCAGAGTGGACAGACATGATCCCGCAAGCCAAGCTGAAGGAATCTAGAGACCATAGTAGGACGCTAAGAAAGCGACAAGAGAAGCTGTGGGATAAGTGGGCATGGCGACGCAGCGGTTGGTTTGACGAAGATGAGGAGAATAAAGAACAGGTGAAAGTGACTAGTGAAAAGGCCACATTTCCAAGTGCTTTTCCTAATGATAAACAGCCCTGCCCAAGAAGTGAAGTCCAGCCTAGCCCACCCAGTGCTCCTTTCAATGTAAGCAACGGTGCACTTCCTAATGCGGCAAGCATGCCATTGCAAGTCCAAGGCGCTACCAACATGTACCCAAGTCCACTCAGCTTCAAGCCCCAAATCAACTTGGAACGAGCACGCCTACCCACGTTTTCCGGTAACATGAGAGATTACTATCGATGGAAAGCAGAGTGGGAAGACCTTCAACAGCTGGGAAATCCCCATGGATTGGAAAATATAAGAAAGTTCCATCTGTTAGGAAGTCTAGATGACAAAGTCAAAAGAGAACTTGTCCTGTCCAGCTGTAGCTCTGCAGACGACGTGTTCAGACTCCTCGACAACAAATATGGAACAAACCAAAGATTGTGCTACTTATCTCAAAAGAAGTACATGGCCTACCACCAGTCAAGGGAAACAACCCCAGAAAAACAATCGAACTAATTCAGTCCGTCGAAAGAGCGCTTCGTGACCTCCAAGTCTTGGGGGAAGAAGACGCCGTGAAAAACAGACTAGTCGCTCAGTCAATTGAGAGCAAGCTACCAGACTCCCTGAAAGAAAAATGGTTAACTCATAAGAATGACCCTACAAGCGGCTTTTCACCCAGAAATCACTTTGACTGCCTGCTGGAGTACCTGAAAAAACAGGAAGACATTCTTGAAGAGCTAGATCAGTTGCAACCTAGCTCCAAAGACTATGCTGAGAGGCCATATGACAAGGTCAGAGAAAAGAAGGCTTCTACCAAAGTTACATCAGTCCAGAGGAGTTGTCAGTACAGCTCATGCATAGCCTGTGGAGAGGAAGGGCATGCAGGTAAGCTGTTCGCCTGCAAAGCCTTCAAGAAGCTCAACCTGTCAGGCAAGAAGGCTCAGCTAAAGAAGTCTGGTGTGTGCCTCAAATGTTTGCGTCTTCATGATGAAGATGGCAACTGCACTGAAAAGTTCCTATGCTCGAAAGAAGACTGTCGTAAAGGAGGGTCTTCAGATCACAACTACTTGCTCTGTCCATTACCGCAGACCAAAAGGAGCGATAAAAAGAATGGAGAGCAAAACAAAGGGAAATCAGAGAAAAGGGGACTTGGATTGACAGACAAACAAGAAGAAGTTCTCGCCAAACTTTCTCCTGAGCTGAAAGCAGAAGTCAAAGAGGCTTTCTCAAATAAGATCTCAACAACAGTATGTGCTAATGCTGATAGCGAACCCAAAGAGTATCCCGTAGTGATGATGCTACTCTCTGTGACAACCAACTCAGGCCAGTTAATTGGTACGCTGATCGACCTCGCTTCGGATACGAATTACATCTCAAATGAAGCCGCTGAGCGTCTGAAGCTGAAAGGTGAAAACATCAAGTTGATTGTCCAAGGAGTTGGTGGAATGGAGAAGATAGTTGCTACTAAAAGATACACTCTCAGACTAAGAGTAAAAACGCCAAAAGGTTCAGTGACTGAGCACAAACTTTTGTGTTACGGTTTGGAGGACATTGCAAAAGTAAACCAAGCAGTCACTCCAGAACAACTACTGAAATTCTTTCCCGACGTTGATGTTAACGACCTGGTACGGCCTGAGAAGATCGACCTACTGATAAGTCACAGAGAAGGTCGCTTGGTCCCACAACCGATCAGAAAAGAAGGAGACCTCGTTCTCTGGGATGGTCCCCTTGGAATAACGGTCGGTGGAGCTCATCCTGATCTCTTCGAGGAAGTAGATCTTGTGGTGCACAGGTCTGAAACCCACTTTGCACGTTCAATGAGATCAGCCTCCAGGGCTTACAGAGAAGTTGTTGTTGATCCAACTGAACATGCCAGAGGCGAAGTGGAAGATGGAAAAACAATCATGTCGAGTACTGCAATCACCAACAAAGAAGTTTTCGAGTGGTTCAAATGGGACAGCGTTGGTGCAGCCTGCGATCCTCAGTGTGGTAGCTGTAAATGCGGCAAATGCCCCCCTGGTGGAAAGGAGATGACTCTAGGAGAGGAAAGAGAGATCGAAAAGATTAAAGAATGCCTCACCTATGTGCAAGCAGACAAGCACAGCAATTCCCCTCACTGGGATGCAGCTTATCCATGGAAGGGAGACCCTGCAACACTGCCAGACAACCGGCACGCAGTGGAGGCAACGTTCCTAAACACAGAGAAACGTCTTGAGAGAGAACCTGAGTGGAAGGCTGCATACAAAGACCAAATCCATGAGATGATCTCAAGAGGTGCTGCCATTAAACTCACTAAAAGAGAACTCGAAAACTGGAAAGGACCAAAGTGGTACATCAGTCACTTAGTTGCACCTAACCCGCACTCGTCCTCCACGCCTGTGAGGATAGTATGGAACAGCAGTCAAGAGTTCGTCGGGTTAAGCCTAAATGACCTTCTGCACAAAGGTCCGGATGTCCTCAATCCAGTCAGGGGAGTGCTTCTAAGATTCAGGACTGGACTGTACGCTGCCTTAGGTGACGTAAAGAAAATGTATAATTCAGTTTGGCTGAAAGATAAAGAAGTCCATCTCCATAGATTCCTCTGGAGAGACAACCCTGAGGATGAGATTGAAACCTTTGCTGTCGTCAGAGTTAATATCGGAGACAAACCCGCTGGCTGCATAGCGCAGGTCGCTATGAGAGAGACAGCCTATCTTCCGCAGTTTGCAACAATGGCAGAAGAACGGCGTGTTGTTGTCGAAGATAGCTATGTCGATGATATATTGACATCCCATAATGATATCAAGGCACTGGAGAAGATCTGTGAAGGCGTCGAAAAGATCTTGGAGGCCGGAGGCTTCTCCCTAAAACCGTGGGTCTTGACTGGTCAAAGTGGGAGGTCAGAAACTTCACCTAACAGTGAGACCTCTTCATCTGCTCCAAAGACTCTGGTGTTACCGAATCAGATGCGAGACGAAGAAAGCAAGGCTCTAGGTGTTGGTTATGAGCCTGAGACCGACAAACTGCGAGTGATGACTTCCATCAACTTCTCAAAGAAGCGAGGTAAAATGAGGACAGGAGTCGATCTAAAAGAAGACAAGGTTCGCAGTAACACTCCAAACCCCTTAACTCGTCGAATACTCCTCAGTCAAGTCGCCAGCTTCTATGACCCTATTGGTCTCGCCACACCCGCAAAGCAGAAAGGAGTAATGCTCGTAAGAGAATCTTACCAAGAAGCGACCATTGGAAATCCGACCAAAGACACTTGGGATGATCCACTGTCACCGAAACTCAGGGAAGCTGCTATTAGACTCTTCGAAGAGTACGTCAGATTGGGCCAGGTCAGGTTTGAGAGGAGCCTTAAACCATTTGGAGCCATAGGCCGTCCTATAGGTGTCACATTCTCTGACGGGAGCGAGTCCTCCTACGGTGCCGTACTCTATCTCCGCTGGGAGACAGATGAAGGAGTTGTAGTGAGGTTGGTTGAATCGAAGGCCAAACTTACACCTCTCGACCAGAAAGGAGATGTGATCAAGGCAGAGTTATGTGGAGCTGTCTTCGCAACACGTCTGAAAAGGTACTTTGAGAAACACTGCCGCCTTGAAGTCGCTCGCTGGGTTCACTTTGTGGACAGCCAAACGATCTTAGGAGCGATCCAGAAGGATAGTTATGGCTACCAGACGTTCGTTTCCAACAGAATTGGTGAGATACAGATGGCTGGTCCAGTCCAAGATTGGAGGTGGATTGATGGCAGTCTCAACATATCAGACATTGTCACAAGAGGAGCAACTCCTGAAGAACTTGATGAAGAGTCAGAATGGCAAAGAGGTCCTGAGTTTCTGAAACTTCCTGAAGTAGAATGGCCTGTGAAGATGGCTAGTGAAATCGTGACCAAAGTTGCCGACAATGTGAAAAAGTTGCAAAGGAAAGCATTCTCAGCAGTGACCACCAGAAGTCAGTCACAAAAAGTTTCAACGCCCTGCAGCACTGAAGACAGTGTCATGGGAGCTAATACACTTAAACCGCTACCAAAGGACCAAGCTTCAACTCAAGCAGAAAAGCCAGAAAGAAAACCTTGGAGTATAGCTCTGGTGCATCTGGTAGATCCGGAAAAATTCAGTAACTTGTCAAAACTATGTGGAACAGTTGCGTGGGTCCGACGAGCTGCAGAGTGTTGGCTGAATGTAAAATGCAAAGCCTCAAAGTCCGCAAAGTGGGAGGCAAACGGTCCTAAGCTGTCTGCTGAAGAGAGAGCAATAGCTTTCCAAGATTTAGCCCTTGCTGCCCAGGATGGCATAAACTTCAGGACTACAACCCTGAACCGCCTAGTTGTTACCAAAGATAAAAACACAGGGCTCTTGCTGTGTGGTGGTAGAGTCCAATCTTGGCGTGAAGACGGCAAAGCGGTTCCATTGATTCCTTTCCAATCGTGGTTGGGAACCTTGCTGGCAAGAGAAGCCCACAAAGCCAATCACGAAGGCGTTGCTGCTACTCTTCTACGCACAAGAAGAAGGGCCTGGGTGATAGAAGGCCGAAGGACAGTCAAGAAGATCATTAACGAGTGCATTACTTGCAAGAAGCAAAGAGCAAGGCTATGCCAACAAGTAATGAGTGACCTTCCTCTTGAGCGTACAAGGAGAGCAAACCCTTTTGAGTATACTACACTGGATCTTTTCGGCCCCTTCGAGGTGAGAGATGCAGTAAAGAAACGGACTAAGAAAAAGGTCTGGGGAGTCGTGTATTGCTGCATGGCTTCTAGAGCTGTCCACGCAGACCTTGTTGACGATCTGTCTGCCGAGAGCTTCCTTCAGGCCTACTCCCGATTTACAGCCCTGAGGGGACATCCTCGGAAGCTGTGGTCCGACAGAGGTACAAATTTCGTGGGTGCCAAGTCTGCCCTGAAAGATCTGCACAAGTACTTAGCTTGCTTACAGAAGGCATCAGTATATATAGCAGATATAGCAGCTAAGAACGGGACTGAATGGCAGTGGGATTTCCATCCGGCAGACTCGCCTCACAGAAACGGAGCGGCAGAAGCAACTGTCAAACTTATCAAAAGGGCTCTGAATAGCCTCAGTGGAACAACCAGTTGCTACACCTGGGAAGAGTTTCAAACTCTTCTCTACTGTGCAGCTAACCTCACTAACGAGAGACCCATCGACGCCAAAGCACAGGAGCAAGAGGAAACGGTGGAGTACTTGACCCCTAACTCACTCATCCTGGGACGCACCGGACAAGGAGGAGATATGCACGGAATCGACTTGGAAACCCATCCTTGGCGCAGACTGAGAGCTGTCCAGACTGGAGTCGATAAGTTCTGGGCTAAGTGGAGTGAACTAGCGGGACCAAATTTGTTTATCCGGCCCAAATGGCACAGAACTGAAAGAAGTGTCCGAGTTGGAGATCTTGTGTGGATTGCTGACCAAAACGCCCTGAGAGGACAGTTTCGGCTTGGGCGAATTGTCTTCACCTATCCGGACAAGACTGGAGTTGTTCGAGATGCTGACGTGGTAACCTGCATCGGACTTCCTGCCCCCCTTGTTTCCAAGACCCGGGCAAAAGACTCTACCTCACCCTCGACTATCGTCCTTCGTAGAGACGTTCGGAGACTCGTCGTCTTGATCCCTGTTGAAGACCAGCATGAGGTATAAAGTCCTCATTATTGGGTGCCCAAAAGACTCATTTGTTTGTTTAGTTAGTGGGTAACCCGGTGAGGCGGCTGAGTGGTTCAAGGGCATACCTACACTCAGTAGGAGGCAAGGTGGTGGGGCCTACCTCCTTAGTTAGTCTTTGAGCTAATTGTGTTAAGTTCTATAAGTCACGAAGACTTTTCTTAAGTTGTTTTCATAGAAGGACTTTGTGTAGTGGCCTCCTTGGATTGGCATCGGTCGGCCAAGTGGGAGGTGTTAGGTTCTTTGGGATTAACATTGACAAAGTTCATGGTTATAAAATTCATACTTATTAAAAAATGGTTAAAACTTTTGAAACGGTAAACAATTCATAAATACATGAAAAAATAATTATTTAGATTAAAAACTACTAAATATAGTTATTATCTTTAATCCACTGCGTAAGTGTACTGAGCATGCGCAGTTGCGTCAATTGTTTCATAAGAGTCAAGATTGCGCAGCCCGACTCAACATCGTAACCAGCCGTCAGGAGCACACTGCCCATCGGTTTATGACCTGTGGTCTGTGGTCTGTGGTCTGTGGTCTGTGGACTGAAATAAAAAACACAAAAGACAAACACGAGCCATAATCTGTGTGCTGCCTGTCGAGCCCATTCGGATGGCTAAGCATGTTAAAAACACATAAAATATCCGAACAGAGCCTGATGATAAATATCTGGAACCAGACATTTCCACTAACTCCAGCACAGAAGCCTTTGGTTTTCCCTTCATATTTGTTTACATTAAAGAGAACTGTTCAATAATTAACCTTCAGTGCTGATTGACTGTTAGTCGTAGTGTGTAACCAGCCAGATAGTGCTGTAGGCAGGACCTTCACTAAATATCATATCTGATAACCCGATAACTGGTTGATCCCTGCTAATGATGGCTGACCAGGAATTTAAGGATTCATCAGTAGGTGACCTTGAATTTTTTTGCCAATCTGTTGAGTATTTGTTGACATACATTGTCAGAGATTTAAGTATTGGAGAGACTAAAGCTGTGATTCTACTCACTTCCAGACACTGACAGCTGCAGCACAGACATGCAGTTATAGGTATTTTACTATTTTTAGCTTTAGCTGCAGCACTCTGGTCCATAAATGTGCAGTATATCGTGGCTACATATTCCACGCATGCACACTGCTGGCCTTACAGTGTTGTGGCTACGTGGACCCTCACAAACACAGAATAACACCGGCCTCACCTCTAACAGTATACGTAGACTGAATACTAGTGTTAAGCTGATATGAAGCTATCTGTCTACTCTAGTAACTCAGAGCAATAAGGTAACTAATATCCTTCTATGGGAACCACTGACATGTCAATATCACATTAGCACACTGGGTCAGTTCTCTAAAATCTCTTTATTACAATTTAATGAACTAGGTGTTCCGCATGGATGGCCGGTCAATGGAGTAATGACAGGCTTTGTGAAATAACAGAAAGAAAAGTACAGTCAAATTTGCAAAACTCATCCTATTACAAATTAATTTATCATTTGGACAGGGTGAGCTGTTGTTTGCTGATGCTGGAGACAATGAACCAGTCACCAGAGAGAACAGGAAGGAAAATGCAATAATAAGAGCTTCTTTGCAATACTATTAAGGCTAAATGGAGGGGGAAAGCGCCCTTTTGTTTATTCTTCAACACACACAAAAATGGGCAGCTTATTATCATGGGTGGGACACAAAGGAGATGCAATCTGTGGAAGACAGACAGGTTACAGCAGTTCTGGCATCTTTGCCAGCTTTAAATGGGGGAAGGGAACTCCAGATGTTCCTGTTTATTCAGGGCAGGGGTCACAAGGAAAGGTTCCTAATGAGTTTTTTAAATTAAAGTAGGCAGGTGGAAGTACAGACAAGCAGACAAAAGCCAGTGCAGACTGTGAGTGTTGACAGTGTGCTGATAAAAATCTGACAGATAAGTGAACAAAGAGATGGCATTTTCCACTCCTCTCTGCACTCCAGCACATCTGGGATCATTTCTCCAGTGCCTCTGCAGTATTGTCCTCTTCAGCTTCCTGCTTCATCCATCCATCCATCCATTATCTATACACCGCTTAATCCTCACTAGGGTCGCGGGGGGGCTGGAGCCTATCCCAGCTGACTCGGGCGAAGGCAGGGGACACCCTAGACAGGTCGCCAGTCTGTCGCAGGGCTACACACAAAGACAAACAATCACTCTCACACTCACACCTACGGGCAATTTAGAATAGTCAATTAACCTCAGCATATTTTTGGACTGTGGGAGGAAGCCGGAGTACCCGGAGAAAACCCACGCATGCACAGGGAGAACATGCAAACTCCATGCAGAAAGATCCCAGATCCGAGCTGGGACGTGAACCAGGGACCTTCTCGCTGCAAGGCGAAAGTGCTAACCACTACGCCACTGTGCAGCCCCCTTCCTGCTTCAATAAAAAGAAAAAAAAAAGACGGGCAAAAAAATGTGGGCACATGTAGACAGAAACAGGCGGCAGTAATCTATCTATCTATGTGTGAGCTGTGAAGCCCCATCTGAATGACAGTATTCCCATATGTGGGTGAAGGTTAATGTGTTGTGGATTTGACCTGATTCTGAGGAACCATTGTGTTGATGAGATCACTGGGGAAAGCAACCACAGAACTACAGGTCTAATGCTGCTGCCACTCTAAATGCACCTGCCTCCATACTGCTCATATCATTTTTGCACTGTTGAGGAGTTTTATTATGAGGTTTACAAAAGAGCATGCTACTCACATGGCTCCTAGCTATCTGCTGGACATCTATTAGATGTTCCCAGTGTGTTGCATTGATCTATTACCAGACCATCGATCGGACTTCCGTCAGTATAGTCGACTTATGTGTCCTACTTTGGAAGCCTGATGTAAAACACAGACCTAATTTCACTATCCTCCATGGAGACAAATATTTAATTTTGGATGTTATTCCATAAAGGAGTCTCTATTGGCACCATCTACTCCCAGCTGAATCTGCTCATTTCCACTGTGATACCTCACCTTATTGTATTTTCTCCATAATCCCTGTTTCTGTGAATCACAGAGGGTTTTTGTGTTAGTTTTTTGGATGAACCAGACAGCAGACTTGTCAAATCGATCAAATACACGGGTGTTATAAAGCCATCTGTATGCTACATTTTCAACATTCAATCAACTAATCAGGTTGTCTTTTTACATCTGAGTTTATTAGGAACATTTACCTAAAGCTAATGCAGCTGCTCCTACAATAACGCTTATCTTCATGGACGTCATAAAGTTTAGATTTTTAAAATTTGTTATTAGAACATGTTGATCCAACTGTATGGTGATTTTGGAGCCTTTAGTTTGGAGCATTCTTGAGTATTGGAATATTCTGACAAATGTTTCTATAATTTTGTCTACCCTATTAATAAGATGTTTTTGCAGGGCCGATGTGTTTGACTACATTACTTTTAGCCAAGTGTACCTAATATATTGGCAACTAGGGCATCTTCACCGATATTCAAAATGATGAAATTCCAAGGACATTTAGACAATATATGATGTATTTTTCCTATAAATATAAGACATACATGCATCTTTTTTCTTTATTCTTAATATAAAAGTTCATATAGGTGAGTTGCTTCACCATTCAGTGCATCAAAACCATCGTCTATATATAACCTATATACAGCAGACATTACTCATATCTTCTCTTTGTGAGTCATTCTGCGCATTTTTTCTTCACCAATATCACAAAAGTCAAGTTACTGCAGCTAATGAGTCTGTCACAAGGAATACTGGAACTTTTGCAATCTCCTGCAGCTGTTTAATTTGAAAGACATTGCGATCTATTGTGGTTGAAGTTGTGCAAAGACACAGAGGTTTCCACTGTCTGATCATTCAGTTTTTTGGTGGAAAGAATTCACTTATCAAAAGATGGCAACTTCACTGAATAAACATTGAATTTCTCTAGCGTGGGTGTAGCAGTGGCGGTGAGGGGAAAAATATTTGCTGACCTGAGATAAGAATCAAGGTTAACACTTGAGTTCTGATCGTTCCACGACACAAAGACCGGCTTTACTTAGATTTGCAAGTCATAAAGTGGCTCTGAAGCTCCACAACCTGGGACTGTCCACACCACTGTGCTTCTGGATCCTGGACTTTCTGTCCAACAGGCCACAGGTGATCAGATCATCAGGGTCGTGTGTTCAGTCCAGTCCTCTTGACTCTGTTCACACGGCTGCATCTCCACACTTCAAACACCATCGTGAAGTCTGCAGACACACAAGTGTGGTGGGTCTGATATCAGACGATGATGAGACCCACCACAGGGAGGAAATCCAGCACCTGACCGACAAACCTTTTCCACGAAAAAGAACCAGTTGCTAGTTCAGTGCTTAGTTGGTTCAAATCTCGTGCCTCCTCAGAACCAGTTTGCTTTTCCATTGGAGAGGAGTCCAAGTAGAGCCATGTCATTGCATCACTGTAAAACGTCAGTGAGTCACTGCATGTGTCGGTCAACAACGTTCGCACATCGTAGCCATGGAAGTGCCCTTCCTGACTTTGCCTACACTGTGATCCAGAAACAAATAATCTAACCGTTAGTATCTACCTGTCTTCATCGTAGTCTAGGCAACGGCGACTACCTTAGAGAAGACAGGTAGCTGTCAGAGATGATTCTTAACAGTGGTGTGTTAGCGTTAGCTTAGCTGCTTAGCTTCAACTACGTCTGCATCCATTACATAGTGGTTAAATAAACACAATAAGCTGATGATAGTATCCATGTTTATCTCTATAGATGATCTGAAGGTTAATTGTGAGGCAGAGTTTACCTGTTGCCTGGACACATCTACTACTACTATTGATACTACTACTACTACTACTGATACTACTACTGCTACTACTACTATGAGTTTAGCTGTTGCCTGGACACATCTACTACTACTACTGATACTACCACTACTACTGCTACTACGGATACTACTACTACTACTGCTACTACTACTGATACTACGACTACTACTACTACTACTACTAGCTTGGTTGTCTAAAAGTGGTGGTTCTGCGTTTCCGCTGTTGATCGTTAGTCACTGTAACCCGTGACGTACTCGGTTCTTAACTCTGGCCCAGCAGAGAGTTTTTGGAGCCTGGAGCCGGTGCTTCAGAGGTGGAAACACAAAGAACTGGTGCGAAGTCAGGCTCTGGCTCTGAACTAGCACTGGAACGAGCCAGGTGGAAAAGGGCCCGAGTGGTGTTTAGACAAAAACCTGATCCTGAACACTAGGAAAACCAGGGAGGTCACTGTGGACTTCAGGAGATCCAGGAAGGCGGTCCATGCTCCTCTCCTCATACAGGGAGGAAGTAGGGGCAGCTGATAACATCAGGTTCCTGCGCATCCACATCATTACTGACCTCACATGGACCCTGAATGCCTCTCACCTGGTAAAAAAAAAGCCCAGCAAAGACTCTCTTTCCTCTGGAGGCTCAGATGGGCTTGGACTCCATTCTTGGCTGCTGACAAACTTGTATAGAACCACCATAGAGATCCTTCTTTGTCTCGGTATAGTGGTCTGGTATGGCACAGTGCAAGACAGGAAGGACTTGGCCAGAGTGGTAAAGACAACTCGGAGGATTGTGGGACGCACTATGCCAAACCTGGAATCTGTGAGAACTAAATGGATAATGACAATAAAGTTTCTTGACCTTGAAGTCTTTCCTTGATGCTACTGTCGAGATCCTTCCACTCAAAACATCTCCCATTTCCTCAAGATGTTATGAAGTCATGAGTTCTTTGCCTTTTATTCTCATTCTTCTTTGTCAGAAGCACTGGGGTGTTTACATTGGGTGACCCACAAAGAGAAAATGGGGAAATTAGTGATGATCAGTTCATTTAATGACTCCAGCTAACTGTTGGTCTACTTAGCTAATCATGTTAAAGGTAAACATCACCAAACGGATGCAAATGGAAGATGTATTTTAGGGTGTTTTACCTACCTTGGCCTCTTAGCAGCATGTCTACAAGTTTAATTGTGTCTAATTGTGTGTAAAGAGATATGAGATGGTCTCAGGAGGAAATATTCAAGTTTAAGTCAGTCAGCATCGTCAATAAGCAGCTAAGTCGAGGGGGAGAACTAGTCCTGTTGGCCTGCAGTTACATGCATTAGCATGTCCCAGATCTCATGTTTACACCACAAAAATAACATCTTCAGACAGTTAGTCCACATTTATTGGTGATTCAGACATATTCTAACATCGATGACTCGTATAAATTGTGTACGGAAGAAAACAAGACATGTTCTCTGTGATTTAGCAGCTGATAGCAAAACCCAGCAGCAACAACACAATCCAGCACTCCTTCAGCAGTTAACGCTGCCATGACAACGACGTCATCGATAAGGAAAAAAGTCACGTAAAAACCGGGTTCATCTGAGGACACAATCACTGTGAATAATCCCCATATTTGGATCAATCAATAGAAAACATGTTTTAAAGAACAAAATCTAACACCACATACTGATTGTATTCATAACATGAGGTATGGGTTTGGTCCAAAACCCTGATCTTCACTTTAACTGTCTTTCATACGCATAAATCTAAACCCAACATTAGTAACAAAAGAGTTTGGTGACTGGTCAAAGTTTAAGACAACAGAGTGTCACATTATTCCTTCTGTAGTCGGAGACATTAATGAAAATAAACAGAAGACTCAACAAACATGGACTTAAATTATTCATGTCTTCAGGTCTTTGTTTTTTTCCTTTTCCCTCGTTGTTGTGACGTATGTTACTCTCCTTCTCTCTACTTATTCTCTTTCCATGAACCAACCACATAAATAAATGACCTGGCACATCAGCATGAAACCAGCCAACCCTCTCAGCAATGAAGAGGCCAACAACTGGAATGCAGACACAGCTGGCTCTCAGCTGGTGAACCAGTCTGGTAAACAATAACACACGGAAAAAGCATACAGCAGGTCCACATGTGGCATCCACAGGGTTTCTACGAGTATGAGGCCTTGCTGTCATTTAGCTGGAAAAGTATGGAATGCCAGCATAGGATTATAAAAGCCTTAGTTTTTTGTTTCACTAAAACTCAAACCTTATTAGATGGAAGGTTCAATGTACTTTCTAATAAACCTGCAGGGAGGGAAATGCAGGCCGCCGTCCAGTATTTATGAATATTCTCTGTCAAAGTCATAAACAGGGTCATAAATTTCAAGAATCAGCGAATACAGTTCATGTCTGAGGTAACTTCAGCAGTATGAATTCTAATGTCCAATAATTTCCAAAGGCTCTTTGTTTCTCAACTCGGTTCCTTCTCAGACAGACGGGACAACCCACTGTGTTTCCATAGCGATGAGCAATTGAAATCCAGACAGCTGGAATTAATAATTTCTCCAAAAAAGAGAGCTGATTGACATTTGTGCAGACGTTTCTCACTTGTAAAATATCTGATGAAAACTGTGAAGGACATCTGAGATAATAGTCCTGTGAAATAAATTCCCGTATTCACAGATGAGCCACAACATTCAAACCACCTGACTAATATTGTGTAAGTCCCCTTCATGCTGCCAAAAGAGCGCTGAATGGTTGGGTCATGGACATGGGACCTCTGACAGTGTCCTGTGGTGTTTGGCACCGGGACGTTGGCAGCAGATCCTTTGGGTCATTTGTCCTGCAGGTTGGAGCCTCCATGGATTGGGCTTGTTGTGATGCATCCACCAGATGCTCGGTCCCATTGGGATCTGGGGAGGATAGAGGCCAGGTCAACACCTTGACTTCTTTGACATGTTCCTGAGCAGTTTTTGTCGTGTGGTAGGATTCACTGTCCTGCTGGGGGAGGCCTCTGCTGGTACCATGGGGGGTTGCACTTGGTCTGGAACTATGTTTAGGTGGATCAAACTAACATCCACGGGAATGTCAGGATGCAAGGTTTCCCAGCAGGAACTTGCACTGTGAGATGATTAATGCTATTCACTGAACCCAGCACTTTAAATGCTGTGGCTTATCAGTGGAAATCAAACACAGAGGGGCAGTGTTACACCGCTGCTGACAAATCTTTATATACCAAAATATAGACTGGATGCTTTAGGATTATTAACATTTAAACTTGTTTTTCCTCGTGTTTCTCCCATTTGGAAAGTTACTGAATACCCTATTGGTCGGAGGAGAAGGTAAACACACATTTGATTCCTATAGTCACTCCAATTATGTTATCGGTCCCTGATCCCGTTCGCTACACAAAACACTTGGATCAACCACTAAGAGTCACTCCTGAAGCAAGAAGACGACTGGCTGCATTCCAAACTACAGATTTTTTTACATTGAAGTTTGGACTACAGCCGCTCTCACGAAGCGCATACTGTTTAATACAGTTTGCATAGTCACAACAACGCCTCTTAAACTTTGACTGTTACAGCCTTTAATGTGATGAAAAAATAGCACACCTTTAGCTACTAGTGTCACATGTCACCCCCTCACCCTCCTCTTACCTTTTGTTGTCACACCTTGGCTATTTGCAACTGTTTGCCAGATCTCTTGATTCAGTTACTCGTTGTTCTTTTGTCTTTCCCTCTGTCACTAATTAGCAAAAATACACAAATGAGTCACTATACTACTCCACTGACCATCCCTATAAATGTGGACCCTGCAAATCTTCTTGGTCTTCTTACCTTGACAGACTCATGTTCTGTGTTGGTAAGAATATCAATAAACACCCCACTACAGCAAACTTCGAGGGACTAAGAGTAAAATTTCTTCAACAAATGTGAAATAAAATGTCATCTGTCACTGCACTCAGCTGGTTCAAGCTTGTTTCTACTTCTGCTTCTACTACTATTCCTGTTTGTTGGGATACTTTATACCTGAGACACTGTGACTTACGTAATGTAACCGCACAGCATCACAATGAAGAGCATGCTGGCTACATACTGTAAAATTCAACTGAATGTAGTAGGACGTGGGTATTTTTAGCATACTGCATCTGACATATTCTGTACTGAGACATACTACAGCTATTCCTGGCACACTGTATAGAACAGTAGTATGGATGTTGGAACACAGCTTCTCTTTTAGCTAAATTGACCTGTTAGTAGGATTTGATGGCTACCAGTGGTGAGGCTGCAGACAGGTTGCAACCAAACTCCATCACACTACTGTTTTCAAGAATGCTGAGGAACCATGGGTGTCCATACTTTAATGTAAAAACACACAAAGACCCTCTCTAGAGCCAATGTTTGGTTTCTACAAAGTGAGCTGCTGTAGAAACACAGTCAACTCCATGGAAGAGGACTCCTATGTAGATAAGCAAGGCTCATTCCACTGAGACCATAATTATGAGCACTAGTTTCCATTTCTGCTGATAGGTCCTCATAAATCATGCACACTGGTCCTTTAGCTCGCCACTTATGAACACTACTAACACCTAAAGTCTGTTGGATCACTGGAATGAGTTCAGGTTTCTGCTGCATCATTTGCTTCCCCTCTGCACCACCTGGTTCCTCATCTCTCCAAATGTCAGTTGAACTCAAACAAGCCTCGCTTATAAAATGGATTGCTTCGGCCAAATTCATCTACCAAACTGCTGACACACCAGGCATTATCTGTGGCTCAGAAGCTTTCACCATATACTGCAGCCTTTATAAGAGGCTTATGTATTTATGGTTCATGTGAACATTTCCTGGGTTCATCAGTTTGTGCAGAGCAGCAACCCACCAGGACTAACCCAATAAATGTTTATGCTTCTCATGGATCTCTGTAGCTCAGATTGTATTGTGGTTATTAAAAATATGTGAAGACTGAGAGAGAAATGTGGAAATATGAGGTAAGCAAGATGGCACATGAGGAAAGAAAACCATAAAAAAAAACTGAAGCATCCTGTGTTCCAGAGACTAATATCTATATTTACACTGTGATCAGTGCCCAGAGGCAAAACACAGAGCTGAATGTGACCATGATGAACTCCAGGGTGGAAGTCTGTGTTTGTGTGTTGGAGAGAGTGTGGGTGGTTGTATCATCCTCCATGGATGTACTCTCACTCGTTGCCCCACTCTCCACTCATTGCTCTCTTATGTTCACTCAGCTCTCCAGCAGATTCTGTGTAAAATACCAACAGCACACAAGGATGGATTCATTATCTGAATGTTCGCATGTGGAGTTTGAAGTGTTGTTTCCCTGTTAAACTGTAAAAACAAAACCTCTGTGATCTGACAATTTATAAAAAGCTGTTTTAGATTTCTTCAGTATGTTTGAAACGTATGTAAACTGTGAATTTATGCCTGTTGAAGACACAGTTAAAAATACATAGCTGTCAATAATCATAAAATCAACATTTTTTTTTTTTTTAAAGAAAACTGACATTCTTTGTACCATGGAAACATTCACAAATATATTGTCACAAATGTATTTATTTGTGTATGTAGATATATTTGTCAAATTACAGACAGTTAATGTCAGTTAATGAAAAACGAAGCATTGGTTCTGCAGTTTTACAGGGATTTAATAGATGAATAATATCTTGTATAATTATGCAAGTTTTCACCATAAAAATGTTGAATTAATGTATTTTTCTTAGTGCATAATATCTAAAAGCATTGGTAATCTGCCAAAAATGCAGTTTTTATGATTATCTCTTAGTGGAGTTGGACACCCTCTCTATTTTTAAGACCAGGCTTAAAACCTTCCTTTTTGACAAAGCTTATAGTTAGGGCTGACTGGGGGACCCTGAGGGGGTCAGCTGGAGTCTTCCTCCTGGGCGTCCCTTAGTTCTGCCCCTAGTTCTGCTGCTATAGGCCTAGGCTGCTGGGGGACCTCTCTGGATGCACTGAGCCCTTCTCTATCTACCTTTATATTTAATATATATACTGTTATTGCATTACACTCTGTTTCTCCCTGTGTCCTTTCTCCGAGTGTCCCTGGTCCCAGAGCTGGATGCTTCAGATCTGTGGTTGCTGTCCCACCAACTGGCCTAGTCTCCATCATGTCCACTGTGGGATGCTGCTGCTGACCTTCCTCCAGTCCACTGCTTCCAGCTGCCCATTTCCACCAATCTACTCTGCATCACCCTCACTATACTTGATATGCACCTCTACTTACTGTTTGAATTTTACTGCCAGCTATATATGTAGTATATTTATGCCAGAGCCGTACATCACAACAGTAAACTATGAATCAATTTCAATGTTAGCTTCTACTTTGTATGTATCATCTATCTGATCATACATGTATCCAACTGTATGTTACATGTTCCTTGTTTCCCGCCCCCTCTTTTCCCTCCCTCCCCCTCTACCTCTACTCCTCTACCTGTACCTCTCTACCTCTACCCCTCTACCTCCACCCCTCTACCTCCACCTCTACCCCTCTACCCTTCTACCGCTTCCTCTATCCCTCTACCACTCTACCGCTACCCCTACCCCTCTACCTCCACCTCTACCCCTCTACCTCCACCCCCATCCCTCTACTCCTCAGCCTCTACCCCTCCACCTTTACCCCTCTACCTCTACCCCTCTACCTCTACCCCACTACCTCCACCTCTACCTCTCTACCTATACCCCTACCCCTCTACCTCCACCTCTACCCCTCTACGTCTACCCCTCTACCTCTACCCCTCTACGTCTACCCCTCTACCTTCACCTCTCTACCTCGACCTCTACCCCTCTACCTCTATCCCTCTACCCCTTTACGTCTACCCCTCTACGTCTACCCCTCTACGTCTACCCCTCTACCTCCACCTCTCTACCTCTACACCTCCACCTCTACCTCTATCCCTCTACCTCCACCTCTCTACCTACTTCCCTCTACCTCCACCTCTCTACCCCATCCCTCTACCGCTCTACGTCTACCCCTCTACCTCTCTACCCCTATCCCTCGACCTCTACTTCAACCCCTCTACCTCTCTACCGCTTCTGTCCCTCTCAACCCAGCAGCAGATGGGTCCCCCCTCGTTAGAGCCGGGTTCTGCTCAAGGTTTTTCCTGCCACTGTCGCCTTAAGGCTGCTCTGGGGGTCAGGTATATGGGTTCTGTAAAGTGTCTTGAGACAATTTGACTTGTAGTTGGCGCTATATAAATAAAATTGAATTGAAATTTAATTGAATTGGTGGGACACAATTAAAAACATTTATTTAATTAAATAGAGGCTTTGTAATTAATTAATTGTGAATACTCGCATTTTTGGCTCCACCATTAGCTTGGTACCTGGACTGTCCTAGCTAATGTATGGGGTGTCACCCTGGAGCACATTTGCATAAAGTAGTTTCATTTATACAAATGAGGCACAGGGAGCAGACGTCCGACGCATCGCAAAACTTTCGTTAAACGTCTAAACCAGCCATTGTTGAACTGAAACCAGGACAGATTCAGCAGATTCAGATTATTTCTCACCTCAAATGCTTTCAGAAATACTTTTTGCTGAACAGTTTTTGTAATGAAAGAGAAAGTTTGTGCCCGAGCCGCAACGTTGGTCCGACGTTTCTGCACTGATTCACTCTTTATCATGGCTGGAAAACAGACTTTAGGTGCATTAGCACCACCTACTGGGCTGGAGCATTCATCGGTGCTGCCGGTGTGCCAGAAATAAGGGACCTGAGAAAGGTGCGATTAAAAGCATTATTTTTTTTAATGCATTATTTTTTCAGTTATAAATTAACAGTAATTAAATCATTAAAGTACCAGCCCCACTATCTATCTTTCTATCTGTAGTCTATCTATCTCTCTATCTATCTATAGTCTATCTATCTATCTATCTATCTATCTATCTATCTATCTATCTATCTATCTATCTATCTATCTATCTATCTATCTATCTATCTATCTATCTATCTATCTATCTATCTATCTGTCTATAGTCTGCCTATCTATATCTATCTATCTATCTATCTATCTATCTATCTATCTATCTATCTATCTATCTATCTATCTATCTATCTATCTATCTATCTATCTATCTGTCTGTCTATATATCTATCTATCTATCTATCTATCTATCTATCTATCTATCTATCTATCTATCTATCTATCTATCTATCTATCTATCTATCTATCTATCTATCTATCTGTAGTCTATCTATAGTCTAGTTATCTATAGTCTATCGTCTATCTATCTATCTGTCTATCGTCTATCTATCTATCTGTCTATCGTCTATCTATCTATAGTCTATCTATAGTCTATCTATCTATAGTCTATCTCTCTATAGTCTATCTATCTATCTATAGTCTATCTATCTGTCTATCTGTAGTCTATCTATCTATAGTCTAGTTGTCTATCTATCTATCTATCTATAGTCTATCTATACTGTTGTTACTTATTTGCACTGTTCTGACTATTCTGCACTAAATCCATCACTTTATCTCATGGTCATGTTTACACTTCACTCAGTTCTGCTTTTCTTAGTTCTTAGTTGTTGCTCGGCTCTAATTTTGCTTCCTTTGTTCTTTTTGCCCTTTAATATCTTATTTTCTAAGTGTTTATTTAATGTCTACTGTTGCACGAAGAGAGAGTAACGACATTTCGATTCTTGGTATGTCATGTTCATATTGAAGAATTGACAATAAAGCTGACTTTAACTTTGATATATATAGTCTATCTATCTATCTATCTATAGTCTATTGATCTATAGTCTAGTTACCTATATATAGTCTATGTATCTATCTATAGTCTAGTTATCTATCTATCTATCTATCTATCTATCTATCTATCTATCTATCTATCTATCTATCTATCTATCTATCTATCTATCTATCTATCTATCTATCTATCTATCTATCTATCTATCTATCTATCGTCTATCTATCTGTAGTCTATCGTCTGTCTGTCTATCTATCTATCTATCTATCTATCTATCTATCTATCTATCTATCTATCTATCTATCTATCTATCTATCTATCTATCTATCTATCTATCTATCTATCTATCTATCTATCTATCTATCTATCTATCTTGTTGTTTACTGTGACATGTCCAAACGTCTTGGATTGCAAAGGCTGATATTATATTTATTATTTACATAATTTATTGACAGCTGTCAACATATTACAGTTTTCATTTTTTTGTAGTTTTTATAAACAGTGTATAATGCATCATACTGTTCCTAATCACCACTCCACATGGGAGGAACAAACAAATTACCAAACATTAAGCAGCTGCATTGACAACACAACGCACCATAAATGTGAGTTGACATTGCGTGAGCTAGCATGTCATGGAAACTCAGGGTTAGGGTTAGAAACATGGAAACTCAGGGTTAGGGTTAGAAACATGGAAACTCAGAGTTCGGGTTAGAAACATGGAAACTCAGGGTTCGGGTTAGAAACATAGAAACTCAGGGTTAGGGTTAGAAACATGGAAACTCAGGGTTAGGGTTAGAAACATGGAAACTCAGGGTTAGGGTTAGAAACATGGAAGCGCAGCGCTGTTCCGGTCAGCCTGGAAATGTGATGTGGGCTAAAATTTCACAGGTAGAGTCGATGACACTTCATCAAACCTCCCAACCGGGCGGCTACAGTTTCAGAGAGAGAACAGACCACCCTGATCCTCGCTGCAGTGGCACTGCAATACACTGCATGGCTAACCTGCACTGACCGCTGCGGCTTCATCAGGGCAGCTGTAGCGACACATAAAGGAAAATAAGTGCATTCCTTTCAGAGAGCCTTGCTTCACTAAAAAGCACAACTTTTATTCTATTTAATTCCTGCTGTTGAGCTATTTCACTTGCTCTGTGACTATCAAAGGGAAAAATTGGTTCCTGGGGATGGTTCCATTTTGAAATACAATGTGGGTCTTATGACCATTATTCCTGTTCATTGGGATAAATTTGTCCTCAGTAAAATTCAGAGCTCTGGAAACACGGCAACATCACCACACCAGATGAATAAAACAAGAAACGTCACAACTGACTAGGGTGAAAACAAGCTCACATTTATGAGCATTTATGAACCATTTTAATTGGTGGAATAAGCGAAAGGGAGCAACCAGAGATGGCAGTAATTTTTAACTGCAATGCATAAAAACACTACGAACAGACCAAGAACCAGGAAACTGGTCTGTAAACAAACTATCATGTTTACGACAGACAGTTTTAGTCATAATTTTACAACTTACCGTCACTTTCTCATCAAAAAAAATGAAAGCCTGTCCATTCCACCTATTGTCTGTGTTTGTTGCATTGCTGGATGTCACTATAGCAATGCCAATGGGCTCCCAAATCTCAGAAATTTGGTAAATCCCAAGTTTTTGGACACTCAGAAGCCAGTTTTTCAGCTCCACCCAGTCTAATACAGTACTGCCTTATTAAGCTAGAATGCTCTGTTGTTTAGCTTTATTGAAGCTGTTTTGGAGAGGTGTCAATTCAACTAAATACGGTAGGTTTTCAGTTTGAGTTTATACCTACATTCACCAGGCACTTTATAAAGAAAACCTGCTCATTCATGCTGTTATGCAATCATGTGGAAATGGTTCAGTACATTAAATCCTGCAGATCCAGGTCAGTGGCTTCAGTTAATGTTCATATCAAACATCAGAACGAGGGAAAAAATGTGTCCTCAGTGACGTCGACCGTGGCAGGACTGTCAGTGCCAGATGGGCTGGTTTGAGTTTTCCCTGAAACTGCTGATCTCCTGGATCTCTTTACACAACAGTCTCTCTGGTTTATTCACCATCGTAACAAAAAAAAAAAAAAAAAAAAATGTTGGGTTGGACGTTAGAAAAAACACCCTGTGGATGCAACAGTTGCTGGACTGACTGGACCAGATAGAATGACTATGGTAACTTAGATGGATGTAGATAAAGAGTGAAATGTTGGTGTTCATCAGCCAACTTTGCAGACTTTGGGCCCCATAAAACCAATCACTCATCACTTGAATGCTAAAGCCCACCTGAGTATTGCTACTGACTGCCTGCATCCTTTATAGCCATGTCACAAAGCAACAGTCATCTCAAACTACTTTCAAGAATGCGACAATGAGTCCAACATCTCCCCAGCTCTGCTCTGAATCCAGATGTGGTGGGACCCCTGAGCATTCTGATATAAATAACACTAATCCAGCTGCTGCGAGCCACTGAGTCTGTTCCATTGTGCCAAAGCCAGAAATTATTTGACTGGAGAGCCTCTTATGTCACCAAAACTCTGTTGTCATAGACACAGGACTTTAAGGACCCTTGAAATGAGAAAGAAAGCAAGAAGGACACAGAAAAAAACAAAGGCCGATAGGTAGGCAGACATAAATATAATGAAAAGAACTGCGGCCTGGAGGTTTAATAAGCAATGACAGCCAAAAGGACATTTACAAGAGGAGACAAGAGGTGGCTGTTCATACTAATATGCAGGCAATTAGGAGAGTGGACTGAAAAAAAGAAAAGATGACTGTGATAAATGAGTGTTGCTCAGAGGGAAAGGACGGGACAGAGAGGATCTGAATCCATCGAGAACTGCGATCATCTCTGCAAACAATCTCAACAGTTAGGATTATGTTTTACAACCAGCTTCTTCATCTAACCAAAGAAAAAAGTCAGACATGATGAGATAAGTAACATTTCCTTAGATGCTAAATAAATTATGAC
Organism: Amphiprion clarkii; assembly: GCA_027123335.1. NCBI lineage: Eukaryota > Metazoa > Chordata > Actinopteri > Pomacentridae > Amphiprion > Amphiprion clarkii. The sequence continues at coordinate 27,859,714 of CM049567.1, read as the reverse complement.
AAATCCTTAAAGGAACTGAGGCTTCTCTGGAAAAGTTAACATCTCATCCTACTTACATGTAACTTCATTTTATACTGCACAAATTACAGTTTTACCACCAATCCACTCGGATACACAGTGAATGTCATGAACTTGGGGTCATTTTAGGGGGTCCAAATGCAAAAAATCGCCCCAAATATCGCCCCAGTAGAAACCATAGTTGCCAAGTCCACTAATTATAAGTGACATTGGGCTTCTTTTCCTGGTTTTCAGGCTTGTAGTTGTGTATTTGGGCTTGCTTTGCTGCCTGTATGAACCCCTAATGAAACGCGTTTGTCCTTTTCCAGGATTCGTCCACTCCCCCGTTTCCTGGTTACCGCCCCCATCCACCCCTATAAACAACAATGCCTGAGAAACAGACAGTGATAACGAGTGTGGAAAAGTGAGGGAAATATGGCAAAAAGTACAGTAAAGAGTGGAGAAAGAGAGCGCGCTGAAAGACTGGATCCGACTTCATGTGGGAGATAACTGGAAGGCGTCGAAGTGGAAATGTGAGAACGTGCTAACCATGCAGATTTACTACAGCCTGCTGGCACCAAAAAGCACAAAAAACCTCTACACCCCGGTAGCTCAACAGGTTGAAAGGTGACCCATAAACAGCAACCATAGGTTCGAATCCAGCCCTTTGCTGCAGGTTTTCTCCCCACTTTCCTCTCTCTCACTGGCAATAAAGAAGAGCAAGGAAAAAAATAACTAAAAAAGTCCATGAGGCTTACAGACATTGGTTTCACCACGACAAAACCAACAAATGAGCTAAAGATAGCTGTTTACACAGCCCGTCAGAAATCAGCTATTCAAGGTTTTTATGCTTTTACTATCAGTTTACTGTTGCTTATGCACAATGCATATGTGTTTTATTTTAATCCATTGAAAATTTTAAGTTATTCAAAGTTTTTATGACTGTCAATTTACTGCAAACAAAAATAAATGCACTCTGACTTAACAGTGTCATTGAAGCTGTCGGATCCTACACCACAATAAAGGACCTATCAGGGAGCCGCTCCTGGAAAAGTTCACGCCTGCATCTAGAGCTGCAGTAGAAAGCCACCAAATAATACACAAACAAACTGAAACAGAGACTTCCGGTGAAGACGGCAGCCTAATGTGTCAGTTCCTGACTGAACTACCATTAACCCCCTTAAATCCAGGTGATTTACAACCAAAGTGTTTTTCGGTAAATGATAATGTCAGGGGGAGAAGAAAGGGGTCTCAGTATGGCATTAAGAAGTAAAAAAAAGATCGACACAGAAGATGTGGGCTGTAGCGACGACGCTATGCTAGCAGAAAATGGTCACATTAGCCTCCATCCACGATACAATAAACGAAACCATGGTCAAAGCTATGTCTGGACTACAAGAAAATATATCCAAACAGTTAATAGACATCAACCAGAAGTTGGAGGAAACTGCCGGGGAAATAGAGGCTACTTTACAGAGACTAGAGGAAGCTGAGCAGCGCATCGGAGAGGTGGAAGCATTTGGCGTGGAGGCGCAAGAGGTTTTAACCCAGATGCAGAAAACCCAGCTGGAACTTAATCAAAGATTACTGAGCTTGAGGGACACTCGTGCTGCAACAATATTCGGATTTATGGTATCAAGGAAGGAGCTGAAGGGACCTCAATGGTGCACTTTGTGGAGAACTTTATAAAAACTGAATTGGGTGAGAGCACCGGCCTGAACGAACTGGGCTTTGAACGCACACACAAAGCAGCCGGACCTAAACACATCGAGACTGCTCCCCCAAGATCAACGGTCATGAGGTTTCTGAAATACACCACCAAGGAGAAGATCATTAGTGCGGCATGGAAGAAAAAAATCATCCGGGATGGGAAAAGAGTGTTTTTCGACCACGACTATGCAACAGGCGTGATGGAAAAAAGGAGGGAGTACATACCAATCAAGAAAGTTCTGAAAGAAGAGGGAATCAGATTCCACACACCGATGACCAAAATGAGTGTTTTCCTGGAGTCGGGAACCGTCACATATGAGAGCACAGACCAACCTGCCCAGGACCTACAAGCAAAAGGCCTCCCGATACCACCGAGACCTGAGGGCGGACGGAGAGAAGCACCGCGACCGAGCCCCCCCCTGGGAGAAGGTGAAGAGCAACCGGCTCTGCACCAGAGGTGAATATCAGCAAAGCATCTGAGACAAGCTCTGTGGATTTAACCGGCTGGCTGAGACGGACAACGAGGATTGTTAATCCACCCCTTCTCCTTGTTTGTTTACCTGAAACAGGGCAGTGACGGTAAGCTGCATATGACAAAGGTACCAGAATCCTTCCCTATTTTATTTCCACCTTTAATCCGGACTGTTAACATTGTTTGAACACCGGTAGCATATAGAGGACACTTACTGATTAAATCTGGCCTATTTTCATTTAAGAATGAGGTAGTCAGTCTACAGAACCTGAATGACAGCCACCTACCACCGGAACACCCCCTATACAAGAGGCTCATGGACAGCCTCTTTAATGGAAGCACAGTTTTTAATTACTGTTTTTTTTCACTATTGCAGTCGTTCTGCGCTCATTATTCATAGAAATTGTTCACTGTTCTTGATTGTGAGCACATGTCTGAGAGCGTTAACACATGCATAACAAGGAATTTAAGGTTATCACTCTTAATGTAAATGGTTTGACTAGTCCTATAAGAGGAGTAAAATGATATCTAAGGTAAAGAGGGAGAAGGCACAAAAAATACTTTGGCAAGAGACTCACTTAACAAGCCAAGAGCATGAAAAGATGAAGAAAATGGGTTTTAGACATTTACTATTCATCGTTCAAAACAGGACGCAAGAGAGGTGTAGCTATTCTGATGCAAACTCTGTTCATTTTGAGCTTCTGTCAGAGACCAAAGATAAAGAGGGCAGGTTCATCATGGGGAAAGGTAAATCAGATGATAAAGAGGTGACTTTGTTAAATGTTTGTGCGCCTCCAGGTAGCAACAGAATATTTTTTTAAAAAAAATACTCAAATGAATTGCATTCCAAACTGCTGGAGTTCTGACAAAAAGCATTCGAGAAATTTTACCAGGCTTTGTATACTCAGCCTACAACATTCAACGCTTGTGAGGTTGAAGAATTCCTGGACCAGCTGGACCTGCCCTCTCTTGGCAAAATGCAAAATGACAAACTAATTAAAGAAATATCTCTGGGAGCAAGTGATAAGGCTATCTCCTCTCTTAAGTCCTGTAAATCTCCAGGGACTGACGAGAATGGTACAAATCACTCAGAGAACAGTTAATACCAGTATTACAAAAGATCTTCAATTACACCTTGAAGGAGGGAGTTCTACCCCCATCTTGGAGGGAGGCCACAATCTCAGTAATTCCAAAAGAGGGTAAGGAATTAACAGAATGCGGAGCATATCGACCCATTAGTGTCCTGAACCAGGATTATAAAATTTTTGCAGCTATTTTAACAAAAAGAATGGATGAGACAATGTCCTTCCTGATTGATGAGGACCAATCTGGTTTCATCCAATGCTGGCAGACTCAGGACAATATAAGGAGGACCCTACATACCATTGAATATATAAAAAAGGAAAAACTTGGAGCAATCTTACTGAGTATGGATGCAGAGAAAGCATTCGACTCGGTGGGGTGGCAGTTCCTCTATAAAGTCATGGAAAAATATGGTTTCCACGAGAAGTTCATCAATAGCATCACATTATATACATCCCCTACGGCCAGAATCAAAGTAAATGGAGGTCTCTCCAGAACAATACACCTGCAGAGTGGCTGTCGCCAGGGCTGTCCAGCCAGCACGCTGCTTTTTAATCTATTTATTGAACCACTTACTCCAGCCATTAGGCAAGACCTAGATTTAGAAGGTATCGTAATAAAAGAGTGTATAAAATATGTCTTTATGCAGACGACGTTTTAGTCAGTCTTAAGAACCCAGAGTCTGGAGTTCCCAGGTTAAAGGATTTGTTGCAGACATATGGAGCCTTGTCAGGCTATTTTTTATTTTTTTATTTTATTTTATTCATATATTTTATCAGGGACCATGTAATTATCATAGAACACATAGGACTGATGCATTACATATAGAGTGTGTAGCATAGAGCTAATTTGCAACTCCTGTCCCTGGTTGGGCTTTTAAGTAAAAGTAGTCAAAGGATCAACAACACAAATAAAAACAGCACAGACAGCATTAAAAACCTATAACCCCCACCCACACACGCACACACACACTCTTAATATTGATAAGACACAAGCTCTGGTGTTGAACTTTACCCCATCACCAGATCTCAAAAATAAGTATAAATTTAACTGGGATTCTGCTTCTATTAAATATTTAGGCATGACCTGAACAAAGGACATATCTCAACTATATTCTGAAAACTACATGCATATTAATACACACATAAAAGAGGACCTGGACAGATGGGCCCCTCTGCCCATGGATCTTGGTTACAGAATAATGGCGATAAAGACAAATATCTTGCCTAGACTACTTTACCTGTTTCAGTCTTTACCCACAATCAATTTAGAGAAAGGGACAAGGTGATTTCTCAGTTCATCTGGAATGGCAAAGCCCCTAGAGTGAAATACAAAACTCTGCAGTTGCTAAAACACGGTGGAGGGGTGGGCTTACCAAACCTCAAAGACTATTATTTAGCAGCACAGATAAGGCCACTCATGCTCTGGTGTAACCGAGAATATGTTTCAAAATGGAAAGCCATGGAGCTGTCACTGTTAGATAGGCCTCTGTAGAGCCTGCTTGGATGTCCATTGACTGCGAAACAATATGATATCCAGAGCCAGTGGGTTAGGTCTTCTATATATATCTGGTTCAATATAGTAAAACAACTTAACATTCAGGGCTGCACAGTGGCGTAGTGGTTAGCACGTTCGCCTTGCAGTGAGAAGATCCCTGGTTCGCGTCCCGGCTTTCCCAGGATCTTTCTGCATGGAGTTTGCATGTTCTCCCTGTGCATGCGTGGGTTTTCTCCGGGTACTCCGGCTTCCTCCCACAGTCCAAAAATATGCTGAGGTTAATTGGTCATTCTAAATTGCCCGTAGGTGTGAATGTGTGAGTGATTGTTTGTCTCTGTGTGTAGCCCTGCGACAGACTGGCGACCTGTCCAGGGTGTCCCCTGCCTTCGCCCGAGTCAGCTGGGATAGGCTCCAGCCCCGACCCGCGACCCTAGTGAGGATTAAGCGGTGTATAGATAATGGATGGATGGATGGAACTTAACATTCAGAAAGAAATTAGAATCTTAACATGGCCAATATATGACCCAGACTTTAAAGCAGCTGGGGATGGTGGACGGTTCATTCAGTGGGAGAGACAAGGTGTCACAGCACTGTGCCTAGTGATCAATAACAGGGAACTTTTAGATTTTAAAACCACGTCGGACAGATTTGGTTTTACTCGACAGGATTTTTACAGGTACCTCCAACTCCGTCATTATTTTGATAAAAAATGTTAAAGGACTCTTACCAAAAAATCTTTCGGGTATAACACAAATGTTCATCAGGGCCTACAATACAAAACTGTCCAGAAAGATTATTGGAGAGTTATACAGGTACATAAAGGAATTAAGAGGCCACTCAACAAACTACGTAAAGACAAAATGGGAAAAAGAACTGGGGATTGTAATTGCCCCTGAAAAATGGACAAACGTAATTAACACACAAATCACAACTACTGCCTCACATACATGGAGGGATTTCTCATGGAAAAACTGCATTAGATATTTTATAACTCCAAAACAAAAATCCAAACAGACTGGGACACAACCCAAATGCTGGAGAGGATGCAGCCATTGTGAAGCAGATCATACACACATATTCTGGGGATGCCTTATTCTCAAACCCTTCTGGGACAGTGTTCATGGCGCCGTCCGAAAAATCCTGTCTTACGATACTGAATTCACTTGCATGTCATTTTATTTGGAGGATATGGACACAAGCTTACCTAAAGGTGTCCAGCATCTCCTAAAAATCTTCATGGCAGCGAGTAAAAAGGCCATAACAAGGCGATGGCTCTGTGGGGAACCTCCTACTATTGACCAATGGGCAGCAATAATCATAAACATCCAGTGTATGGAATGCATGACTTTCAGTTTAAGACTCCAAAAGGATAAATACGATGCTCTCTGGGAAAAATGGGACACGTACCTCACAACAAGAGGTGATAACCCACTTTTTTTCTAATATATGATTTGTAAAAACAGTATTATTATCTTATGGACTCCAGTACTGTGCTTCAATCCTCTGTACCGTTGCTGCTCCCAACACTGTTACATATTTGTTCATGTATGGATTTGTATCTTGTTTAGCTACTGTCTGTAAAAAATATTCCTTGAAAAAATGCAAAAATAAAGTTTAAAAAAACAAACAAACCTGAAACACATTCTCTCCTGATGCACTTATTGCTCTGTCCCAAGGCACAAACAAGATGCACATCCTATGTCCTGATTATACACACACATGCACACACAGGATGTGCATGTAATCTCAGCTGAAGGGTAAAGGGTCGCTGCTGATGGTCACTTTCTCCTGTGTCTGTATTTGAGAATATTTCACATGATTCCGTCCTCTTTCATTTCAACAACGTCCCAAAGGGAAATCCAAAAATGACCTCTTTTATCCATCTAGAGCCACAACAGAGCTCCGCTGAGCACCTTCCAAAGCAAGAAGGTCATCTACTGTACAGTCTGTGAATGCATTCGCAGTGAAGGAATGATTTATGTAGCGACACAAGGAAAGAAGACTTTCTCTTCTGGCCTTCAGGTTTTTCCTCACACACACACACACACACACACACACACACACACACACACACACACACACACACACACACACACACACATACACATACACATGCACACACGCACACACACACACACACACACACACACACGCACACACACACACACACACACACACGCACACACACACAGAGAGCAAGGAAGCTTTCTGACAGGCAATGAGCTCATGAGATCTGAATGTCTTCCTGTGGTGAATGCTTTTCTGTGGCTTTCTCACAACTATTCCTTTTTCCTCGTTTTTTCTCACACTTTTTTGTTCGCTCGTCCTCTTCACACGTACAACTTGCTCTCCATGTGTTAATTCTTCATCTGCTCCATTTAGAGGGAATTTGAAGAAACAAAAAGAGCTTATTTTTGGATTTAGTATTCTGAATCTGTTGTGTATGATTCCTGCTTGAGGAATAGCAGGTATGAGTTGCCAGGTTGGTGGTGTACCGTGCCAGGCTGTTCGTGAGAGAGTGTGCGGGTAAACATGAAGCTTGACAAATAGCCAGCGGTCTAAATCAGACTCAGTTAAGATTTATGGTAGGCGAGGTACCGAGTAAAGAATCTAGACCAGGGGTGTCCAACATGCATATTTAGTTTTTTGTCAAATTTTTTGTTTTGTTTTGTGTCGTTTGTCTCATTTTTGTTGTTTTGCGTCTCATTTTTGTAATATTTTGTCTTGTTTTTGTTGTTTTTTGTCATTTTTTGTCTTTTTTTTGTCATTTTGATCCTCCAGTAAATCCGCTCTGGTTCAGCTCCAGATGACTAAATGTTGTGTTCCTTTGTCGACACTCTGTGATCTGGAAGTTGTAATGTGGAAATGATAAACTGAGGCTGAATGTTGCCGACATTGAACTTAGTTTTCTCAACAAATTTCAGGTTGTTCATGATGTTTTGTAAAAAGATAATTCTTTAAATGTGAACATTTTTGCACTAAACCAAAGGAACCATCAGGAGTTGTGGTTATTTCTAGGTTATTCTGCTGTGGTTTTACTGGTCCGGTCCACTGAAGATCAGACTGGACTGAATGTGGAACCTGAACTAAGAAGAGTTTGACACCCCTGCTTTAGACAATTTGAGTGTGGATATGATTGGACTTTTTACTTTTTTGGATTTTGGACATGTAAAATTGCTCTAAAATCATATCGATTGAGAAAATGATGGCAAGCTTTCATATCTTGAACCAAATCTTGAATTGTTTTATGCTATGAGAGTTTTAACTGCCTTCCAGTTAACAGCAGAAGCGGTACCATAAACACTCTGAAAATGGCTTTCAGGCGTCTTTCCAACCACATGTGTGTGCCTGACATCAGAGTAGCGTGGGCCTCCCTCATAATTGGGGTGTTTGCAGATATGTAATTGCAAACACACCCAACACAACTGCAATGCTACTTTGAATTATATAGGATTCACGTCAGTAGGTTACACGTAAAGCTTTGCAGAGAGCAGCATGTATTTATGTGTGTGTGTGTGTGTGTGTGTGTGTGTGTGTGTGTGTGCGTGTGCGTGTGCGTGTGTGTGTGTGTGAGTGTGTGTGTCCTCTGGGAACTGACAATCATTTATCACCACATGGCTCCCTTTAGTGGTAGCTGGGGAGCGTTTTTGCTGGTGTCTGAAGGAACAAAAAGGGGACTCCAAAAGGCCACTCCTCCCCTTCCTGTCTTGGTCCCTGTCCTTCCCCCTCAGCCCCCCCAGCGTCCCTCGGCCCTCCCTCCCTCCCCCTCATCAGCCGGGTGACTGCTCCTTCCTTCTGTCCCACCAGAAACAACTGGACCATTCAAGTTGCAGCTTCCTAATCAGGGGGTATTCAACACAACAGTCCAAATAGTCTGTACAGCTGTCTCAATGCCAGCAAATGCACTTCATGGCACATTTGGATAGTTCAGAAATAGCTTCAATATGAAACAGAATTCAGCCTTTTTGAGGTTTTACTGGCCATAGTTTCTGGCTGGAGGTCATTTGGCAAACCGAGCTCTGGGTGACCTCAGTCTTCTGGAGAGGTCGGCTTCTTTCACAGATAAATCCCATCGAGGCCATTATTCTTCTCCCTCGAGCCCCATGGACTCAGAGCAAAACTAAAGCTGACAGGAAGGTAACTCTGGACAACAATCAATACGACACCAAGTCTCTGTTGCCCCCTGTGTGGTTGGAGGACACTGAAGAGGTCTTTTTATGACCAAACCAGAGGCTGAGTAGTTTTACTGTATGGGTTTGATGAGCTGCAGGGTTTTATCTGATGACTTTGTGATAGAAGTGAGCAGCCTGCAGGACAGAGCAAACACATTCGCAATGTTTAAGGCAGGAATTTTAAAAATCATCGTAGTCCAGGTTCCACATTCATCCCAGTCTGATCTCCAGGTAACCAGACCAGTAAAACCACAGCAGAATACCCAATAAATAACCACAACTCCACATTTTCCAAGACACACGGGTAACTATTTAGGATTTTATTTTGTGATCAAACAATAAAAATCAGACAAAAACAAGACAAAATAATTACAAAAATGAGACACAAAACGACAAAAGCAAGAAACAAAATGACCAAAACATTAGACAAACGACACAAAACAAAGCAAAAAAAAGCTACAAATGACAAAAGAATGGACAAACGACACAAATGAGACAAAAATTGACAAAAGCGAGAAACTGTCTGATGTCTGAACAAAAGAATCAAAAACTAAAATATCAACAAGAAGGCATGATGAACTTTTTTGAGCTAATCTAGTATTTTGCTTTATGATGAAAACCCACCAGAGGGTCCAATCCGGCCCGCGGGTGGCATGTTTGACATCCCTGGTTTAAGGTCAAAAGACAGAACATGAACATGTTTGTTCTCTTGCTAGTTTCATCACATCTCTAATGCTCGGCTCCTGTTTAGTGGTAATGGAGTTATCCACCCACCTACTCATGATGCCCTCCCACACATGTACAGACAAACACATAATCATACAACACGGGAACACCGTGTCCACATATAGCAGGGATCATCTCATGCTGTGCCCTGATTGGTAGCTGTGTTGACAGTTTTCAGCAGACAGCAGCATGATGTTTGCAGCATGAAGAATCTCACTCAAGACAAACATTTACTTATTCTTTCACTCCCATTTCAATATTCTCCACATGTGACATCTTAGAACCCCAATGATTTGGAGGATCAATAAAGCTCAACAATGCTTTTAACAGAATGTAGACATTCTGATCAGGTAACTCTGACCTCTAATGGATTTACTATGAAGTGCTGAATCTACAAGATGGTTTTCAGTGGAAATAAATGATGTTTAATCAGCGAGTTGGGATCCACTGGGGGTTACGAGACACTGAGCAGGTTTTGTTGAGATATTTTCAATAAAATTCAGAGCTCCACACTGCAACTAAATGGTCGCATTTTGCGACTAAAATTTGAGATAGAGCGAGTACATTTTTCATCTACTAGCACATGTGCGACCAGTAAATGTGCCGATTTTTTTTTATGATTATTATTGAATACTATTTGTTGCTGACAAACCTCTGCTCCACATTTCAGCTCAGTAGTTGACAGTGATGAAATGAGCTGGTTTGCCAACCGACATTAACTCCAAAAGAAGAAGAAAGGAGACAAACACCAAAGAAGAAGAAGGTGGGCCAATGTGTGGGAGAGCGGAGGGTGAATGACCACTGTGATTGGCTTATGTGTGAAAAGAGGCGGGTCTTGGGTTTATTGCGCGAATCCACAGGTTTCACATAACTCTTGTAAACAATGAACAATGACGAAGAGGACTATAGCTGCGTGTCCACTAGATGTGATTTTCCCGCACGGCAACCCATCACATCTGAAAATCACACGGACGGCGGGCGGTCACTAGCAGACCACAACATGGTCACATGACAGCACTTAGCAACAGCAGGCTGCTACATGGTCACGTGACCAAGCTTTCAGCTGGACAGTCCAGCAGACAAGTCAGATAAACACAGCGGCTCCACCGCAAATTTTCCCTTTTATTTCAAAAACACTTAGGGAAAAGTTTTTCTGAAAGCATTTGAGGTGAGAAATAATCTGTGCAGCAGCTGAATCTGTCCTGGTTTTAGGTCACCGACGCCTAGTTTAGAAGTTTGAGGACAGTTTCACGATGTATGGAATCTCCGCACGCTGCATCCAATTTGCATAAAGTAGAAGTCAGTCTACTTCATGCAAATGAGCTGTGGGTCTCTCCGGGTAAACACACCAGATCAGCTGGAAACGCACCAGACCAGCATGCCACATGCGGCGTGTAAGCTGTTTATTATGTTGTGTCAACTGCTGCACAATAACATGTGAATTGAAAACATTATAGTTTCTGTATTTATTGTTCAAGTATTTGTCAGTAATACAGTGAAAATGAGAGGAAATGTGAATATTTACTTTGCAAGACGATTTCGGTGTGCGCCCCTAAATTTTCTGCTTCCGCTCCTAAAATTTTAAGTTAGGGGCCACTGTGCTCCTAGGAAAAAAAGTTAGTCTGGAGCCCTGAAACTTAAAAATGTTTAGAAATAGGATATGGCTTAAATGGAGACTGCAGTGACTTATCTCTTTTCCCAAAGGACAAACCTTAACTTTAAACATATTGCTGTATGAATAACCCAAATAACCAAAAAACAACTCTTAACCCTGAAATTTAGAGGTTTGCCTTCCCCATAATGTGACACTGAGCAGGTTTTGTTGATATATTTTCAAACCAATGAAACTTAAAAACATTTAGAAATAGGATATGTTTTGCCATATGTGTTAGAAAATAGGGCTGCACAGTGATGTAGTGGTTAGCACTTTCGCCTTGCAGCGAGAAGATCCCTGGTTCGCGTCCCGGCTTTCCCGGGATCTTTCTGCATGGAGTTTGCATGTTCTCCCTGTGCATGCGTGGGTTTTCTCCGGGTACTCCGGCTTCCTCCCACAGTCCAAAGATATGCTGAGGTTAACTGATCATTCTAAATTGCCCGTAGGTGTGAATGTGAGAGTGATTGTTTGTCTCTGTATGTAGCCTTACTGGCGACCTGTCCAGGGTGTCCCCTGCCTTCGCCCGAGTCAGCTGGGACAGGCTCCAGCCCCCCCGCGACCCTAATGAGGATTAAGCGGTGTATAGATAATGGATGGATGTTAGAAAATATAAAAAATATAAAATACCCGAGTCTGCTGCTCCTACGTGCTACATGTTTTCTCAATCCCTACAGTTCATACATGAAGGTTACTGCGACTGATGCTTTCAGCTACAATAAAAATAACACTACGTTGTGTTCTTTTGTGATGCCGTAATGCTTGAGTGTGAGTCAGCCACCTCTGAGCATGTTGGGGATCAGTAGTATCTGGTAAAGATATATCAAGGTCGGGGTCTGAATGTTTGGAAACTCTGGTCTAGAAGGATCAAAAACACAAAACTGCTCACTTTCAAAAGTGCACTACATCACAGTAACCGATGTGTAAACAAATGGCAGCTTTTAGAGGTAAAACACGCCACAAGAAAAGTCTGACCTTTAAACAAAACAGGTCAAAAATTGCTCTGTTGACCTTCAGAATGCTAAACTCCAATAAGTCCAAAGAGAATAAACATTTTGTGGGTTTGTGGAGAAACATGGATACAAATAAGTTGAGGGAAAGGATTGCATAATTATCTCCCTTTCTCTCCTTTTTCAGTCTCTATGTGGCACTTTTAAACAAACCAAGGCAATAATGCTGGATAAAAGAAGAGACGCTGAACTCCATTAAGTGTTTGGAAACTCCTAATCAAAGCACTATGGCAGCATTTAGTAGAGATTCAAGACCTTTATTTATCACAAATACTACATAATATAAATGTATTATTGTATATAGTTACAAACAGCAGATTAATTCTGCTCACAAACCTACAGTATAAAAATATCGTAAAGCTATTTAGGGATGCAGTATTCTCAGGTAGTTTCTAAGTCATACTATGATTTTTAATTTGAGGTATTATGATGTTTAGGAGCGATATATGGGATAAACCTCTAGTAGCAGACTGAAGAGTCGGTCTTAAAAAGCTAAAGAGCTTCCGGTCCCGTCTCACAGAGGCCATGTTTGAAAGCCAAGGATTTAAACTTCCAATGACCTATTTTCTCGGTCAGCATTTTTTTGAGAATGGCAGCTTCTCTCTGACTGTCAGCTGATCTGTTTATCTCAGCAGGAAACCAAGACTTTTCTCTGATATTTACAGTTCATATCCAATTCATTCAAGACGGAAATCTTCGTGCATCACTTTATAATTTCTTAAAAAAAATAACCTTGAATATACTTCAGTGCTGCCACGAATGATTGTTTTCATAGTAGATTAAAATGCATACTTTTCTCTAGATTAATTGTTCGTAATTTGGTCTTTAAAATGTCTGAAAGTGTGTCCCAAAACTCAAGACGACGTTCATAAATGTCTTGTTTTGTCCACGACCAAAAGACACTCAGTCTCCTGTCACAGAGGAGGACAGAAATCAGAATATATTTACATTTAGGAACGTGGAATCAGACAATTTTGAACTTTTTTCCTAAACAAATTATTCAAACCGATTATCAAAACAGTTGTAGATGAACACATACCAGCTAAAGGAATAATTTACTAAGCGTTGCAGCTCTAATTTATTGTTTAGAGATGAAAAATAACCCACATATGCTAACTAGCTACGGTATCCTGATAAATATGGATATTTTTTGTCTGACGTCCACAAGTGTTGCCATTCTGATGCTTTTTTTATTATAAAATTACTTAAGCTTCCCTCGGGATTAATAAAGTATCTATCTATCTATCTATCTATCTATCTATCTATCTATCTATCTATCTATCTATCTATCTATCTATCTATCTATCTATCTATCTATCTATCTATCTATCTATCTATCTATCTATCTATCTATCTATCTATCTATCTATCTATCTAAAATATACAAACACATGCTGATGTTTAATTCATTCTTTCCTCCTACTTAATGTTGATGCAAAATGTTTTACAGCAAAAACGCAGTTAATAAATTAAGAGCAGAGAAAGTTGACATCCTAGGTTGAGTAGCAGCAGCTCACTAATGCAGGGGTGTCCAACATGAGGCCCACGGGCCAAAAGCAGTCCTCGAGAGGGTCCAATCCGGCCCTCAAAGTGTAACAATTCCAGGAAAGACAGTAACTGCAGATTAGTAAAACCATAAATTTAAAATAATTTCTAGACAATGACAAGTTGTTTTGATCATAAAGTAAAATACTAGATTGTTCATCGATCTCTTGTCATTTTGATCCTCCACTAAATCCTCTCTGGTTCAGCTCCAGATGACTAAATGTTGTGTTCCTTTGTAGACACTATGTGATCTGAAAGTTGTAATGTGGAAATGATTAACTGAGGCTGAATGTTGATGAAACTGAATTGATTTTTCTTCATAAATTTCAGTTTCTTCATGATGTTGTGCAAAAAGATAATTCCTTAAATGTAAACATTTTTGCACTAAACCAAAGGAACCATCAGGAGTTGTGGTTATTTCGGTTATTATGCTGTGGTTTTACTGGTCCGGTCCACTGGAGATCAGACTGGACTGGATGCGGAACCTAAACTAAGATGAGTTTGACTCTCCTGCACTAATGTGTATAATTCAGTGCCATTTGTTTGACCAACTGAACGTAGATGATGGTGGGTAAATGTGTGTCCTCATTATAAATCATTGTAAATCTCTTCTGTCGTGACATGAGGTCAGGCCAGATGATGTAAATCTTGGGTCTGATACTGAGTGGACACTGCAGGGTCTTGCTGTCCTGAATACTGTCAGTCTGTATCTGCTGCTGAGGGAAGAAAAGCTGTTTAGCCCCGTCAGCATAGAAGCTCTTGTCCTGCATCCCTCCCAAGGTGACTTCTGTGCTGTTGGCAGGCAGAGCTATGAAAACAGCTCCCCAGACTCCCTCTCTGCTTCTCCCACACACCCGTCATCTCTCAGACCACTGTGCTTTCAAACCTTTTTTTCCCTTCCTCGTACAAAGATGTCAAAGCATGTTTTTCTCTTTCTTTTATTTTCTCACTCCTTCCTCCTCACCTAATTACCATAATTGCAGGTAGGACAATGCAAGCAAAGACAAAAAAGAAAGGCTCGAATGCATTAAAATTCCCTTCCATGCCTCTGGCCTCGTCTACAGTCGGGTTTGGGCCGCGGCTCGGTACCAACACATGAGCACCTGACCTTTTCCTCTTCCAGTTCTCACAGTGGAGAGCGTCCACCATGCAGCAGCACACACACCTCCTACACACTCTCTCACACACACATGCAGGAAAATTGTACTTGGAAAGCTGCTGTCTGTGAATGTGTGTGGCGTCAGAAGATACAAACTTCCCCGCTTCCTATAAACAGAACTTTGAGTGGAAGCTGCAGGTGTGCCACCATAAGTGTGAGTAAATAGGCCATTGTCCCGTGGCGACAGTAGGTCATCTATTTTGGTCCAGGTTAATTCTCTACATGGGAGTAGGTGTGCTAATTTCCTCTTTCTATGTCTGTCTTCCGGTCTCTCGCTCTCTCTGTTAATTGCTTAAGAGGATTCAACTGGCTGCTGCACAGACGGCGACCACCAACACACACTGAGGCACATTAAACACTCACCCTGCTGTAAGATCAGCTGGAGACTGCTAATACAGGCACACATTAGCTGTGTTCACTTAAATGGAGACTGCAGTGACTTTTCCCTATCCCCAAAGGACAAACCTTAACTTTAACCCCAACACTTGCCCTTACATTCACCAAAAAACAACTCTTAACCCTTAAAGTTGGAGGTTTGCCTTCCCTACTGTGGACAGAATCCCTATAATGTGACTATTTAAACAGCTATTTTACATTATATTTTACATGTACTCATTAGACAGAGGCTTTTGTCCACAGTGTTGTACAAATGAAGTATAATCAAAGCTACAGTAGATCAGAGGGAAGTCACAGTTTGACCACAAAAACTAGAAACAACCCAATTTATGCTTTCATGTCCAGAGCTTCTAAGTTCACCGTACGCCTGTATTTCCATGTGGCAGAGAGGACCTTTATGCTAACTGCTATTAGAAATCACTTTTCGCCAATGCCACAGTGCTTTAGGATGGAAGTTTTACTCCTGCAGCTGCTAGCAAGCAACCTGATTATTACTTCTAACACACTTAATAAAAGAAATGAACCCAATCAGCACTACTGTCACCAGTCTAACATGTAACATAACTGACAGGCATTACAGCACCTGCTTTGTCTTTAAATGCCAGGTCTGATGTTTAACTGCTTCTTTTTGGGTGAAGTTTGAAATACGCAGATAAAAAAGGACTTCCTGAAGTCCAGGATGAACTGCTGCCAGCTGGAAACACACTGCAGTTTTGAGAATGCAACTGATTTTTGTCTCATCATCACCAGACTGCATTACTAAAGACAGGACAATCATGGAAACACACAGTCTCCTAAAAACAGGCTCTGCACAGGAACTCCAACACTCCTCACAAACTCATCCTCCCTCAGGCACTGACATTAAACACACACGAGAATAAAGCTTTAAATAACCTCGACATGGCCCTCCTAAAAGCAGAATCACTGCTGACACCCTGGAAGTAGTTTTCCATCTTAAAGCAGGTCTTACCTTTGTGACAGTCATGCAGAATCAGTGGGTGAGGAACAGGCCGGCGTCCCCTTCCAGCACAGAGCAATGCCGCAGGAGTGGCAAAGTGATGAGGAGGACAGCTCTGCTGAATATGCAGAGAGAGAGAGAAAAGAGGAGGGGACAGACAGGTTAGAGTCTGGCTGATTGCTGCTGCAGTGAAGTAACGGCTGGCAGTCGGTCGGTGGGTTTCTACAACAAGGAAAAGCTTCCCGCTAGGATACACCCTCCCTCCTCCCACACAGACACAGAGGATGATGCACTGAAACACCGGCTGTCCTACTCTCTCTCTCCGCCTCTATGATTAGAGGACGGCTAATACCGCTTATTGATGAGCAGCAGACTGCAGGAGGAAGCAGCGCTGCCTGGCTGGGACAGCAGAGGACTGCAGGAACACAGGGAGGAGAGAGGTGGACGCTGTGTCGCAGTCTGCTGCTCAGGCTGGAAGCTAGCTGCACGTCATCTGGTGTGTTTGAATGTGAGTTTGTGGAGGTGAGCGGCAGGGATTAATCAGGAGAGCATTTTAGAGTTCAAACTACACAAACTCTAGGAATTTCCAGATGATAAAAAGATCAAGACATGTAGTCAAGGTCAAAGTTGTAGAGCTGTACTCAAGAGGACACGCTTTTATTTGCTGAACTCGCAGCTAAATCCGACATGTAACCTTTAAGCTAACTTTTTACTTTGACCTCAGTAGAATTTTAACATTAATTCTGAACAGCTACGAGGCTGTGATCATACCGCATTACTATTTTACCTCATTGCATTATTTAAATTAAGGAAAGTGGAATCAGAAACAACCTAAATCACCTCTTATCTTGCATATAGGTCTGAGTATTGCATACTTTTGCAATACTCAGACCTTAAAATTCAATATTAATGCAAAACAACCTTCAGCAGAACAAAACTATAGTAATGTACACATATTATATTAATATTTTACCTAATTCTGTAGTTTAAATGAAGGAAATTAGAATAAGAAAACTAACAGCTATAATGTCTGGGAGGAATTACTGATCATCAGTTTGATTTTATTTTGCAGTATTTACTGATTTAAGCCTTTGGAAAGATTTCCAATTAATTAATTTCCAATCGCAACTTCAAACAAAGTAATTAGTAAATTGTAAAGGGTGTGATTTAGACGGAAATATTAAACAAAGAGAAGAATGTGTTCCAGATCAGTTTATCTTGGGCAGATTGAAACTTTCAGGGCCTGTTTTTGCTTCCAGTCCAGCACAATGTGGTTCAAGCTCAGTCTCATTATTTAATAGTCTCATATCTCATATATCTGATTTTTTCTAACCAAAATAACAATCACAACATCAGTCAGAGAAAGCCCACTTCCCCAGACTGTCCTGCCTTAAACTTGACGCTGATGCTGTAACTGTGACCTGACATTCCAAATTTCAACCTTCTACTTCCAAACACAAAAGTGGTTCTAGGTTTTATATCTGCACCAGAGAGGGTACAAGTTTGACATCTTCATTTTGGAGCAAGGTTGTTTTGTTTCCTCATTAGGACACTAGTAGCACAAAGGCCTCCACCCACACCCACAGTGTAACACATCTTTGTCGTACTAATTGTCTAAACAGAGGGACGGCCAAGATTCCAGCTCAGTTACCATGGTTTAACTTCCCACCGCGGAGTGAGACTCCCAATCCACAATACTAGCTTTGTGTTGTACACGTGTGTGTGTGTGTGTGTGTGTGTGTGTGTGTGTGTGTGTGTGTGTGTGTGTGTGTGTGTGTGTGCGTGCATGCGTGCGTGCGTGCCTGCTGGGGTAAAGGTCATGAAGACAAAGAGACTGAATGATTTCACAGAAACTTTCCGTCGCAGATGATTTTCTGTCTTATTGTGGTTTAATCACTCATATTGATTCAGTGGTGACTTTGTTCCTCAGTCTCAGCCTTTAGTACAGAGTAGTGAGAGTACCAAATTACAAAAATAAATCTAAAAAAGAATAAGCAAATAAAAGTGGAAATATAAAGACGAATAAATACATTTAAAATAAATAATGTGGCATTATAAAGCAATATTAATCCATAAAAGAAAAGGCTAATGAACGTAGAAATATAAAGACACATAAATAAAATAATAAGAAAAATAATAAGAAATGTGCTTGTAAATAAAATTTTAAAATAATGTTGCTGTTTAAAGAAATATGAATCAAAAAATGAATCCATAAAAGAAAAGGCTAATGAAAGTATAAATATAAAGAGAAATAAATAAAATGAGAAAAAAAGCACATTTCTTCTTGTTATTTTTCTTATTCTCTTTTGCTTGAAAAATGACATTATAATGTTATGTCGTTTTAAAAGTAAAGGAAAAGCACATCTCTTCATCTCATTTTTTATTATTCTATTTATTTTATATATTTATACTTTTACTAGCCTTTTCTTTTATGGATAAATTTTTTGATTAATATTGCCACATTATTGATTTCTTTTTTATTTATAAGCACATTTCTTCTTATTTTTTAAAATTATTTTATTTATTTGTCCTTATATTTCTATTTTTATTAGTCTTTTTTCATGGATTAATTTTTTGATTTATACTGCTTTATATAGCAACAATAGTTATTTTTTATTTAATTTATTTCTTTATATTTGCACTTTTATTTGCTTATTTTTTTATAGATTTATTTTTGTAATTTGGCACTCTCACTTGGAATCACTATTTTCATTTCAGATGGATGAGTTTTGACTTTTGAGTCTACTTAAATCAACAGAACATAACTTTCTAAGTCATTTCTATAACCATGAGTATGACTTAGTGTGAAACTTGCATGCTGTGCCATAGTGCTGACTCACTCACTTTAATTCTGTGTGATCTTGGAAGTCTTTCCAGTTTCCTCCACAAATAAGGTGTGGGAGGAAAAGAAATCATCCGCTGGGTGGAGGTGACAAATCTGGGGACCTGCAGGAGCCACCAGGTCTCACTTGTTCCACCACATTCTTCGGGATTCTATTCAGAGACAGAGGAGGGACAGGAAAACAAGTGATATGCACAGATGTCAACAACATAAACACAACAATAAACAACCGTGGTCTGAACTGCACGCTTCTTTTCTGTTCCAGGGAATTATTCCATGTCTGTTTTGCATTAGGAATTTCATTTCCTTCTTGTTTATTTTCTGACCCTCTGATATAGTTATTGCCTGGAGAAATCCACCATATTTAACAGTTTGCTGCCATCTTGTGGCGAAACCGTGTCATTACCTAAAGCCTGAACCGTCAAAAAATAACCAGAAAATTCTATTTTTTGAAAATTAGATGTTTTCTGTCAACTTGTACACAATATTTTATGACTTCATTTACAACCAAAACAAATGAAATATGATGACAAGAAAACGTGGACCATAAATGGCATGAAATATGTTTCATTTAAGATTCTTACAAAAACTCCAATTTTCTCTCCAGTTAACTTGTTTAAATATGAAGCCTGTTCTTTCGAACTGAAGCATTCTGACACTTCTTCTCTCCTAAACATTCTGATTCATCTTTGGTTTGGCCAGTGTAAGTTTTGTTTTAGGTGCTGAACCATGTAAGGAAGCTTTTGAGCTGCTTTTTAATTGATTTTTTAGTGAAGTGATCTGGTAAAGTCGGCCTTGCAAAATAAAATGACAAATTTCATGTCGGAATTCTGTTGTGAATGGAAAAGAGATGAGAACAGAATGTAGTGTCTTAGAGCTCTGTTTCGTTTTCATTCAAAATAAAACAGAAAAACTTCTTGTTGAGATTTGATTTTGAATGAAAAAAGACCAGAGCTTAAGACCAACACAGAGTTGGAGAATTGACTTTGCTCAGCTAAATATTGAAGTCGCAATGGAAACGCAGAACCAGATGGTTGACGGACCACAGTCCAGCAACATGGAGAACCAGGAAGGTGTTGGCGAACCCACAGACGGAGGCCGATATCCTGCCAGCACTGAGGGACTCCTTAATCACCACGGGTCCTATTTTCAAACAACAGCTGGAAGGTTCAACACTGACGATTATCAGCAAAACCCTGATTTTGAAACCTCAGAGGAGAGATTCAGAGATCTGGCAGCAGAAAATGCAGCACTCAGAAAACAACTGAGATACTCTCTGAGACAGCAGTGGCTGTATTACATCAGGATGCAGACTGCAAACCAACGGGCCTGGGAATACAAGACTCAGCTGGAGGAGTTTCAGCAGCTGATTGCCGACTCCACTGCAGAAGCTGCCACAGAAGTCGACTGGAAGATTCAGCACTGCCGGATGCACCAGGAGATGGACGAACTTCAGCTGCAGCTCCAGGAAGCTGGTAGAGATCTGGAATAGCAGGGCGGCCAGACATCAGGAGAACCGAGAGGAACTGGAAAGTTGAGCAGCTGAAAGCACAACTGATGGAGCAGCAGAAGGAAAGCACACAGTGACAGAAGAGGAAGAAACCATCAGTGAAACCAAGGAGGAAGTGAAGTCTGCCTTGGACAAGAAAACCAAAAGGAAGAAGGGGCGCTCAGGTTGTTCACTGAGTTGAATCATCTGAGCAGCTATGTTTCGGTGGAACAAATTCAAAGAAGACAGAAAACCAGAACACTTTGGTTGAACACAAAAAAGCTAAATTTCCCAGTGCCCAAATATAACTGAAAGAGTTCAACAACAACAGCAATTCTAAAAGTTATGGAATTTATTTATTTTTTTGAAAAGCTGAAAATATTTCATTGTAATGGTTGATTTATGTAGAAAATGTTTCATATTTAAACAAGTTTACTGCAGCGAAAATAGGAGTTTTTTGTGTAGATCTCAAATGAAATGCATTTTTTAACATTTCATACCATTTATTGTTCACATTTTCTCACTTTCTCTTTTTTAATATATTTGTCTGATGATTTTAGTTGTTTTATGAGAAAAGGTCCTAAAAAATGCCTGAATGTAGTCCAACAGTGTGCTCAAGAACAAGTTAAAAATGTGTGTTTTCAGTTTCTCTAACATTTCAGTAAAGATTTCATTTTTACTGCACAAGATGCATTTGATGACTGTAGTTTCAATGAGTTCAAGAATAAGGTTTAACATAAAGCAAAACGAGTGCAGAACCTGCTGTCAGTGGTCAAATCTAATATCTACCTGTGAATACATATTCTGAAGTTTTTACTGTGGCTTATTAAACAACTCCTAACATGCAGCACAACATGCTTTTTGGTGGCAGTAAATTTATTCAAACACAAAGTCTGGTCACGAGGTCTTCATCCACAAAGACAGAAAAAAGTTTGAAAGTCTTTAAGAAATTGAATATATGAAGAAAAATTCCCTTTTTTGGCTCCACAGGCTTGTTTCAGTTCATCTGAAAGATCCGTTTGGTGATGGTGATTGGTTAACTCTTAAAAACCCTCTTAATATGTCCATATGGTAATTTTATATACTGCAAAACACATGAGCTAAATTGGCGGTGTTTCATACAGAACAAACCTAAAGATCCGAACCTGTCAGCTTGAACACAATATTTAATTTATTTTAAATAAAATTTAAAGTGCTTTAGCTCATCCAGTATACTGCCAAACTATTTATTATTTCTGTATTTTTTCAGACTAAAGGCTTGTAAACTAAAGAAGAACTAAAGTAGAGCACAATGGAGCTGTGAATAGAGAAAAAATAGGACACTCTTATCATCCCATTACTGCTTCTTTCAAAGCAGACAAAGCAGATGGAATTTTCAAGAAATTCAATCCTGTCAGGGCAACAATCACTAAAACACCAAAAAAAAATCCAAACTTTTCAGACTACTGTGACTTTCTATCCCTGGATTTCTTTATCTTACTAAAATACATGACAGGAAAATAAGGTTCATGCACATTTAATATTAGTTTACGGTTCATTAGCGTTATTTTATAGTTAATTTATGCAATATTACAGCTTCCTCTGTCAAAATTGCTTTCAATTTTTGCAATAGCAATGTTATACAGCTGACGTGAATGTATATTTTATAAAATGTTTTTAATAGAAAGGTTTTTATTATGTTATTTTCCCTGTTTTTGTTAGAGCATAACCGTGTAAGCTAACGTTAGCTTAGCATCTGTTTTCATCAAAGGTCATAGGTCAAAATAAGCAAAAATTACCTCTAAACAGGACACATAGGTTGTTCGACAATTTATAGATTTTTTTGAGATGATATCAAAACAAATTTAAGCAGTTGGAGGGATACAAAAGAACATAAACACTATTTTTATTGTACTATTTTAATGCACCTCCGCTAGCTACGAGCAACCAACCGGATGTGACGTATGAAATGTCTGGACGTCAGGAGACTTTTTTTTTTTTTTTTTTTTTACTAAAAAGTGACATTTCTGTACTTTTTACCCGACTGTTTTTGCTGCAGGTGAATGGTAGAGTCTCCAAACAAAGGAGTATTATGTGTGAGATAAGGTAAGACTTCGTGTGTGGCTTTTTCTGAGTTTTTTTGTGTATTTATTTTCTTTATTGTTCATTGGCTCTCGGGAGCAGAAGGTAACGTTAGCTTAGTATCTGTTTTCGTCAAAGGTGAAAATAAACAAAAATTACCTTTAGAAAAGATACATAGGTAGTTTGACAATACTTGCTGTCACTTTAAGTAATTTTGTAGATTCCTCCAAAACAAATTTCGGTAGTTGGAGCAATACAAAAGTACATAAATACTACTTTTATTTTACGATTTTAACTCACCTCCGTTAGCTGCTAGCAAAGCGACCGGATGTGACGTCTGAAATGTTTGGACTTCAGGAAACTATTTTTTATTTTTTGTTTTTTTTAAACCAAAAGTGGCTTTTTAAAATGTATTTGTTTACATACTATTTTTGCTGCAGGTGGATGGAAGAGTCTCCAAACAAACAGGAATTATCTTTAAAGTAAGGTAAGACTTCGTGTGTGGCTTTTTGACAGTTCTTTTTTTTTTTATTATTTTACTGTTAAGCCAAACAGAAGACTAGTCTAAACATAATAGAACAAGAGAGGCACAAACAATGGTTAAAGAGGAGGGACACTATATAATTGAAGGACTTCTGAAGTCCATGGGATATATCTGCATACATTTTTATTAAAAGTAAGAAAACTAATGTTTTTTATGTTTATTATGATCATGTCTTTACAAATTCCATCATTATTTATTATGGAAACAATCACTTATTAATAAAAATGACAGGATATGACTAAAATGTCAACTAAATAAGCATCTGTATATAATACCAACCACCTTCTAATGAGCTAAACAATAATAAAATGAGCTGATTCAGAAATAGTTTGGATTGTGTTCTTTTATTAAGTTGACATAATCATGACAGATCTTTCTTTTTTGGCAATATATCAAATTTTATATGGAAAATAACAAATTAAATGCCTTTCCACTAAGTTCTCCATTCCAAAAACACCTCTCTAGGAAGTGTGTTAATTCCAGATCACATGACCTGGTCCACATGATGTCATTTCCTCCTGAAGGAAAGACTGGCCAGACTCCAGGGCTTTCTGAGGTATTTAATAGAAAGTAGTCAACAGGTTTACTACAATATCTTTACAAATAAACTGTTTATAACTGTATATAACTGTGTGAGTATATATGTATATATATATATATATATATATATATATATATATATATTATATATATATATATATATATATATATATATATATATATATATATATATATATATATGTGTGTTTAGCTCATTAGAAGGTGGTTGGTATTATGTGTATATATGTGTGTGTGTGTGTGTGTGTATATATATATATATATATATGTATATACTGTATATATCATAAGAATATTGCTGTAAATATTGTATTCATAAGAATGTTGCTGTAAATACTGTAGTCATAAGAATGTTGCTGTAAATATTGTATTTTTTTCTTCTCGAAGGAGAAAATACACTATATTGCCAAAAGTATTTGCTCACCCATCCAAATAATCAGAATCAGGTGTTCCAATCACTTCCATGCCCACAGGTGTATAAAATCAAGCACCTAGGCATGCAGACTGCTTTTACAAACATTTGTGAAAGAATGGCTTGCTCTCAGGAGCTCAGTGAATTCCAGCGTGGAACTGTGATAGGATGCCACCTGTGCAACAAACCCAGTCGTGACATTTCCTCGCTCCTAAATATTCCACAGTCAACTGTCAGCTGTATTATAAGAAAGTGGAAGTGTGTGGGAACGACAGCAACTCAGCCACCAAGTGGTAGGCCACGTAAACTGATGGAGCGGGGTCAGCGGATGCTGAGGCTCATAGTGCCAAGAGGTCGCCAACTTTCTGCAGAGTCAATCGCTACAGACCTTCAAACTTCATGTGGCCTTCAGATTAGCTCAAGAACAGTGCTTCAGCAGAGAGCTTCACATGGAATGGATTTTCATGGCCGAGCAGCTGTAGCCAAGCCATACATCACCAAGTGCAATGCAAAGCGTGGGATGCAGTGGTGTAAAGCACGCCGCCACTGGACTCTAGAGCAGTGGAGACGCCTTCTCTGGAGTGACGAATGGCACTTCTCCATCTGACAATCTGATGGACAAGTCTGGGTTTGGCGGTTGCCAGGAGAACCATACTTGTCAGACTGCATTGTGCCAAGTGTAAAGTTTGGTGGAGGGGGGATTATGGTGTGGGGTTGTTTTTCAGGAGCTGGGCTTGGCCCCTTAGTTCCAGTGAAAGGAACTTTGATTGCTTCAGCATACCAAGACATTTTGGACAATTCCATGCTGCCAACTTTGTGGGAACAGTTTGGAGCTGGCCCCTTCCTCTTCCAACATGACTGTGCACCAGTGCACAAAGCAAGGTCCATAAAGACATGGCTGACAGAGTCTGGTGTGGATGAACTTGACTGGCCTGCACAGAGTCCTGACCTCAGCCCGATAGAACACCTTTGGGATGAATTAGAGCGGAGACTGACAGCCAGGCCTTCTCATCCAAAATCAGTGTGTGACCTCACAAATGCGGTTCTGGAAGAATGGTCAAAAATTCCCATAAACACACTCCTAAACCTTGTGGACAGCCTTCCCAGAAGAGTTGAAGCTGTTCTAACTGCAAAGGGTGGACCGACGTCATATTGAACCCTATGGATTAGGAATGGGATGTCACTTATGTTCATATGCGAGTCAAGGCAGGTGAGCAAATACTTTTGGCAATATAGTGTATATCCCATGGACTTCAAAAATCCCTCAGTTATCGCTTGACCCTGCTAGAGGTGGTGCTGTGACTGTTTCTGTGTTCTAAATCATTCATCCTCATACATGCTCTGTAACTGTTTTCTGTTGCTGGCCGGCTGACAGCAGAGGGAGGGAGAGAGATAAGAATGATGCAGAGAAAGAAGATGACGAGATGCAGTCAAGGTATGTGGTCAGATTTTTACAGATCTACAATGGATGGCGTGCACCAAAACCAACAAGAACCACCAGAGTAGCCGAGTTCTTCTTCCTAGTAATGAGCAGTTCCCCCTTATTACCCCGACTGCGTCTCCTTTATACCCTGACTGAGCCCCCCACCCCTCCTGCCTTCGGATCCTCTAACACTGGCCCACCGCATGATTTCCCCTCACAGAAATTGTTGCTCTAGTGGAACATTTAATGCACAGGGGCTCGGATTTCGGCTTCCCCGGTGCACAGCGCAGTGTTCCAGCCAGCCGCAGTCTACACACAAACCACTTCCTGCATCTGAGACAACGTGAAGAAGAAGAAGAAGAAGAGGGGAGGGCATGTGGAGGACCATGAAGAAACGTCGAGGCAAGCAGAGCAGCTGATAGAGTTGAAGGGAGAAAGTTTAGATCAACAGTTGAAGAGATTTCCCAGCAGTAGGTGCTGCATAGCTTCACCAGCAGCAGACCGTTCAGTCTCTCAGCGGATCGCTGCAGCCTCACTCTTAACCCATTTTCCACTGTTTTTACTTCATCTGAGTCCTCCCAGATACGTTTCCCTTCCCAGAGCCTCTCATTTGCTCCATTTTTTACCTGCTGGTCATTGGGGCCGATTTACAGAGTCCTCTATACCAGGGGTGTCGAACATGAGGCCTGTGGGCCAAAAGCGGTCCTCCGGAGGGTCCAATCCGGCCCTCAAAGTGTAAAAAATCCAGAGAAGACATTAACTGCAGATTGTAAATTCGTAATACTATAAATTTAAAATCATTTCTAGACCATGACAAGTTGTTTGGATCAGAATGTAAAATACTAGATTGTTCATTGTTCTTTTGTTGTTTTATGTCTCATTTTTGTCATATTTTGTGTGGTTTTTGTCGTTTTGTTTCTGGTTTTTGTCGTTTTGTTTCTGGTTTTTGTTGTTTTGCGTTCCCTTTTTGTCTCGCTTGCGTTTTTTGTCTTATTTTTGTCATTTAGGGTTTCGCTGTATTCATTGTTTTGTGGTCAGGCATGTGGGTTTTGTAAAGCGTCTTGAGACAATTAGACCTGTAATGGCGCTATATAAATTCAATTCAATTTTATTTTTATAGCGCCAATTACAGGTCAAACTGTCTTAAGATGCTTTCCAGAACCCATATGAACCCCAGAGCAGCCCTAAGGAGACAGTGGCAAGAAAACACCCTTTAACAGGGAGAAGATTAAAAAAAAAGAAATAAAATTGAATTCAATATTGTTTGTCTCATTTTTTGTCGTTTTGTGTTTCATCTTTGTAATATTTTGTCTTGTTTTTATCTCTTTGTGTTTCCGTTTTGTCTCGCTTGTGTTTTTTGTCTTATTTTTATCATTTTGTGTTTTGCTTCATTTGTTGCTTTGTGCAGCGTTTTGTGTTTTTATTGTCTCGCTTGTGTTGTCTATTTCTTTGTTGTTTTTCTAACTTTTGATATTTTTGGTCTTGTTTACGTCATTTGTGTAATTTTTTTTCTCATTTTTTCTTTGTTTTGTCTCTTGTTTTGTGTCGTTTGTCTCATTTTTTGTCGTTTTGTGTCTCATCTTTGTAATGTTTTGTCTTATTTTTGTTGGTTTTTTTTGTCTTTTTTGTTTGATTTTTGTGGTTTTGATCTTAAAATGACTGTATTTTAATTCATCCAAGTCTTCCCTGATACATTTCCCTTCCCGGAGCCTCTCATTTGCTCTATTTTTTCACCTGCCGGTCATCGGGGCAGATTTACAGAGTCGTCTCATGGAAAAAGCCCCCCATCCCTTCCAGCACTTCCTCCACCCTGATTCATGTCAGTGTCGAGGGGAGACGCTTCTTACACTGTTAAACTGTTGTTCTGATTTTTAAAGCTTTGCATAACCTTTTTTTCCCAGTCTTTAAATGACCTCGGTCAGCCTGATGTTGAGTTATAGGAGGTTAGATTTATAAAGGCGATAGATGATGCAATAGAGATACTGTAAGGAATGAGGTTTAATCACTGATTTAGGGGTTTAGTGTTGGAAAAAAGACCCAAACTGAGTCACCAGACGCACATAGACATTCTTTTTTAAAACTTTTGTCTCTTTGTCATTGTGTATCTGCCTCCACTCACATTCACCACACACAGTCTGGAAAACAACACACTCACATTAAGTCAGTGACAGAAGTACAAAGGCAGACATGTGGTAGCAGTTAAGCAGACCTAAAGTAGACCTAACGTCAAGAAAAAATAACTGGAAACGGCTCACGGCTCCCTGTCAAATATAAATCAGCAGAAAGATACCTGTTGCCCCATATCCTTTATCAGGTTGTAATATGAATGTTTTCTTCATTATGTGAGATTAGCAGAGATATAAAACTGCTGCTCTAATTCACAAATTTTGTCTGTATAATAGCCAGAGAATATATATTTGGTTGGCATGAAATCTGGTAAGCAAAGGGAAAACACTTTCAGAGTTTATGATTCCCTGAAGATCCAAGCTGATTGCGTGAGTCAGTTTGGAACATGATGTACATTTAAATACTCCTTTGGTCAGCTCTGTCCCCACCAATGACTCTGAAGTTTTATGTTCATTTGGTTTCCATTTGGGGCGACGTTGAAGGATTTACCACACATTTCTGACTTTACGTCTTAAAGCTGGGGCAGGCATGTAGGAGTTCCAAAGGTAATTTAGATGTTAAATAAATCTTAATGTAAAGGCTTGAAAAGGCAAAAATATAATACAATTATATGTTTAATAATCACTCATGATTAATGTGTCAGTTACAATGTAAATCACACTTTTATATGGTGGAGTAAAGATTCAGTTCCCACCATGTGTCATGAGAGAAACCATAATTTATCTATAAAAAAATCATCTTAATTCCATTATAGCTGCCCTTTCCATCTTGAATCCTTAAGATACATGCATTTTCTTTCAAATATCTGTAAAATAACATGTTTTTTGCTGATTTAAAACCACTATGAGTAAAAGGAAGCAGCAACGAAATGTTATTTTTAAAAAAAAAAAGTATCTTAAAAAACAGTGGAATACTGTAACATTACATTACTTACAGATTAATCATGATGATGGATTAATCTGTGTTAATGCGTGCGTTTTGACAGTCTTAATATATTCTCAATAGTTTTGGTTTATGTTGTTTAAAAATAATGAAAAAAGAAGAGCTAAATCAGGAGAGTCAAACTCATCTTAGTCCAGGTTCCACATTCAGCCCAGTCTGATCTCCAGTGAACCGGACCAGTAAAACCACAGCAGAATAACCTATAAATAACCACAACTCCTAATGGTTCCTTTGGTTTAGTGCTAAAATGTTCGCATTTAAGGAATTATCTTTTTACAAAACATGAACAACCTGACATTTCGGAAGAAAAATAAGTTCAATTTCATCAACATTCAGCCTCAGTTTATCATTTCCACATTACCACTTCCAGATCACAGAGTGTCGACAAAGGAACACAACATTTAGTCATCTGGAACTGAACCAGAGAGGATTTACTGTACCAATACGACAAAAGTCAGACAAAAAACAAGACAAAAAACAAGACAAAATATGACAAAAATTAGCCACAAAACGACAAAAGAACAATGAACAATCTAGTATTTTAGTTTAAAAATGAGACAAATAATTATACAAATGACACAAAAAATGACAAAAGCGAGAAACAAACCGACAAAAAAATAGACAAACACAAATGAAACAAAAAAAACACAAAACGACAAAAACGACACAAAACGAATAAAGCAAAACACAAAATGACAAAAATAAGACAAAAAACACAAGCGAGAAAAAAGGACACACAAAACGACAAAAAACAGAAACAAACAACAAAAGTCAGACAAAAAAAAGACTAAAACGATCTACTGTTTTATTTTCTGATCAAAACAACTTGCCATGGTCTAGAAATGATTTTAAATTCATAGTTTTACTAATTTACAGTCTGCAGTTATTGTCTTTTCTGGAATTTTTACACTTTGAGGGCCGGATTGGACCCTCTGGAGGGCCACTTTCGGCCCGCGGGCCTCATGTTCGACACCCCTAATCTAGAGGAAATCTTTAGTAAAGAAGTAAAAATTAAACACAAAGTTTGGTTTACATTTTTGAATAACTGCATCTTTTGCAAGTGCCTTCATTGTTTCAACTGTTAACTGTAAAAACGAAAAAATGTCCAAACCATAATATATCTAAAATCTTCCATCAATACAAAACTTCTTTCTTTTTTCTTGCTAAACTGTTCTGATCATGTATTGAGATAATAGTCCTATAATAACACCAGTGGAGGACATGGCTGTGTGGTCTCCTTATCTCAGAAGCAGGAGGACAGACCAGCTACCTAAGTCAGACAGTCTTTCTTCCATTAGTGAAGCTCCCGTTGTTGCTTTCACAGCTTGTTGGCCCGTCTGAAGTTTTCGATCCAAGGCTCAGCGCTAACAGGCTGCAGCTTATCATGAAAGCAGAGGAATGCTATTGAACCTTCAGCACAAGTCTGCATCTCTTCCAGCAAACTGCCAACATTGAAAACAAAGACTTCAGAATCATGCTTGCACAATCGAGGGTCAAAACGTTGGGTCAGATGCTTGAAAATATTCCAAACAAAAAAGCTCATTTCTGACAGAACTGCATGTGGTCCTGGAATCACAGAATCTCTGTGTGAAAAACTGATGCTATGATTATGTAAATGTGTGTTTTCTGGTATGTTGTTGCATTGTTTATCTCAGCCAAACGTCATTCCTAAAGTTTGATTCCATCCCAGCATTCTTCTTGATTGTGTTGATTCAGGCTCTGAGCGAATGCAAAGTCTGATTAGTGCCAGAACCCTGAACCTGGTAGCAGATTTCTGCCACATGGAACAAGTGACACAGTGTAGTTGGGTTTTACCTTGATTCATTATGACACTGAGCAATTTAGGAGCAATTTCCTTCCAACGGGGGTTTTGGATCACGTTAAAAAACTCCAGGGAAGACTCAAAGATATCACACAATAAACCCTTCCTCCAGGCAGTGTGCTGCTTGAATACATTATTAGGAACACTTTTGTTTTGTATTCACACAGGAGAATACGCCTTTTCAAAATGTGAGTTAATGACTAAAATAAGCATTTCAAATGTCTGAGAGCTTCTAGACTGACAAATGAGAAACTTATGCAAATAGTTTGGAGAATCTGTTGGTGTCCAACAACCACAAGGCATGTTTTATTAAAAAAACTGATTAAAACAGCATGTCTAGTCTTTACGACTAAAAGGATCCATCTGATCATGTGTAGGGCTGCTTAGGAAAGGCTAAAGTACTGACCATGAAGTCAGGACTCATATGAACCAAAATAAAAACCAGAGATCCTTTCTCTGACAGCATTTTAAATCTATAATGGTCACAGATAGTCCCACACTGATGTTCCTCCATAACAACACAGTGAGTTTCTCTTCCAGTCTGGGTTTCTGTGTTCTAGGATTTAAGACAAATAAAAGTGAGAGACATCCTGACAGACAGTAATGTTCATCATTTTACTGAATAAACCCCCTCTCTGCATTGGCATCCTCCTCCTTAATGATCCTCAGCAGCAGCGGATGGAGTGATGGACGCTCCTTCTGAGGGAGTGATGGACGCTCCTTCTGATGGAGTGATGGACGCTCCTTCTGATGGAGTGATGGACGCTCCTTCTGATCCTTCTGAGGGAGTGATGGACACTCCTTCTGATGGAGTGATGGATGCTCCTTCTGATTCTCCTGAGGGAGTGATGGATGCTCCTTCTGATTCTTCTGAGGGAGTGATGGAAGCTCCTTCTGATCCTTCTGAGGGAGTGATGGACGCTCCTTCTGATCCATCTGAGGGAGTGATGGACGCTCCTTCTGATCCTTCTGATGGAGTGATGGACGCTCCTGCTGATGGAGTAATGGACGCTCCTTCTAATGGAGTGATGGACGCTCCTTCTGATCCTTCTGAGGGAGTGATGGACGCTCCTTCTGATCCTTCTGATGGAGTGATGGACGCTCCTTCTGAGGGAGTGATGGACGCTCCTTCTGATGGAGTGATGGACGCTCCTTCTGAGGGAGTGATGGACGCTCCTTCTGATGGAGTGATGGACGCTCCTTCTGAGGGAGTGATGGATGCTCCTTCTGATCCTTCTGAGGGAGTGATGGATGCTCCTTCTGATCCTTCTGAGGGATTGATGGACGCTCCTTCTGATGGAGTGATGGACGCTCCTTCTGAGGGAGTGATGGATGCTCCTTCTGATGGAGTGATGGACGCTCCTTCTGATGGAGTGATGGACGCTCCTTCTGATCCTTCTGAGGGAGTGATGGACACTTCTTCTGATCCTTCTGATGGAGTGATGGACGGTCCTTCTGAGGGAGTGATGGATGCTCCTTCTGATCCTTCTGATGGAGTGATGGACGCTCCTTCTGAGGGAGTGATGTACACTCCTGATGGAGTGATGTACGCTCCCTCTGAGGGAGTGATGGATGCTCCTTCTGATGGAGTGATGGACGCTCCTTCTAAGGGAGTGATGGACGCTCCTTCTGATGGAGTGATGGACGCTCCTTCTGAGGGAGTGATGGACGCTCCTTCTGATGGAGTGATGGACGCTCCTTCTGAGGGAGTGATGGACGCTCCTTCTAAGGGAGTGATGGACGCTCGTTCTGATCCTTCTGAGAGAGTGATGGACGCTCCTTCTGATGGAGTGATGGACGCTCCTTCTGAGGGAGTGATGGACGCTCCTTCTGATCCTTCTGAGGGAGTGATGGATGCTCCTTCTGATGGACGCTCCTGATCCTTCTGAGGGAGTGATGGACGTTCCTTCTGATGGAGTGATGGACGCTCCTTCTGATGTAGTGATGGACACTTGCGTTATTAATTTGCATTATTTGACCTTTGACTTTTCAAAAAAAATTATTTATGCCATTACTGTCTTTAAGCTGTCAGCTAACGCCATGCTAGGTTAGCATAGCTACAGCGATGTTATTGCTAACAGAAACAGACGGGAAGTAACTGAAGCTTGGTTAGCACAACTTTAGCAACATGCTTATAAACTTACCTGTTGGCTCTGCCCACTCCTGTAGTGTTACCTGGCTGTAGGTTACTCCTGTACCTGACTGAGGACTGATGGAGTCAGAGCACCTTGTTTTAATGAATGGTTCAACGACATCATTCAACAGCGTTTAATCGGCGTTTAATCAGCGGCCGATAAATCAGTCGAGACCTACTGTTAGTAAAAATAGCTCAACATTAATCATGGATGTTGACTGAAATGAAACATTATCAGGATACTGAAGTACATTTTTCAGCTTTCCAGATGCATAAAATGTCTGACCTTGTGATTCCTTTTGGAGCAGGTTAAAAAGTGAACAGCTCATCACTAGTAGGTGAACCTAACCTGTCTCACTAGAGTCTAACCCATACACTGTATATAAAGACATAACCTTTATATACAGTCTATGGTCTAAGCCCAGCTCACATTCCTTATTAGAGGCTGAATGTTTACAAGGTGCCGAAGCTCGCTGGTGTAAAGAAAAGGAACCTCTGGGGTCAGAACAAGAAAAATTAAGTGCCTCATTGCAAAACTAAAGGTGGCACAATTACCCAGTTATCATATTAGTTTGTTGGCGTTATAGTTTATTATTAATCCAGACAGGAAATAAAGCTGAATGAATCCCAGGGTTATTTATTGGGGTGTTTTTGTCTGTCTGATGCTTCATCATGGAGCCGCTAATAGCGCCCATGCCGTCACATCTGTGTGGAAACAGCTGGTGTTAGGGGAAGTGTTTGAAGCTGTGAGGGAGATTACAGCCTCACTAATTAGGTGAAAGGCCCTTTTCCTGGGTTGAAGACCAAAAACAATAATCTAATTGTCTGAGTCTGAGTGTTCCTGGTTGGGTGTCTTTGATCCGACACTGATGAACGGTAAACAATGATAAAAGTGTTGTCCTCCAGACATCTGAACGCATGTGGCCAGCGATATAAAAGGAACAATTCATGCACCTGAACTGAAGCCCTGTTTGCCACGAGAAGTCTTCAGGCACGGAATTGACTCATTGCTCATAAAGTGTGTAATCGTACGGGGGTTTCCAGCCGTTGACGTCCACGGGGGGCGTATTTACCTGAGCCTGGCAGAGGAAAGGCGCTCAGCATGCGGGGACCTGAGCAGCTCCAGGAATCATGCCGTCCCCTCATAGTAAATCACGTAGCGGTAGGGGTCGTTGAAAAACTTTAAACGTCTGAGTTGGTATTTCCAGCTAAACATCTCATTCCTGGACACCAGCTGTTTGGCAGAGCAGAAGCCGGGCTGTATATCTGTGGTGGGTTTCTGCTTAAGGTAGCGGTGCTGTGGATTCTTTTTCAGATGTTGTTGTTGAGGGTACGAGATGTCTGTTCTATCTTTAGTGAGTCTGGTGTAAATGATGGGGCTGTCTGTAGTGTGTGTGTGCAGATTATTGAATGTTAAATCGTCCAGATACAAACCAGAGCATCACCTGTCATCATGTAACTTCATTTTAAGCCTATTCTAAAGGTGGCACAGGTTATCAGATGTTTAACTTTATGATCAAAACGATGAAAGTCAGACAAAAAACACAAAGAACAACAAAAACAAGACAATATATTACAAAATGACAAAAACAAGAAACAAAATGACAAAAAATGAGACAACACGAAACAAAACAAAACAGACAAAAATGTGACAAAAAAGTTACAAAGTGACAAAAAAAATGGACAAATGACAAAAGGACAAAAGCAAGAAACAAAATGACAAAAAATGAGACAAACGACATGAAACAAAACAGACAAAAATGTGACAAAAAAGTTACAAAGCCACAAGAAAATGGACAAACGACAAAAACGAGACAAAAAATGACAAAAGCAAGAAACAAAATGATGAAAACATAGGCAAACAACACAAGCAAGACAAAAAACACAAAACGCTGCACAAAACAATGAATAAAGCAAAACAACAAAAACAAGATAAAACATTACAAAAATGAGACACAAAATGACAAAAGAACAATGAACAATCTAGTATTTTACTTTCTGATCAAAACAACTTTTCATGGTCTAGAAATGATTTTAAATTTATAGTTTTACTGATTTACATTCTGCAGTTAATGTCTTCTCTGGAACTTTTATACTTTGAGGGCCGGATTGGACCCTCTGGAGGACCGCTTTTGGCCCACGGGCCACATGCTGGACACCCCGGGATTAGAGGTAATAGCTCATCTACGTTCTATATCAGACTAAAATCCAGATTTACTGTAGATGTTTTGGTGTTTTTCTTTTAGATCTAATTGTGATCTTAGTGGACTGTAGACTGCAGCTAAGCTGAGCAGATTTATTGTTTAAATGTGTTTTTAATTTTAAGTGCTTTTACTTTCTAAACAAAGTCTGTGCTCGACAACATCGGGTGACCAAAGACCCTAAAAATAAAAAATTTTACTTAAAAAATTTCTCATCTAGTTAAACATTTTTCAAAATGTCTTTGTTCTTTGATTAAAAACTCTTCTCAAGTTACATATTTAGAGGGTTTTATTTTGTAAGAATCCACTCTTCCTGCCCTAGAATGGCTTCGAGTTGATTCTACACAATCACAGGTTATAATATTGGAGTTATTCAGCCATGTATGCTTGAGGGGAAGCAGAATAATGATGCAGACATGCTATCCCGCAAGTGGACAGGATTGATTCCGTAGTTTTTTGTTTTTTTCTTTTTAAACCGGTCACAAGCGTGCTGACATTTTAAAGTGGAAATGCTCAGTCTGGTTTCTAGATGATTGCTATTTAGATGTGTCTTCTAACTAATAAAAACCACCACATAAACATGTAAACATGAATGTTAAGAATTTTCACTAGAGGGGTCTTTACTTTCACAGAGGTTTCCCAGTTTAACCAGTCTGTTAGTGATGTTTTTATTATTTCTAGGGACAGATTTTGCTCCATTGCTTCCTCCATCCAGATTTCTCCAGCCGTTCTGGTGACCCAGAAACCCTCCCATGAAGGCCAGCTGCTGTAGCCTGCAGGACATTAGTACCCCAAATCACACATTCATGTTTATATTTTAGATTTCCACAGTGTCTGGGGGCCTCTGATTTTCGGGTTAGCACTGGACCTGTAGTTTGGTCAAATATCCATCTCCAATAGTTTATTCTACAACATGCAACCAACACGTATGCAACAAAAACTCAGAGCAGTGATTATTTTAACCATGTTAGGTTCAGTCTGTCTAGATGATGCCCTGATGTAAACTCTGATGTGTTTTAATATGATGTTGTTGCATTCTGAAGAGTCTAAACTTGTTGACCACCTGTGATCTTCTCCCAGTACTTCCATGGGTTTTCCTACCGTATGATTCACCACGCAGATGCCAGTTTGGCTCTGAACTGTAACGTGTTAACGAGTTGTCAGCCCTGGGAGTGACTTTTACTGAATGTCAGCTGGGATTAGATCTGTGAATGTATGGACTGTTCTATTTACATTATAATCACGAATATCCTTTACTGCTGTTCCTGTGTGCGTGGTGAGCATTTAAATGCATGCAGGGGTAATCAGACTCTACAATGAGAGCAGGTTGTGTTCCCTGAGAGGCCCTCTGTCTTCACAGATGTGTTTAAACACAATGTACAGCACAAAGTAGAACTGAATCAGACACCTTCTGCTTGCCAAATTAAATAGTTCTTTGAAAAATACAAACATAGTTAGGGAAACTGAATCTGTCCTCTCCAGAGCAAACCAGCTGCCAAGCCTGGTACGATAATAAACAGAAGGTCTAAACTCTGGTCGGAACAGTAGCTGCCAGGGTGTAAAACAACAGAAAATATCGTCACACGTAGACTTTCCCTTTGGAAATACCATGCCACAAGATGTGTTGAATGTGTTGTCATAAGGATTGCGTTTAAAAGGGCTGTGAGAAGGGCTTAACTTGGTGTTTGTGCGGTCAACCTGCAGCAGATAATTACGCATAAGCTTTGTGAAACCTAATAATTACAAGCAGAAAATTGTAGACGGTTTGGTTTTCCACTGAGATCCAAGAGGAGAAGAAAGCCTGCTAGACTTTTTTCCATCTGGCTCACAATGAATGTAAATCCAAGCGCAATGAAACACAAATGTGTGTTCTCTGAGGATGAAGACATGACGGAGGCAGGAGTTTATTTTAGGCCACAAGTCAGAATGACCGAAGTATCTGAGAGAGTTGTGAGCTGCTTGATTGGATGTAGGAATGTGGTGAGTGACTGAAATTCAGTTTTTGTGTGTCTCTCCTGGAGGGTAACACTACAAGGCTGAGGCTGTGTATTATAAGCCTCTGAATGTCTGTCACCCAGAACTATATGGTTCACATTCTTAGGAAGCAGACGGGGGAAGAATCCTTCCTGACATATAACACCTTACTGCGTCTGTGGAAGTAACTCCATACGGGCAGCGAGGCTTTGGTTTAAGCTGGGTGTTGAGAGACATGGCTTTGCCCCCAATCTGGATGTGTGAGCTTTGCAGTGTTCCTTTGTCGTCCATCTTGTGGCGTGCGGCTTTAGTTTCCACATTAGTCTATTTCCCACTATTGCTACTGGCACAACTCAACCTGCACGAGGCTCCGCCAGAGATCTGGAAAAGTTAGCATGACTCACTCAGGCTCAGACAGAAACATTTACGTCTCTCTTTCTCTGTAGGTGCTGCTTCAATATGTTCACGTTTTTCTGTATATTGGATCTCATTATTACTAATGAGTTTGTATAAATGACCAAATAATAAGACAAAGCTGTCAGACTGCTAAGAAAACTTAATATTGATGAAAGAAGCATTTCTTTGATTCCTCTAAAGATTCTGATTGAGTTTCCGTCTAAATCTCTAAAACTGATTTGGACCTGCACGGTGGCTGAATGCTGAGTAAGGCGCTCTGAGATGGATGTAATTACATCCTCAGACCAGTTAATAAGAGCCCAATAAATCAGCATTGCAGAAACTCCAACCAACGTTTTTGTTCTTCTGCTTTATGTTGTGTCATCGGGATCAGTGCTGCGAGACATTTTTGGCGTTTTGAACCAGGAGCATTAAATGTCACATCGAGACTAAAAACTAAAGTTAAATCCAACATGTCAGGATTCATTATGTGACGATGCAGAAGAAGACTTTGCTGATTAACGAATGCTGGAAAGTTAAAGGTGCAGAAAGAGATCTGTTGTTTTCCTTGGGCAGACCAACTCCACAGCAAGCCGACAAAACCACAGCTATGATATATGCTGTCATTAGCTACTGAATGTTTGTCAGGGGATGAGAATTAATCCGTCTCTGAAGACGTTCTGCCACCTGACGAATATCTAATGCATAAGAATATCTAAAAATCTTATATTCACTTTGTTTCAACTCTGCTTTGGTCTCTACCAGCTGCTGCTGTAGGGACTGTCTGGTTTATAATGATGTTCGATGGAAAACCAAAAAGTGTCTAAAAGAGCCACACAGATCTACAGGGTATGGCATTAGTAATTACCGTATTGGCCCGAATATAAGACGGCCCTGATTATAAGACGACCCCCTCTTTTTCAAGACTCAAGTTTGAAAAAATACTTTTTGAACACCAAATTAATTTTTATACAGAAAATAATTACAGTACATCTGAAACAAATGATTATAACAATATATTTGAGAGAAAAAGCATGTTATTTTGCCTCATTCAAATCTTAATATCTGAACATTTAAATATGTAAACTAAAGTGCAAGGTACATTCGTAAATGAATGGCTTCTGGTTTCTTCTCTTTTCTTTCTTACCGCTATTTTTTATTTTTCTTCTTCGTGCTACCGCTATTTTTATTTTTATTCTTCGTGACAGGGGTTCGCTTTGGCCTGGGGAGTAAAGTTCAGCATTCGCTTCAATGATATCTGGCGCCATCTAGCGTCGTGAATGGGTATAATGTTTAGACCCCGAATATAAGACGACCCCCACTTTTTCAGTCTTATTTCAATGCAAAAAACACCGTCTTATATTCGGGCCAATACGGTAGTCATCTCATTTTCTTCTAAACATAGTGAAGTATGTAGATTTTACAGCATAGCTTTTATTTCAGTAATAAGCAGTGGTAGGAATAACAGCGTTAGAAGAAACAGCGTTACTAACGGCACTATTTTTTCAGTAACGGGTAATCTGATTACTATTTTCATCGTTACAACGCCATTGTGACAATTAAATGGGACGTTATAAACTAAAGCTCCTCATTGAAGCTCTTGTCGTCTGACTTGGTTTTCAGCCACAAGAGCTGGAAAGCTGTTTATTATTTTCTTTGGTGAGGGAAGGCGAGATAACCATGATGATGACTGGCTCAGATAGAGGAAGCTTTCATGGTCAGCCAATCAGAGGCAGAGTTCAGTTTACACCCAAACTAGCAGAGGTGAGCTGCAGCAGTCTGCAGGGAAAGTTGGCATTTTCAAAGCGGAAGCACCGACACTACTTTATTCTGCTTGATCTAAAAGGCCAGAACATGCATGTGAAGTGAACTTTATGTCCTGGAGAGAAGTGTTTGTCTGTTGTCAGAAACTCTAATCTAATGAAGCATCTCTCAACGACACCGTTTCTACTAAACTAGAGTCCAAAAACACATTGTTGACTCTGTTGATGATGATAGCAAGAAAGGTGTGGCTAACCGGAGCCACGCCGTCCAAGCAGCTGAAACTGGGTTTTTCTGCTTCAGCTTCACAAAAACGTGACACAGACTGAGCTGAATGGAATGATAGGCTGGTATGTTGTAGAGAACATGCGCCGATATCAACAGTTGACTCCTTCAGTGCTCTTGTTGATAAAATCCCGGGGAGATCAGGAGCCGGACGCCATGCAGAAAGACATTTTCTAAATGCATCGATGCTGAGTAGCTAAAGTTAATGCTGAGCTCAAAGGGATTTACAGAATTAGATTATCTAACTTTATGCAACTGACTGTGAAACCTGTTTAGAAAAAATCCAAATTCTTGGACATATTTAAACTAAAAGAAAAAAAAGAGTAATGCAATAGTTACTTTCCCTGCTAACTAGTTAGTTTTATAGTGGAGTAATTAAGTTACTCACTCAGTTACTTTTTGGAAGAAGTAACTAGTAACTATACTTACTTTTTAAAAGTACCGTGCCCAACACTGGTAATAAACAAATATGTCAGGAATTAGTTCTGTGGTCGCCTCTGTTCGAGCAGCGTCTAGCGTCTTTGATTAAATCACCAACTTCAGCAGCTGCCGGAAGAAGCTGAAGTCTTTTTGTGATTTGAACCAAGATAAAAACATTCACTCCTCCAGGCTGCACAAAGAAACTACATCTGCATCAGCATTTGTGTTTATTTCATCATAAACTGGTTTTGAATCCATATCATATCCATAAAACTCACCAGGTCACTTTAATGTTGTTTTTCTTCCTTCATAGCAGTAGTCTCTGAAACCTAGCCTAACCCTAACCCAGCTTTTGTTCGTCTAGTTCCTGCTGTCTGAGCTCGTGGTGATCCTTGAATACTGTCTCATCTCTTCATCAGACTGTGACTTGATTTATCTGGAATGGTGTTAAAGCTGTGTGGATGAAAAAAAACAGAGATATTTATTCCTTTTCTGGACACACTGTTTGAAAAGCTCCTGTCCACAGCCTTATATTTGTTTCATCTTTGCATAGTTTAAACTTTTAAGGGATTTTGAATTTGTTTGTTTTTTTGTTCTTGAACAGAATCTGGAAGTTTGCTTTGCTCTCGCTTTGTCACTGTTAAAAATATTCATGATGTTGAAGTCTGGAACTCCCTTTAAAATGGCCTAAAGATGCATTCCTCTAACGACCAGTCAATGCTGAGGTGACTGAGGAATCAAATTCTCCGATCCTGGACACACTATGGGGCCTTTTTGATGTAATAGTCAAGATACTGATGGAAGGCATTGCCCCAGTTTATCAATTATCTGCTTTATTGTGACATTCTTTGGCATTATTTATGGTAACTTCTATCTTGGGACTGATTCAAGCTCTCTGTGATCCTGAAATGAATCTTCAGGCAAAGAAAATGGATGATAGAATTTCTATTTTTCTTCCACCTCTGCTGATTTACCCCAGAATTAACTTAAGTCCAGCGTATAACTGTGTGTCCGACTTGGCGTTCCCAGAGTTACCACAGTGACTTACACATAGCGATATGTGGGATGTATTCCATGTTTCTGCCTCAGCTTAGCTCTGAGTACACCGTCTCTGAAGCTCTCAGATAGAGTTTACATGTATGATAGTTTGTTTATTCTACACGCCATCTTTAGGAAACATCAACAGAACATGCACAGAACAGACACAGATGCATCCACACAGAGATGCTTTCTGTGTTTGTTTTCTCATCACAGTATAATGTTGCTCATATGTGGAGTCCATACCGAGGATTCATCCTGAAAACATACAGAAACATGAAGAGACGTTTCCAGATTCGCTGTAAGCCTCAAAATCATTCAACAAACAGCTTATGTTCTGCAGAGTAACAGAATTCTGCGTTGTGGCCTCAGAAAACCCATTGAATTTCTCCCAGCCTGCATTCTGTCACTCAGGTTCTGCTCAGGCTGCTTTCATCTGTGTTCCTGCAGATTATTTCATATCTGCTGAAACAGACACGACTTTAATCAGAAGTTACTGGGATAAGGACACGCTTTGACATTGGATGTTTTTATTTGTGAGACACTGTGTTTAACATTTGCAGCAGTGTTTTTAATTTAGGTACAACTTGAAATTCCCTTTAGTATCATCTCCAGGGCCAAGTTAGGCCACTTTATGTTTTTATTTCACAACATTTCAAATTCTTCCTGTTTAAAATTTTTATATGAAAACTGTGACTGAACCCCAGGAGCCTAATGGTTAACTTCCTCGCCAGTGTAATTCAGTTCAGTTCAGTTTTATTTAAATAGCACCAGTTACAGGTCAAACTGTATCAAGACGCTTTCCAGAACCCATATGAACCCCCAGAGCAGCCCTAAGGAGACAGTGGCAAGAAAACACCCTTTTAACAGGGAAAAAAGTGTAGCCTTATTTCATCCTGATTTTATAAATCTATATTTAATACCTAATAGAGATGTTAGATAATATCAGCCCACCGATATTATCGGCCTGATATTGGCATAAAAATGTAAAATCGGTCAGTATCATTATCGGGGGGTTTTTTTTGTCTGTCATGAAAACCAATAAAATAATCGCTAGATTTACTCATAGAGGGAGGGAGAGTGTCAACTGTTGTTTGAGACAATTTTTTTTTAAAAG
The DNA here is from genome assembly GCA_027123335.1 of Amphiprion clarkii. Classification (NCBI taxonomy): domain Eukaryota; kingdom Metazoa; phylum Chordata; class Actinopteri; family Pomacentridae; genus Amphiprion; species Amphiprion clarkii. Next base: position 27,817,792 of record CM049567.1, on the reverse strand, counting down.
GCATTTTTTTCATAACTTCATTAGTTTTCTTATTTTACAGACAATGTTTCCATCTGAAAGCCTTGTTGCATCTGAGAATGCATCCAATGGAACATCACAATAAAATCAGGCCTGATGTGTTAATTCCATCACAGGAGATATGTGATGTTACCTGAAATTAGTTAAACAGCCCACAGATATCGGTATGGGATGATATCGGAATCAGAAATTGAGAGTTGGACGATATCGGCATATCGGTTATCGGCAGAAAAACCAATATTGGACATCCCTAATACCTGATAATGTTGTATGCAAACACTACAGAACTATGGCAAACGACTTGAATGAGAAATAAAATTGCATAAATCACTTATTTGCATGAAAATACAGGACATTAGATACATATTTTGGGGGAAAATAGTTTAAAGTGTATTTTTTTTAAATTAAAAATAATTTTAATAATGTAAAAAAGGTGCTCCATGTGTGCAATCTATAAAATCTGAGTGATGCTCCCTAACTAAGAATTAGTCATTTATACGAAGACTCTTTAATTTAGTATTTGGCATTATGTTCTTTCTCCTTTCTATCACATTTTATTTGCTATTTCTGACCGAATGAAAACATATGTACACCAGAGTATTAGTAAATGTGAACCAGTGATCTTAAACTGACAAACCTGTGAGGATAATACATGAAGTTCTCATTGGTTCAGGTATCTTACAGCCCATAATGCTCACAGAGTGCTCTTCCCAACACGTTCTCCTGGTTAATGCTTTATGCAGAGGCTACTTGCTGGAATCTCTCCCTGCCGTCCTCACAGCAGAAGATATGCTGCCAAAAACGAGCTGCAGGAACGGCAATATGTTTCAGAAAGTTCCTCGGAGGACTTTGAGTGAGCCCTGTGTTGCATAAAACCATTCATTGTTTCAGTCTGACCCTGCCTTCCTTGGCTGTGATTTATGGAAAGTAACATCTCCCCGGGCAGTAACCCTCGGCATGTACGGCCGAATGTTTGAAGAACAACTTCCAAGAAATATCTCAGGCAGTAACAGAGAACTGGAGTTGACTTCTGGACATAGGATTTTTCATTTCATTTCATTTATTCATTTATTTTCGTATTAATGTACATTTTCATGTAAATACGATAGATTGTAGCCATACGGCTAATTTCCGTCTCAAGTCCCATTCGATTGAGAGTGTGCATGGAGACTGCATGTGGAACTTCTAGTATCAGGAGATGTGGGAGGTTTCATACCCACATCTGAAAGTCTGAAGCTGTTCTCCCAGCTGGTTTATCTTTTTCAGTTGCTCCTTCATATGATCTTGTTTCTTCAGATCTTTTTCTCTGTGCTGAAGTCTGTTTTCTGAGACAGAGAGGGATATGGTTTCCCTATTTCACAAGAAAAAAACCTTTATGGTTTTAAAATCAGAGTCTTTGGTCTATTCATGAGTATTGGCAGGTTTAGGGAAAATAAGGGACACTATTTGAACTTGTGTCTCTTAGCAGGTGGTGTTTAAGTTTGTATTTTACTGAGTTGGGATAATGATCTGGATGTGAAAGTAGCCCATTGTTGGCTAACACGTGACCCATAGCACCTTCAGAAGCTGGAAATGTGGCTGTATGTCTGTCAGCTTGGATTTATGCTGTTTTTCGCCCCCCTGTGGTCAAAAATCAATTAATGAAGCCTTAAAGTGTTGGCAACTGGCCTTTGAAGACTGTTTCCCAGTGATGAATTGTCCCAAATGGGTTTCTTTCCTGAAACACCGAATCACACTTAAAGACTCTTGTGAAAACAGTCATATTTGAGTTGAAAAATCTGCCTCATTCCACTCTGACCTCGGATGTCCAACAGAAGTGATGAAGCGTTAGACAGAAGCAGCTGAAGGAAAGCCCCAGCAAGTGGCCTTGGAGGTCTCAGACTTGACAACGTTCTAGCTGGTAGATGCCGGGTCTCAGCATGAGGCAGGGTTAGGGTTAGGGTTAGCCTGAACTCTGATGACGGCTGGATATTCACCTCTTTATGCCTGATCTCGGAGGACGTGTTCCTCTCCAGCCTGAGGAGAAGGCGTATATCGCACACAAACAGATAATCCAGGGGTGATTGAGGTAATTGCTTGCAGCCCTGGAGAGGTGAGGTAAGTGCAGCTCCTGTTCAGTATTGATTTCAGGCTTCACAGTTGGTCTCTGTATGGCTTAGATGTGCTCTGGGGGAGGGAGAAAAGAGTTTCAAAACCTAATTTTTCACACTCCGTTTAGCTCGCCGCTGGTCCCCCTCCTAACCCCAGGACCCCCTCACAGAGCCACATATCTACATGGTAATTTTGGTTAGCAGCAAAGCATTGGGGAGAACTTCTCACCGCCCCCCTCGGTCTCTAAACTCTGACAGAAAGAGTCTGTAAATGGCACTGGCACACTGCCTCCATTCAGAGAAGCAGACCTTCATTTAATTACAGGTTCCTCTCTGATCTATCATTCGTCTGGACCCACAATACTGACTGAAACTATTCTTGTTATGAAACTTTTCATGTTTATGGAGAAGTTTTTCATGTTATAATGACTGCCAAACCCCTATAAATTCTTGATTTTTTTCCTCTCCAATTTGGGAATGTTATATTCCCATTGATGGGCAAAGAACACGGTCTTTTAAAACGGTTCTTTGTTGTGTTGTCTTGTTAGTCTGCCTGAGGAACTCACTGTATGCTCAGAATATAACCAGGTAGACCCACAACTTAATGCCAGAGTCACGTAATAGTCCAGGTTCCACATCCAGTCCAGTCTGATCTCCAGTGGACCGGACCAGTAAAACCACAGCAGAATATCCTATAAAAAACTACAACTCCTAATGGTTCCTTTGTTTTAGTGCTAAAAAGTACATCCTGAAAATATGCACATTTAAGGAATTATCTTTTTTTTACAAAGCATCATGAGCAAACTGAAATTTCTGAAGAAAAATAAATTAAATTTCATCAATATTCAGCCTCAGTTTATCATTTCCACATTACAACTTCCAGATCAGAGTATCTACAAAGGAACACAACATTTAGTCACCTGGAGCTGAACCTCGAAGGACTGGTTTACATTGGTTTTATATCTCCGAAGGATTTACTGGAGGATCAATATGACAGAAGTCAGACAAAAAAAAGACAAGAAGCAACAAAAACAAGACAAAATATTACAAAAATGAGACCGAAAATGACAAAAAAAATGGACAAACGACACAAGCGAGACAAAACAACGAATAAAGCAAAACACAAAATGACAAAAATGAGACAAAAAACACAAGCAAGACAAAAAGGAAACACAAAGCGACAAAAACATGAGAAAAACAAAAGTCAGGCACAAAAAACAACAAAAACAAGACAAAATCTTACAAAAATGAGACACATAACAACAAAAGCGAGACACAAAATGACAAAAATGAGACAAATGACAAGAGACACAAAAATAAACAAAGCGACAAAAAAATCGGCACAAACGAGACAAAAAATGACAAAAGCGAGAAACAAAATGACAAAAACGATACAGAAAACAATGAATAAAGCAAAACACAAAATGACAAAAACTTGAGACAAACGATAAGTCAGAAAAAGACAAAGAACAACAAAAACAAGACAAAATATTACAAAAATGAGACACAAAATGACAAAAGAACAATGAACACTCTAGTATTTTACTTTATGATCTAAACAACTTGTCATGGTCTAGATATTATTTTAAATTTAAAGTTTTACTGATTTACAATCTGCAGTTCATGTCTTCTCTGGAATTTTTACACTTTGAGGGCCGAATTGGACCCTCTGGAGGACCGCTTTTGGCCCACAGGCCACATGTTGGACACCCCTGGTTTAAGACAAGGGAAACATGTTAACATGAAATGCAGACGTGTGTGCTGTATCATGGAATATCACTTAGCTTCACCGAATAGTAGCCGATGCGTATCAGTAATACTGTGTGCATAAACAGTCCTACAGGCACCACAGCAGCACTGGGCGTCATTTCCTGACTTAAAAGTAGAAACAAGGGGCCAGCAGTCTACTGAGCAGCAGTGATGAAGGACTAAATCCAGTGAGCTTTTAAGCACCCTTAATGAAAGCAGGTCTTGATTTTTCAGTTAACCTAAGTGGTTTCAGTGCACATACTGGCCTGATTTGTGTGATCTGTGTTGAAATGAAAAGGGACCGTGACTGCAAACTCGGAGGAAGTGTCTTTTTAGAGCCAAAGATGTAAGTTTGACAGATTTTCAGATACACGGCAGCTGCGTAGGTGATAGATATGAGTACGGTTTTGCCTGGCTCAGAACACGTGACAGCGTGCATGAGCGATCCTCGTAACGTAAAGGCAATGAGTCTGTGTTATCTCATTTGGTAGAAATCTGTTATTTCTGACCATTTGATGGACAGAAATGTTTATTATTGCTTGACTAAATGAAACCCCAATTAACACAACAGGTTAGAATCGATACTCTCCTTTCACAGAAGACATGGCCGCTGGTGATTTTCCTTTGGCTCAAACAAACCTTTTTGGGAGGTGCCAAAAATTCCTTTATGCAAGGAAAAGCCTGTATCAGATCTGGAAATGTGACAGACTCGTCATTATTGACTTCATGATGAGTTTCTCGTGCTGTTTGACTGTCGCTCACTGTGGGAAGATATTTTCCAAGGCTTTTGTTCTTGTTCCGTGCTTCATTTGTTGCTTCAGATTTTTATATTAACCTGTCGCATCCTGTAATTCTGACCTCCCTAGTTTTCTTTACCTAGTTTTCCCTTCTACCAACATAGTAGCCAAATTAGCTCACTCTTTCACCTTCCTGATGCTGACACCAAAAACACCAACCACCATCTTCTCCGAATCCAGCTGAGCTTGGTAGTTACATGGTTGACTGATTATGCAGCTAGTCTTTCAGGGGAGACGTCATCCAGATATAATCAGTGGAGCATCAACAGTGATTTTCCCTGTGTGCATAGAGGAGTCTCACCAAATTAAAACTAGTTATATCTTCATTTGTGCAACTATGACACCCTAAACCTGGAATAGTTGATTTTTTGACCATGTGGACACCGAAGAACAAGCTGTAAACACAACACCTAACAACCTAACCCTACAACACCAACAGACTTTGGTGTTGTAGTTTTTCCATATGCTGATAAATCCATTTATACCACGGAAAATGGATAAAGTAAAAAGTTACTTCAATAAAACATTAAATTGGCAAAAAATAACGACTTCGTATAAAATTATTATTTAAGGAGTATTGAACACTGCTAACAAGCTACAGCCTTCCTGTCGTTCTATTAATCTCTTCACATTGGTTTTATATCTAAATACCTGCTCTGCATGACATAGTGGCTTCTCCATGCAGTATTAACAGGCTGTAAACGTGTTTATTTCTGCTGTAAAGTTGGTATTTTAACATGGTGGTCTATGGGAACTGATTCACTTTTGGAGGAGCCTCTTGTGGACATTTGAGGAACTGCAGTTTTTGACGTTTCTGGCTTCATTCTTTAGCCTTGGAGGTTGCTGTTTGGTAATATTAATTCTGTTATGAGCATAAAGAATACTATCTTATTCTATTCGTGGAATATGCACTCCAAATTTAGCTTCAGATCACTGCTTCATATATACCATCTGCACATTTCTTCATCTAACTCCTGCATAAGCGGCTCATTATGACAAAAACAGGTGTTAATATATTCTATTCATAACACAGTCTACATCCATTGCCAGTTTAAAACCCATTCTCAGACAGGTGTTAATGTATTCTGTTCATAACACAGTCTACAGTCACTGCCAAACCAAACCAGCGTGAAAATGTGGCCTACGTAAAGAAAAGATGTTCATTTATGACATGCGGCGGTTAAGCAGAGAAGTGGAGCTCTAGGTTACCACAGACTGATTTCAGGAGAGTTAATGTACACAAAGTATGTCCTATTACGTAAATGGGATCATTATATGTTCTGCAATAGGACTGGAGGATATGAGGGAACATGCAAACCGCCATCTGCGTTCCTCCATTAATACTTAGTTCGTGGTCGTCTTCCTCCGTTAATACTCCGGTTAGTTTGTGGTCGTGCCATGATGATAGCATTTAGTGGTGCATAGAGTCTGAAAGAAGACGGATTGCTGTGTGTGAGTTTCTTTTTTTTTTTTTAGATTACTATTAGGCTTTTCCAAACATATTTTGGAATGACTGATGTGTTGCATAAGCTGGACCCATTTATATGTTTAATTAATGTTCTCTATTTAGTCTAAAGACAATGCTGTTAGAATTTTGGTGTTGTTACGTCACTTAATGTTTAGTTTTTGTCCAATTCTATTTCCTTTTCTGTTGTACATTAACAGCTCAACCCTTATAAACTTTAAATGTTTGTGTCTACTGGAGAAGGCTTTGATTTCTTCAGCCAGTGGAGCTGAGCTGAATGAGAGTATTCCTGCCTGCTGTCGGACTGGACCTCCTTCTTCTCCTTCAGTCCCTCCTACTCCCCCTGAGATATAGGCAGCGCTTTAACTGGGAGTCAATCAGAGTGGATCTTTAACTGGCTGCCACACACTCAGCATCACTATGGAGTACTACTGCTTCGTCCTGCTCTGGATCTGCAGCCAGCAGTTAGGTGAGTTAAAGCTGTTTATATACGGGTGTGTGTGCTGTTGTTAAAGTGTGTGTATGCATCTTCAAATGCTTGTGTCGTACTAATGTGTAAATAAGAGCTTCTTTCTTTCCTCCTGTAACTTTGCAACAGAATAACGGTGCTCTAATTGTTAGTTATACTTTAACTCGTTCCAACAACAACTGGAAAATTTGAGACTGCTGCTTCAGAATGGTTTACATGACCTACATTAAATCACTGTTTTGTTGGTATTTTAAGTCCACACGTGCTAATGTATCCCACATTAGAGCAGTGGTGAATGAATGGCTGTTTGTGTGATCATAACCTGACATCTTGACCCAGTATCACGGTAAGAGGCAGGAAGGCAGAGATCAGTGGCTTTACCCAAAGATATGTTGTCTCCCGAAGGTTCACAGAGGTGCTCTGCATCTCCCTGGAAGCAGGCATGTCCTCTCAAATGAAAGCTGATGCTATATCCTCACAGTGGAGTTTCCAGCGGCTGCAGCTTTGCTGGTGCTTGGCCAGAAATGTGGTCAATTAGCAGTGAAATCACTCTAGCAGCAACACATCCAGACGGACTGGAGGAACAGAGGGACGGGGCCAATAAAAGGCACCGAAAGCGTTATTTTAAGTCGCATAAATTCATATACAGTTGCTACAAATTCAAGACAGGCTCATTAAATCTCATCCACAGTAGAGATCTCTCAGTATTCCATGAATTGCAGCCACAGCATTTAAATTCTGTGCTGGGAGAAATTTCCATAAAATTCCATGCATGTTGTCAACATGGCTTATTATCGGCTGGTAGCACCGGATTAACTTGTTTGACGCCCAGGTAGACTTTAGAAATTAATAAATCTTCAATTTCAGACATTGGGTAAATAATAGAGAACCAAGGTGTGGAAGAGAGGAACTCTTTGTTATAAATATTTGGTTTTATTTTGGAATTTGTTGGAGCAAACCTTTGGACTGATGCCACAGTGAGGAGGACTCTGACCTTGAAGCTGTGGAGAACTGACTGGATGCTGGCTGTGGTGGGAGATGTTTTGGCAATAAGAAGGAGGCTGCGTTTTAATCTGCTGTCTGTGGACTCCTGGGAATGTTGGACCAGTGATCCCATCCACATAACTCGACTGAGGCGTCATTTCCCTCATAAGCACTCATGTTCTCATTAGCACTATTCCATCGGGATATGTCAACTCTTTTTTTTTTCTCGTGTGAATATTGTTTTCCCAATCAAGCTTTAATGGAAAGTTCCTCCTTGAGTTCCATATCAGCACTGAAGGTGAAGAGTGCACTCAAAAATGACAAAAACAATCAATTACTGGCATTTTTTTCAACAAATTAACTACTACTGGAGAGCCTCCAAAATACAAAATGTACGGTCAATTAAGTCACAAATTACAGCGTTCCAGTTTCTGACAGGATTAAAAAAACAATCCAGGAGGTGTCCTGATGAAGAATGTAGAGGCCAACAACATTATTATCTTTGTGGGTGAAATTCAAAGTGAATGGTAGCAGTCATGGTCAGTGGGAGGCTGGGTTTACATCATCTTCATCCTCATCTAAGATGTTTTTGTGGTCAGACTGAGCTCAGTTTCATCACTGAGATACTTTTCTATGAAGCTTTGCATGTCACGCCACAGGACAGGTATCAGCTTATTGTAACCATTATACTACAGAAAGCATTACCTGATTTAGTCACAATTTAAAGTGCAGTTACTGATTTGGCTGCTAGGACCCAGAAGAACCAGACAGACACTTTTAATGTTGATGCTTTTAAATGCAAGAGAGTCGACGTTTGGACAATGCAGTTATGTAGCATTGGCTGTAACCATGAAGCTAAAATATCACCTCATGCCGTCGCTAACATGGACCAACGTTAGCTGCAGTCTGAAATAATTATTCATCCTCCTGATGGTTTAAGATAAGATAGTCCTTTATTTCTCCTCACACCAGGGGAAATTCACATTTCTACCAACTCCTGAGAAAAATCTCTCTTTTAGTTGTTCAGTGATCCATTCTGTTCACCAGCTAGTGCCTGCATTTGTACTTCTGCCATTTTACTACTCCGCAAAAGAATGCAGCAGATTTATGTGACGATCGACGTACGTTGGTCTGTCTGTCTGTCCGTCTGTCCGTGTGCAACATTACTCAAAAGCGGACTAACAGATTTGGATGAAATTTCCAGAGAAGGTCAGAAATGACACAAGGACCAAATGATTAGATTTTGGAAGTGATGCGGCTTATAGTCTGGATCCACGGATTAGTTAAGGATTTCTGTATCATTGCCAGATAGTGACACGGTGTCACTGTAACCATGACAACAAGTGAACACTAGTGATTGCAATCCTAATACAAATCCACCGCCTAGGACTTATCGGGACTTATCTGTCCTACATTATACAAGGAAATAATAATAATAATAATAATAATAATAATAATAATAATAATAATAATAATAATAATAATAATAATAATAACTGATTAAATTGTGGGGGTGTTTCTGAGTCCCATCAATACCCGCTGCCCGCTACACATTTAGGTCATGTGATTCAGTATCCATACATAACGTACACATGCAGAACACACACCTGTACTCAAGGTCATTGTGTTTGTGGATAAATCTATATTCTATAGTGCCGTGATTTCTGATCATCAATAACTAAGAAATAAATGCTGCATTTGTGACAGTGCCATACGGGGGAATGGGCAGCTTTGGCGGAGGACTGCGCTCTCTGAGTTACTGGGGAGATCATGTTACTGGAATTACCTGTTTGCAGATAAATGTCTCTAGGACAATGCTATGGTTCAGGCGGAGGAGTCCAGTCTCATTCCCAACTTGTACACTTTTTCAGAACCTTTTGGTGTCACATTTTAACACACTGGGCACCGTTTTTGCACTTTTTCAACATGCAAGATTGTCCGATAGACCTATAGAATGCTAAGAACATCAGAAATAGATGCCAAATGTGTCTGCTGGTGTTGTCTCTTTCATTCCTTTTCAAGCAACACATTTACCTTGTAACATGTGCTAAAAGTTGTGAAAGCTGTCCTTAAGTTCCAGACTTAACCAGAGAATCACAACAGCTGAGTGGACAATAACAGTAACAGGTCTGTTTTGTACTTAACCACCGCACTGTGGCTGCCTTTTAAACTTAAAACCCTTTTAAACTTGAAAACCTTTTAAATTTGAAAACCTTTATACTACTACTGGCACTGGTAACAGCATGTTTTTGTCTTATTTTTGTCATTTTGTGTTCTGCTTTATTTGTTGTTTTGAATGTCGTTTTGTATTTTTTGTCTCATTTTTGTTTGTCCATTTTTTTGTTGCTTTGTAACTTGTTTGTCTATTTTTTGTCTCTTTTTTGTTTTATTTCGTGTTGTTTGTGTCATTTTTTTTAACGTTTTTTGTCTCATTTTTTGCAATATTTTGTCTTGTTGTTGTTTGTTTTGTCTTTTTTTTTTTTTATCTGACTCTTGTCGTTTTGATTCTATAGTAAAACTGGTCCGGTCCACTGGAGATCAAACTGGGCTGAATGTGGAACCTGGACTAAAATCAGTTGACTCTTCTGATCTATGTTGTTTTGGGACATTTACTGAACCAGTCCTTTCATTTCAGTCCTTTCTGTGTTTACTGAAGAAGACTGTTTGTTTTTTCCCTGTTAAGAATATAATTGATGAGAGCACTGAGGCTGAATTAACTGTAAATTTGCTATTTTTATTATTCTGTTTTTCTCTCTGTTGAAATTCTCTGACAGTAAATTGTTTGTTGCCAAAGGTAGTGGAATAAGTTATTAAAGCAAGTGATTGCTGGAAAATGCCCACTCATTCATCAAGCGTAATTCTGTGGTGCTGTATTTATGGGGTGGTGAAGTGTTAGTCGGACAGTTAGTTAATGTTGCACCAGCCAAAGCAAATAACGCTCTCCATCTGAATAAGTCATTACTATGTTATTTCTGAAATGCCAGACTGACTAACTCTGACAGCAGTAGTGGTTGTGTGTGATCGCTGGTGCTGCATTGTGCTGCCACTGAGACATAGTTTGAATCCCTGAAGGGCTTTATGTTGGCTCAGAGGGTTAGCAGCTTGCTCAGCAGTACCCAGTTGGCCGTGGTGGAACATCTGGTTTTAGATAGGCCTCCCAGTGAATTTACTTTGGCGTCTGGTAATAGTGATATGAAGTGCCAGAATGTTTTAAAGTATATTCTCCACTGTAAAACGCTGCATCTTTCCAGAGAAAATCATTGGAATGGAAACCCAGAATGGATCAATGGAAAATCATTCTGGGATGTAGAGCCGTGCTTGTTAAAGCTGCTGGACCAGGAACACCATCCAGATCCACACATACACACATCAGAAGTGATAGCAAACTGTAAAGCAGTAAAGGAAGCACTGCCGTGCACGTGTTATCCTGAATCCCAAACCTTATAAACTCTCTGGATCTCTGATATGAGGATGTCTGCAGTGGAGCTCCAGCAGCTTGGTGTCGGGCCAAAGGCAGCATCGGACTCATGTGGGTTTCACTGGCAACCACCGGACTGAGGTTTATTTATCTGGGCATGGAGGCCGGTACACAGGAAACCCAGCAAGGCTCCAACCTTGTGTTAGAAGCTGCTGATATTACTGAGAATATGAAATGGCTCTGCCACATTAGTAGCTTGAGATGGAAACTGGATAACCTCCATCCCCAGGCTTTCACACCGACACTTCTTCTGTCACTGTCCTGCTAAACCAATCATTACTCTTGTAGCTTTTGCTCATTTGTTGGTCACCCTTGAGCCTTGGTATCACTGGGGTGTTTCTTTTCAGGGCTTAAAAAGGGGACCTGTCATGGAATCAAAGCTCCACATGAACAAAAGACAGACGTTAAAGTGATGCTGCCCGCTGCCCTCCATTTGTAAAGTGATTTATGCCGTCAACAGTTCCCTGCTGATTTGTATTTATTTTTCATACACCTTTCTGTTTCCAACAATCTATTTTCAGTCACCCCTTTTATGGTTCTACATAAACAGAAACTTTAGGAGGATGTTTGGGGCTGGATGAAAGACCAGCGGCACATGTGAACCATTCATACAACAGGAAATGAGCAGCGTGGAGAATGGGTCAATATTTACATGAAGAGTCTGCCAGGCAGATACGGCCTTTTACTTTAACGGAGGTTTTCATGGAACAGAACAAGCGGTCTATGGTCGTCAAGGTGTGATAAACTAAAATGAATTACTTGTTCATTCTGTAGCCGGCAGTCCAATCTCATACTGGCTGTGGTCTTGATGATTTTGACACCGTCTGCTGTCATAGAAGCCTCAGTTTTTGTTCCAGGTTTTCAGATGCTTGCTGAGGAACAGTGGGAGTCGATGTTTGGTTTGCTGTTTGTTTAGGCCGCGTATTAACACTCCTAAATATTCACTATCTAAGGAATGCAGACAACTTGACATTTCTGTTGAGGAGACATTTTTCTTCAAGGAAACAGCTGCTCAGTGTGGAACCTCTCTGCATCTCAAAGCACAAACAGTTGGACGGCCAAACAAATAAATCTGGTCTGCTGAGTCAAAACTCCACCCCTTATTTCTGCAGTATTTAGGATTAAAAGGGCACGGCATACTTTTATGAGATAAAAATGATGCTACAAGTTAGCCTGGTTCAGTTTCAAAGCTGTAAAACACAGTTTTCAATTTCACAGCTACCTAATTACTGTAACGCTGTTTTACAACTCAGAAGAATTAAGAAATTAAAGCACAACATACTGAGCAAGACTGCAGATTTGTCTATTTATTCTTCAGAAAACATAAGTCATGTCTGGAACGAGCCACAGAGTGATGTAGTTTAATAGAGATGAAAAATAGATAACAAAAAGATCTTTGATCAGTTTTATTTATTGGCTGTTATAAACTGATCTGAGGTCTGCTGGTAGAGATGTCGGCCAGCAGGAAGGTGAGATGCTATCAGCAGGGCTTTATAATCACAAGGTAGTAAAATCAGTGACTTACTGTAAACTGTTTTGTAAAGGTGGAGAAATATTGGAGATTTTTGAAGCACAAAATGTTGCTCAAGGCCAGAAAACAGCTAATGTTGTCCTGGAATGAATGAATAAAACCACAAACTGTTGTATTTGTTTCAGCTTTAAACCAAGACATTAACATTCAACAAAAAATGTGTATTTTCTGAAAACATCGGATCCAATTTACTACTGTACCTGTGCCGTCAGGCTTTTCAGGGTGTCCATCTGGTAGACAGTCATTGTTCTTCATGGACCAACAGGAACAGCAAACACTTTCTCTGAGCTGTACTGAAAAGACTCAACTGTAGATTTAATTAATGGAAGACTGGCACAAATTCTAACATCAGTTTCTAGAAGGACTGTGCCAGTGGCACGAACAAGTTCTGAAGATAAACAGGTCTCCTAAAGGTGTGAGGTCCAAGATGAAAAGTTCTTTTTAATGTTTTTAGGAAGATAAATGTGTTGTTCTTGCTTTGTGAAACCTGGGAGCACTCTGCAAATGTTTGGGAGATTTAAACCGAACTTTTCCTTCTAAGATCTCAGGCCTTCATTGGCTTGTTAGCTTGTGGTTTTGCTCACAGTTACCATTAGGAAGGACCAAGTGATGTCAATATTAAAGCCTTATAAATTCCCTCCTCAAACATTGTCCCAACAACCTGCAGCTAAAGGCTCCTCTAAGCAGCTGTTTAGCACTTCAAAACATAAAATACTGGATTCCCAAAGGAGGAGAAGGCTTTAAGGAGATAGGACACTGGCTGTAGGGAGCTGTTGCTTCAGTTTGTAATGTAATAATGTGTCAGAAGTTTGGAGACAAGTTTGTGGGTTGATGAAGCTAAAACAGTTTAGCTGTAGTTAGCAAAGATGTGTGTGTGGGAAAAGAGATGCAGAATTTCATGAGAAAAAAAAAGCCTCTCCTTCATGCTTTAGGAGCACGGGGAACATTTCCCTGCTAGAGGAAAGAAGAATGGATTAAATTATACGCTGGCACATTTTGGATGCCAATTTCACACTGAAAAAAAATGATGAAAAGAGGATGGCTTCAACAACTGAGTAACGATCCTAAAAACAGCTTCAATCCACCGTGGAGCAGCTGGAGAGACGCCAGCTGACGGTTCTAACCCTAACCCTAATCCAACCTAAACATCATCAGAAATCTGTGGACAGACCTCCAAACAGCAGCGTTCAAGACTGCCCAAGAATCTGACACAACTAGAACCCCCTTTTTTTGTGAGGAAGAATGCAAATATTCCCCAAGCTAGAATGGAAATCCTCTGAGCCGCTACAGAGAGCGTTTACAAGCTGTGATTCTTGCCAGAGGGGGTGTTGCTGAGCACTGGTCATGCAGGGGGCCCAAACTTTACTCCATGCCTCCTTTTTCTTTCTTCTCGCTTTGAAACTGTAAATGTTGGAAGTAAAAACTTTATGTATTTTGGAAATCAGGTCATCTTTTACTTGCTTTGCTGGAAATTTTGACTATTATACTGTATTTAAATCAAGCAAAGAAGGATGTTATACTCACAGTTGATTGGTTTATGTTTTCTTTTGATGTTTTCTCTGCATAGAAACAGATAATAGCACAAGTTCTCACCTGCACAGACACATAGTTTTGCTCTGGAGGTTTGTAGAATCAGTTTCTAGCCTGTAGAAACCATAACCACTGCGAACTAATGAGAAATCACCTGGCTTGAATTTACACTCAGCTGCTGTGGATTCATTAGAACTTCACATCTGTCCATACATTCAACCTCTAGAATGGAAGCACAGCTCACTGAAACCCAGAGTTTCACAGATGGGGAGTGACAGATCAGTGGATTATTCAGTGTGGGATTCAGTTTACCAGCAGTGTGTTTGTGGCGGTTTAAAGCAGAAGCTACTGCACTCTCAGCTCAGCCTGCAGCTCAAACTGTGAGAAAATATGGTAATTATAAGCAATAATGTTCAAATCCTGCAAAATAAAGCTCTGTGTCTCATTAAGCAGCAAGTGTTAATTTCCCTCCTGCTTTCTTTACTGCATTCATTTCTACGGCTCTAAAGTGTGAGTTGATGTATTTGGGATTTTTAATATCAGTAAGCTGTAGTTTAAAGATGATCATGAAATTGCAGTAGCTGAAACATCAACAGAGCAACACAAATCACACACTGAGGGTAGGTCTGGCAACTAGTGAGACAGACATCAGCAGGAGATCATGTAGAAGACAGATGATCGGAGAGGAAGTCAGACTGGGAGACCAATTCATTTTTTCCTCTTCTCCACTGCCAGGACTGAGATTTCATCACCTCTGTGTCCTCACACTAAGGTCCTCCTCTTGATGGTAATTTAAAAGCCAAATGATGCTGTCACCATTAATAAGCCAAGCCGGTGACATGCAGATGCAGAAAATACCTCCTCTGATTGGTATTTTAACTGAAAAAAACCACTCCTCTGGAAGATGAGAGAAATTTAAGGACACAATCAGGAAAACAGATTCGCTGTTTTAACTTCTTCCCCTCTTACTACATCAGGTCACACTTCGGCATCTATTATCAAAACACAAATACCTGCTGCGAAATATTAAGAACAAATAGCAATTTTGTTGTCTTGTCTTTTCAACTCTCTCGTCAGTAAAAGGTTTTACATCTTTGACATAAACTTCGACTCTTGCTTTTGGAATCGAGGACGATGGGAGGCCGTGTAGGTGGTCATGTTGATGCTAAAGTCCTCTGGGTCTGCAGCTGGAAAAAGGAACGTGACAGACAGCTCAGTTTATCTGATTATTATTTGTTTCCTGGTGAAGGAAGTCTGTGTTTGGGCTGGAGCAGGAGAACGAGCGGAGACAGCTGAGGGATCATTTTAAAGGATGAGTAAAGTCGACTTTGCTGCTCTTTGTTGCTCTGCGGTCCAGATGCTGACGTTTAATCCAGCTCAGGCATCTCATAAAAACTGCTGAGATTCTACTATTCAGCTCTGACTCACTTTAATCTAACTGGTCACTACACTTCATGGCACTAATGCCAGGGATTGAAGCTACTTCTGATGCCGCCCCTAATGAAAGTTGCCTTTTCTTTTTCTAGGATTCTTTGACTGCTTTAACATCGACACAAAGAGACACAGGATCATTAAAGGCCCTAAACAAGCTCAGTTCGGATACACCGTCCAGCAACATGTGGCAGCCGGGGGGGAAAAATGGTGAGAGACTCACTTATCTATACTCTACTGATGTGAAAAAATGTTATAGCTTGCTGATGTTTTGCTCATTATTCGACCGGAAAGTTTTATTTTTAAGCCATTGTAAAAACTACTCCAATAACAGCGTCAGATTTTCATTGACGGTGTTTTATTACATCAAATATCAGTATCTCCTTCTGTGATGTATATTTTTACCTTCTGTTAAGCAGTAGCAGCTTACCATGGCCAAGACCAAGAGGTCATGATCATTCTGAGTGTAAAACACATGCTGAAGGCTGTAATGCTGACAGACTGTCTGACTTGGCAGACAGACATAAGATGTCTCATTTCTTTCCATCAGGAAGGATAGTGATCTACTGTACGTCTCCTGTGGTGTGCAAAGTTTCCTCCCGTTAATTTGTGCAGACAAAACAAAGTGCAGTCATGAGCTGAATGCTTCACATTCATCATATTACCTCATAGCACCAACAGAGTCCTGATGCTGCTATTATTAGGCCAGCTGGCACCGTGTGGTGCCCAGAATTAGGCTCTGGCGTCCCCAAAATGTCTGTTGGCAAGCAGTGTGCCAGCATCATGTCAAGTTCCAGTTATGTCTCCGTGTATGTCTGTGTATTTAAATCATTAATCCTGTTTATATGTATCTATATATCTATATATATTAATTATGTCTGTTTTTTTAACTTTCTCTGACTTCAATGACTTCCAGACCAGAAAAAAATGAGTTCCACATTAGTTTAATTGTCTGAAAACAACCTTTGTTTGTAGTTTTCTGACCAGTAACCTCATCCAGTTGTAGAAATTATGACCAACATTCATTGTTCTAATACTGGAAACCTATAAAGAGGAGGTTAGGGTGGATGTCTACATACAAAGTGACTTTTACACCAGAACCCACAGTTTGACCTTTTCCATTCCGTCTCCTTCCTCCGGTTCTACTTTAACCAAGATCTTCCACTGCTGCATGTGTTACTTCATTCTATATATTCTCTTACTTAATACTGCATTCTATAGTAATGATCCTTCATAAGAAAGAACATCAGTCGCCCGGTGCAGACGCCAAAAGCACTTTCTTGTTTCCTGAGGAGGGAACCCTAACCCTAACCTTTACATTGGGATGACCTGACACACTTAGAAATGGTTTCTCTGGCCTTTAAAACAGTTTTTGTAAAACAATGAATCCTAATTGACCTTTTTTGCATTAGGAGATGTTTGTCAACAGACTCGGATTGCAGAATAAGTCCAGCTGTATGGGAGTCTATGAGAAAAGGACACTATTTCTAGCTGGATTTGTTGCTTCGGTAAAGTATTTCCTAAGGAGTTTATGTTGTGAGTCGCTAGTTTCAAGACTTTTTAAATACAGCACGGGTTACATTTTCTAGACTATGGTTCCATTTGGAGTAAAATCAATGCTCAGATCAGTATTTTCTGGGGTGGGCCTACCTTGTGATGGACAGGTTCTACTGTATTACCACCTAGAGTCTCCAGGAGTTGTCCTTTGGATCCACCTCTCATTTCATTACATCCAATTTCAAAAGAATGAGATGTTGATGGCCCAGTTCCAAACTCAAGACATGATTGTGATTTTATTCAGCTTCCATATAGATCCTATGCTGAGAGCAGAGTTGTCAGGCAGTCGTGTGTTCAGCCCCTTTAATAAACCCATAATACCAATCATTGTCACTCACTCACCTATAGCATAAGTGGAACATAAGCTGAATTATTTGTGCCTAATCTAATTGCTGCTCCAGCAACAGTGTGGTTCAACTCATTAGTAGATTATTGACTATTCATTTCATCAAAGCATGAACTTGTGGTTAAACACCAATGTTTTTACTCAGTGCTTATACAAAAGGCACCAGTGTGTGCAGTAAATACCGTACTGGGCTTACTGTCCCATGCTGATAGTTTTTATTGTTCCTCTTGGCAAGTTATCCACCTTCCATCGCCCTCGGGCAGCCTGGATATGAGGCTTGTAGTGTTGTATGTGAGGGAGTGTTTGGAAACAGAGAACAGACTGTGTTCATATAAAGCGGCTTTAGAATATTGCAGTAGTAAACACAATCACTACGCTCTGCTCGCTGATAAATCAAATCCCCAACAACATCACGGATCTCAGTATTTGGAACCTCAAAGTCAGAGAAGCAAGAAGTCGATTGAGTCGATTGTTGAATGGATGTGCTCTTCTGAGTATCTTTGTGACGACAAATTAGTTTTTTTTTTTTCAGTTTTCCATTGGTTTAAAGCAGGAGTGTCAAAACTAATCTTAGTCCAGGTTCCACATTCAGTCTAGTCTGATCTCCAGTGGACCACACCAGTAAAACCACAGCAGAATAACCTAGAAATAACCACAACTCCTAATGGTTCCTTTGGTTCAGTGCAAAAAAAGTACATTCTGAAAATGTTCACATTTAAGGAATTATCTTTTTACAAAACGTCATGAACAATCTGACATTTCTGAAGAAAAATAAATTAAATTTCATCAACATTCAGCCTCAGTTTATCATTTCCACATTACAACTTCCAGATCACAGAGTGTCTACAAAGGAACACAACATTTAATCATCTGGAACTGAACCAGAGAGGATTTTACTTTATGATCAAAATGACTAAAGTCAGACAAAAAAATACAAAACAAGACAAAATATTAGAAAAATGAGACACAAAATGACAAAAAAAAAAATGGAACAAACAACATGAAACAAAACAAGAGACAAAATTTGGACAAAAAAGTTACAAGATGACAAAAAAGTAGACAAACGACACAAGTGAGACAAAAAACAGAAAACGACTAAAGCAATATACAAATCAACAAATAAAGCAAAACACAAAATGACAAAAATAAGACAAAAAACACAAGTGAGACAAAAAGGAACAAAAACATGAGACAAAAGACAAAAACCAACAAAAACAAGGCAAAATATTGCAAAAATGAGACAAAATGACAAAAGAACGATCTAGTATTTTACTTTATGATCAGAACAACTTGTCATAGTCTAGAAATCATTTTAAATGTATAGTTTTACTAATTTACAATCTGCAGTTAATGTCTTCTCTGGAATTTTTACACTTTGAGGGCCGGATTGGACCCTCTGGAGGACCGCTTTTAGCCCACGGGCCGCATGTTGGACATCCCTGGTTTAAACATAGACTATATAGGTTTAAAGGATCAGATACGGGGTTAAGCTTGTGGTGGTTCAGGTTCTGCTTGGTTCCTGAGAATGCACACACATGTAAGCGACGTCATCCTTTATATGCTGTAAAATCAGCTTCTTTACCATCGTCAGCCGCCGTGTCTGTGTATTGAATTTCCCTTCCCATTAATAAAGTTATTGTATTGTATTATATTATATTGTATTGTGTCTACCAGAGCTGGAGGTCTGATGAGGCTGTCATGGAATGAAGGCCACCAGAGACACCAGCTGAGGTAAAAGTCTGAGAACGAGGTAGAAACATTAGCAGTGGAAGAATAGTGCAGCACTGAGCTAGAGGGATTGGATCTTTCTTAGGTATTCATGCACCTAATAAAAAGCATCTTTATGATCATAAGCAATAAAATAATGTGGAGGAGCAGTGATATGCTAGAAAGCCTGCAGATTTCTGTCCATATCTTTGATGTAGTTTGTTAATGTTACCTTTAAGTCTAGCTGAGCTGACTGTGACCTGAGTCTCCCACTTGTTTCACACCTCGGTTATGGCTCGTCTCTCATCCTGGGGATTTCAGCTTGAAAAGGCTGTTTGGTTGGTGCAGCAGGGTGAACTAACAGCTGGGACAGGACTGTCGCTGTGTTTGTGTGTCTGTCTGTGGGAGTGTGTGCAGTGCTATCCTGACAGAATGCTGCATGATCCCAGGCTATTAGCGACAGTAAAAGGATCATTAAAACGGATTAAAATTAGGTTGTTGTGTCGATATGTTTCTTCCCCACAGACTTTCTCTTCACTCTTCTGATGCTCTCAGCAGATTGTATTGCTGTTTAGGATAGTTCTGGATATTCTTTACTCAAGCAAAATGAAGATATTGTATATTAATAGCTTTACAGATAGCAAGAAAAGTTGAAGATTCACTCATTTGTGGAAAAAGGTCACATTTTGAACCTCCAGATTCTCCTCAGGAGCATGAATGACTTCATCATCTCTGACTTGGCGACCACGTAACAGGCTTTTAGTTTGGAACCAGATGTGAGTCGGTGAAAAAGGTTCACAGTTCAAAAGTTTAAAGCCACATTGGGCTGCTTCTGCCACCTGTACCGTGTGGATGAACACATGGAGCAGCAGCAGCTCAAAGCTTTACTCCTCTTTATTCTTTGATTTCTTCAAACATTTGAGTTTTTGTGGACACTGATACAAGGTTTTAGAGTAAACAGTTTTGCCCAGAAATGGGAGTTTCACCCCTTATCTGAGGGTGAAGCCGAGAACTCTTTGAAGTACCGTCATATATGTGTCGAGTCAAAAATACAGGAATTGAAATAAGCTGAAGTAGAACTATGCAGTAGCATCTGATGAAAATACTCAAATTAATATTTGGACACAGTTCTTGAATACTTTGCTGTTTTCCACTATTTGTACCAGATCAGTGCTTCCAAAGCCTCGCCTGGCTCCGTGTGTGTCGACTAAAAGATTTGTGAGGGATTTATTCTGGATATTTTCCCCATTATGAATGTGTTCATGAGGCAAATATTTCTGCAGATTAACACGAGGTCTGTCAAAGTTTGTTCTAAGTGAATGACACTGGGTTTTAGCCTGACAGCAGCTCATGTGTTTGTTGAGCCTCATTTCTGCTCAATGTGTGGGTCTGTGTGCTTATTTGATAACTGCTTTTATTCAGTGACTTCAGACTCAGATTAGCCAATTAGAAACCTCTTCTGGAGGTACATCCTAGATCGCAGTGGACAGTCTGAGCTGCCCCGAGCCATTTATGCCTTTTGACTTTCTAACCTCCACTTTCCCCTCAAGTGGTTTCACTTCAGCTGAGCTTTAGGGAGAATTTAAACTGTTAGAATTACTGACGCTGCCCCAGAGCATGTGTCGCCAAACTGTAGCGCTGTCAACTTTTCCAGGGCTGTCTGATTCCTGAAAACCCTCAGCTGTGTGTGTTTGGATAGGAACGGTTCACAGCTGGAAAGTGACTCTGTAAAAAAAACAAAAAACTTTTTATGACCTGAACCTGAAGTAAGGCAGGCATTGCAGCTCAACCCGAAAGGTTTTCATCGAGGCCCAAATTAAGAAAGTAGACATTTCTTGATTTAATGTGATGCTTGGGCAAGTTATGTGCAAGAACTTTCATCTAACTGAGACTTGTTGGAGTTTTTTGCTGTGAATTGGAATATTTTGCTGATCAACATTTAAGTGAGCAGAAAAAAAGTCATTTTCCACCGTTCTTGAGATGCCAAGAAGTTGAGACGCCATGAGGTTGAGACATCTTGATTCTGTTGACAGTTTCTGTCCATGACGGCTGATGGAGCCACCAAGTTGAGGAAAGGTCATCATGTCAAGAATGTGTCATTTCCTCACGTGTCTCACAACATCATGGAGCTCTAAACACTCTTCAGGGAGCTGACAAGAGGCCACATCACCTCGAACTGGCAAAGAGCTGGGCTCTTTAAAGCGGATGGCTTCCATGGATCTGCAGCCTCCCACTCTCTATCTGCTGTTTATTTTTCTACAGTTGTACCGGCTCTCCACAGCTCAGACCTGACCTTTCCTCCTGAGCTAAGTTACAAGTTACACACCACAAGGAACTGCAGGGAGTCTGTGAAGTCTGTCAGCACCGGCCTTAAATAGTGTTCCCTTTATTTGGCTTGTTTTCAGAGCTGCAGGGAAAAGTGTTTTTACGCCTCCCGGACGAGGTCGTAAAGCAGAACTCAATCTATCGACTTTGAGTTGAGACACAACACTAGCATGTAATTATGTCCATATTATACTGTTTAAGTTCAGTTTTCAAAATAGGAAATACATCAGAATTAAAGATAAAACGGACTGGTGTCCAGAGCCACTTCCTTAGTGTCAGTTTGTCCACTATATGGTGTTCCAGTGGATTACAGTGGAATGATCAGTAGTGCGCGTGAACACTACTGTCCTTTAACAATCCCACCAGGCAGAGCAGCAGATTTTATAGATGCCATAATGACTACTGCAACACTCAGCAGCTGACAATGATCGTACGAAATGACAATAACTGACTGAAATCTGCCTTCACTGCTAACGAGGTGAAATAGTGACACCGTCTACAGCCATGCTACCAGCTCTGAGGTACCACCATAGCTTTTATATTTAACATGTGCATAAACTCCAGGTCTGAAAAATAAATCCAGCATGGAAATACCTTAAATCTGCACTATTTCTAACAGCCTGCAGGGAGCAAATAAAAAGTCCAACAGTAAAGAAGTAGATGAGGAAAGTGACCCTACTTCATCTGTTGCCACA
This sequence comes from Amphiprion clarkii, assembly GCA_027123335.1. Taxonomy (NCBI): domain Eukaryota; kingdom Metazoa; phylum Chordata; class Actinopteri; family Pomacentridae; genus Amphiprion; species Amphiprion clarkii. The sequence continues at coordinate 27,795,620 of CM049567.1, read as the reverse complement.
GCAAACATTTTCCTGAAGCATTTATGGTCTCATTTGCTAGTTTCATGACTTTATGAACACAACATGGTGTTTATTTTGTAAATTTAATGAAAAATGAATGTAAAATAGATGATAAAGCAGGGTATGTTTTAGGATAAGGCTACCTTGTGACTGACAAGTTGTTATTTTATGTTTGGTCTAAGTACAACAGTATCGACATTCTTATATCACCATGCTAATGTCTGTCAGGTTAGCAATGCTTTAGTTTGGTTTGTTGGCGTGTTAATATCTGATAATATGCATTAAACACAAAGAAATGGGACACATGGGAACGTCTTTAGTTAAGAGAATATTTGTGCAAAAATCAACAAATAGCTGTACTATAAATGGAAACTTAGGTAAGATCAAAAATATTACATTTTATTTTATTCATCCCGAGCACAACATGACTGCACCAAAGGCTGTGACATCCAATAATTTTTGACTCAAATGCAACAAAAGTCAACCGCATGGTGATTCTAGAAGAAAACAGCAACATTATTGTGGTTCATTGCATGGAAACTATAGATGTCTCGACACAAACGTGGGATTTCATGTAGATGTGTAAGTATGTTATATATGTTTTGGGTTATTTTAAGATTTATTATGGAAAGAGATGCCAGGAATAAGAGCTCATGGTTTGACTCAGGTCTGGGGACATTTTGGTTTGGATGTACTGTGCATGTATGCGATAGATTAAAGGAAAAAACCATAAACTGTCCTAGTCAGGTGTTGGACCACTATGTTCACTTTGGTATTTGGTAGAAATTTGTGGAACTTTACTGGAGGGATGGATTGCATTTCTTCCCAAAGACTTTCCATCATTTGGTGTTTTGAAGACGGTGGTGCAGAACATTTCTGACACGTCAGTCCAAAATCTAGCATGAGTGTTCAGCTGATCTGAGATCTATTGACTGAACGGCATCGCATGAAGGCACTCATTTTCACCCTCATCAAGTCTTTGGGCGACACCTGGTTTGTGTCATCTTAGAACCTTTGACCCAAACCATCCCTCTGACTCTCACTAGTGGGATCAGAGGTTCAGATTTTTCCTGTAATTTGTCACCCATCTGCAGATATCAGGGTAGTTTACTGAGTGGAGTATTTGACCTGCTTAAGTCAAAGATGAGTGATCACCAGAGTCAGTAAGGTTCATCCTGTGGGGACAATAAATGGTCTGTACCAGTTTTTATCCAGGCCGATCCATCCAGTAGTTGTTCAGATTCTTGAACCTAAAGGAAAGAGGGGGTTGACCAACCGTTGGTACCTTTCCTAGAGCTATACCATGAGCAAGACTAAATATATAGATATCTGAAATGACAAATAGAATGCTCATTGTTGAAGCTGATTAATGCTTTAGGGGGAAAGAATTAAAGCAACTACTGTGTGCTTGGAACTTTCTCATAAGTCTTCTGAATGATCCTGTCACTGTCTGCTCAACGCTTCCAGGCCAAGTAGACACGCAAAATGAATGTCTTTGGAAAATGGTTATGTGACCATTACAATTCCCTGGATTTATGAGGTAGCATTAACAAAAGAACACATATCCTGTTAATACAGACGTATGAAATGTGATGAGCCAGCGTGTCATTGAGGAGCACACTCATGTTTGGGGCATGGATGTGGTTTCACAGCGTATACATCTCCTCCTTCCAAATATGAAAAACATTACCACATTAATGACAGCCTGGGCTTGGGGATGGTGCTCCATCCAAACCCCAGAATCCTGTATCCCCTGGTAACCATGGTAGAAAATGTCCAGGCATTCATTTAAAGTCCAGATATTTCTTCCAGTGTCATTACCGTACTTGCAGCGATGATGCACCGAGGCTCGCGTTTGACCCTAATGAGCTGCAGAACATGATTGTTTGAACAGCTTCTGGTGAAACACAGGAGGTCCTGAGGCAGACGTCCAAGTCAAAGGCAACAATGGTCCCTTTTCATCAAGGTAACTGTATCCTGACCTGAACCTGACTACTCCTCCTGCCAAGGGATAGCAATAACTGAGGTATTAATAGCTATGGAAATATGAGCGTTTGCTGGAGCCACTGCAGCAAAATGACTTCCAGAGTCTGAGAGACTTTAAATGTTGGCTTCAGGAGCAAAAACACTGGAGCTAGCCTCCATATGAGCGGCTCTTTGATGTGCAGTGATGGACCGTTTGAACAACATTTCCTCTTGTCCTCAGTTGCTGCTGTAAAACGTCAAATCCCAACGAGTCACATGTCCAGTTCTTATAGAAGAATGTCCCACCACGAGGTCCTCTTCAGCTTCATTCATCTCTGCAGAGACAGTCGTATGCAGCAGCTTTCCATCCAGGTCAGCAAATACAAACAGAAAAGCACATAAAATATGAAAACCTATAGGAAGAGCTGAAAAAAATAAACATCCAAATTTGAATCTCTCTGAGAACTTCGAGGACTTGTATTTTATACTGAATCTATGAATATTTACGTGGTGATGTGGAAGCTTGTGGTGATCAGCGATTATAGAAACTTAATCCAGCGTTTGAATTCAAATAAACAGTTTTCTTTTACAGTGCTTTGCAGGATTTGATGTTTTGCAGCACGAGCAGATAAATCTGTTTGTCATTTGAGCTGAATGGTTTAGAAGTGTTTCGTTAGTCTAAATGCCTTTCCAGGCTGTTCTCCTGAGACTGACTTGTAGAAAGACAGAAAACTGTTTTTGGACGAGGCTCCACCGTCTCTCAGAGCTTTCACTTCTGGCTGCTGTTCTACTCTAATTAGTTCTATGGTAATTGCTGGTGATACATTAATATTACTAACTGAGTGCATGTAAATTACTTTTATATCTCCAGTGAAATCATGCACATCATATTATGTCATTCAAACCTTATGCAGTTATTCAGAAACTACTGCACGCATGTTTTCATTGCTAACTATTGGAGCATGTTTGAAATTCCTGATGTAGAAATCCACTAACCTGAAGATCTGTCTCTCTGTAGTTGTCAGGCGCTGACCTAGAAGTCCTCGCTGGAGGTTTGCTTCTCGGTCTGCTTTTGCTATAAAGCGGTGTCTAGTGTCTTTCCTTTGGGGCATTGTTGAACTGGGAGTTGCTCCTTTGCCCGCTGCATTCCCTGTGATTTTCACTTGGACTCAGTTGTTTAAATTCCTCGCTGACCCGCTGCATTTACTGAAGCTTTTCCAGGAATGTGATTAGTTTAGGATTCAACTCAACATTCGGTGCTTGAACTGGTTAAACTCAAATGAAATCTGAACAAAGTGAAGCTATTTTTTTTCCACAAAAAGAAAAACATTTGGGAAGACTGCTGTGAAGCTGAGATGCCAGAGAGAACAATTATTATTATTCTTATTATTATTATTATTATTATTATTATTATTATTATTATTATTATTATTATTATTATTATTATTGCCAGAATGCCTAAAATCACTATTAACTGCTAGTTCTGCCACTGATTAATGGTACTAATGCAGTATTTTGTTTGAGTTCGTTGTCACAGGAAAAAGAAACTTTGATGAAAAATTGAGCTAAAATGATGGTAGCTGCCAAGCCACAGCCTACTTTAGTATGAGAAGGCTGTAAATACAAAATTAAATCTCCATATTCTCCATTTTAGAGCTCAGGATGTGCAAAATTCAAGCACTTGAATAGGACAAACTGTGCTACACTATAAAAAATGATATTTTTGACAGTTGTTGATAGTAATTTTTGGAAAAATGTACGGTTATTTTACAGATTAGAGTACATTAGTATACAGATAATAACTAGTTTGATCACAGACCAAAACTGGCAAAAATCTGTATTTTTAATATAAAATAATACTTTCCTTTTTTAGAACATTTGCCTGTAAAATCACACACTTTTTGCCAGTAATTAAATCGGCAAAAATATAATTATTTTGCAGATATTTGCCATTATTTAAATAAAATGTATATATATATATTAATATTTCAAAATAATAATAATAATAATAATAATAATAATAATAATAATAATAATAATAATAATAATAATATTTCCAAACTATAACTGAGGGGCTTCTGAAGTCCATGGGATATATCTGCATACATTTTTATTAATGTTTTTATGTTCACGATGATCATGTCTTTACAAATTCCATAATTATTTATTATCGAAACAATCACTTATTAATAAAAAATTACTGGATATCACTAAAATTTCAACTAAATAACCGTCTGAATTTAATACCAACCACCTTCTAATGAGCTAAACAATAATAAAATTTGCTGATTCAGAAATAGTTTGGATTGTGTTCTTTAATTAAGTTGAGATAATCATGACAGATATTTCTTTTTTGGCAATATATCAAATTTTATATGGAAAATAACAAATTAAATCCCTTTCCACTTAGTTCCCATTTCCAAAAACACCTCTCCAGGAAGTGTGGTAATTCTAGATCACATGACCTGCTCCACATGATGTCATTTCCTCCTGAAGAAAAGACTGGCCAGACTCCAAGGCTTTCTGAGGTATTTGCCGTAATTTCCAGACTATAAGCCGCTACTTTTTTCTCACGCTTTGAACCCTGCACCTTATACAACGATGCGGCTAATAGATTTTTACGCCGAACTTCATGCCATCAATATGTTTAGCCTCGTCACATCAGACCAATGAAATTACCGAACAGGTCACAGTGGACCAATGAAACTGAATTTAATCAAATGCATTCACACTAAATTCTTCAGATCAGTCATTTTGGCTTCATGCACACGAAGAAATGCGTATGTGCTGTCTTTAAGGTTAAGTGTATAAGTTAAAAGTTGATTTTCAATTGGGTGTTTAAAACAGCGTCAGTGAGTGCTTTCGTTCTAGTTTGGTATCAGAAATGATGACAGTGTGAGCGCTCTCACCGCTCTGACCTTTTCCTGTTTGCGTCGTCTCTCTTGTGGAACCGACAGCCAACGGACACAGCTAATTCACCTTTGTTGCTAATGTTTCACTTGCCTTGGAGATTATTAGTCTTTTTACACTATGGGTCCAAGTCAAGCTGAAGTAAAGCACAGAAAAAGCAAGCCCCGTGTGATTATTTAAAGACTTGAGAATGTTAGCTAGCTGCCTAGCTACGTGCTGCAAGGGCAGCATAGCGTATGATGCAGCTTCTGAGTTAAAGGGAATCGATCTGCCTGTCGAAGAAGGAAATAAAGCTGCTGCACGCCAGCTTGGCATCGATGAATCCATGGTGAGACGTTGGAGTCGGCAGCGTGAACAACTGACTCTGTGTTTTACTGCCGTGTTACAGGCACTGTTCGGAAAAAAAGCATTTATTTAATTAAACGTTCAAAAAAAATCTTTGTGTAAATATCTCATGTTACAACGTGGACGCCTGCGGCTTATAGACAGGTGCGGCTTATATATGTACAAAAATGTTTTTCTTTTTAAATTTAGTGGGTTTGGTTATAGGTGGTCATGTTGATTTTAGGCCTGAAAACAGCTAAAATGTCGACTATGATACAGAAAGTCCTGCAGTTATATGTTGACCCTGGTGATATTTTTTGCAGATAATATGCTGTGTTTTTACAGTGTGGCACTTTGTAGAGATGTAAATGCTGATATTGTGTGTGTTTCAGGCGGTTTAATTCTGTGTTTATGGGTTCTGTTGTATGAACTGCACATGAAAGTTCCCCGTGTACAGACGAAGCTAAAGGCAGTCCGACTGCGTCATGTTATCAGTCCTCTGAAAGCCGGAGGCAGCTGGATTGGTCAACTTGTGACTGCATGAATGGTGAATCCCTTAATCTGAAGACATCACATGATAAACAAACATGCGTCACAAGATATGGCATGAAACCCCACAGGACCTTTCAGGGCTGGACCTCAGGAGACCCTCAAGAACAAATAAAAGACCTTAACCCACTTTTTCCCCTTATCTGTATTACATCTGAGTTATAGTCTGTCTAAAGGCCTTTATGCTCTCCAGTAAACACGCCAGATGACTTATAATCTCCATGTCATCAAACCTTTCAGAGACATTTATTAGACCACGCTGACCCACACAGGAACTCACTGAAGTCCAGAACAGATTCCTCTCTGATGCTGCATCATGTAGGAGGAATGCCCAGCTCTCTGCTCTGTGACGACGTCTCAATGCTGTGGTGGTCTGTGATTCCTCTGATTTCATTTTATTAGTCCGCCGGCCCTCATGAGGTTCAACGTTTCTTTGCCTTTAAGACTCCTCAGTGAAAGCATCACTGCAGCATTGACTGGAAGTTTAGAGTTCTTCTGCAGTAAACACTGATGTAGACATAGAGCCATTCGTGTGTTACTGCAGACATACGTTCCTGTTCCAAAACACTGACTGAAATAGCTCAGGTATTATTAATTAGAAATATTGTGAAGACGTCCATTGTCCATGTTCCCCTCTTTCTTAAGTCTGGTTGCTCATGCAAAATGAAACGTGATTAATATAGATTAAAAATGAATGATATTTAACTGATTAGTCTGATTAAAAATTCCACATATTGACTGCTGGCCTTTCTTAATTACCAATAACTGATACTGACATAATACTGGTCTTTACAGAACATATGAGCTGATTGTGTTTGAACTGGTGACAGCAGGACGCCACCTCTGATCTTAGAGCTGGTAAATGTCTGTTACAGACTGCTGCTGTCCATCTAATAGAGAACCAGATAAGAAATGAAAATGTAGGGAATATTTAACCTAAGATAGGTCAGACACTTGTATAATTAGATGGTATGTTTCCCCATAGTTTCTGTGGATATTATGGCCTCACAGTGAGCCAAGCTGAAGAACTTGAACCATGATAAAATGTGAATCCAGCAGCATAGGGCTGAACACAGCAGCCACCCTCCCTGTCTCTGCCTTGGGAAGCATATCTGACAGAGTTTATCTGAAAAACAGTTGAGATAGCAGCAGCATGCTGTCAGTTGACATCTTCAGTTCTAGGATCAGACGGTACAGAAAGGTTTCACTTCATTTTATTCACATCACACAATACTTCACAATGACAAAGCAAAGGCAGGTTTTCCAAGTGGAAAACTTGAGCTGAAACCTGAATATAACTGAGAAAACTCCTCCATACTGTTACTGATTGAAATGCAGCTCCAACACCTGCCATGACTTCAGTCTGCAGTTCTTGACTCCTTTTTATGATCAGATATTCTGCACTTTCTGTGAACTTTCTCAGGAGATATGTGATGCTGTGACTCATAGAGATCTGCTGGTTTTACTGGCCGGCTACTGGGTGTGACTGAGTGAAACTGTTTATGAATATGAGGCTAGTGCTTCTGGATGTGATTAAACACCAGTTACTTCCCTGGAAAAATTAAGGTTTGAGACCGTCTTGGTCGGCCCATCTGGTTTCTGATGTTAACAGTCGCCGTGGTTTCACCTCAGAGGTTTAGATACCAGACAGCAAGTTAACTTGGATAGAAGAAGAAGTTGCTCTGAGTTGAATATAAAGCACTGATAGCAGTTTTCGCTTTTCTAACCTTTGTATTCTGTGTTTCTGCAGGTTATTAGTGGGCGCTCCGTATGAAATGAACGGCCCTTACCAGACAGGAGACGTTTATAAATGTTCACTGAGCAAACGAACCAACGGGAATGGCTGCTCCAAGCTCAACTTAGGTACAGTATTGCCAAACACCACTCTGTTCTTAGCAAAGCATGACGAGATAAAGTACAGTCATGCATGTACTACATCTGATAGGGTGTCTGCATGTGTTCTATATGTGTTTCTATGGCTGCTTGCTAGTCAGGAAGCATCACGGTGGCGTGTGAGACAGGAGAGTGGGTACCATATCTACCATTCCTCATTTTATTGTTTTTTTCTGAAATATTTTATGTACATTTCCACATGTGTGTTTTACCACACATTTTACCGCATGCCTCTTCATACGGGGTGCACGTGTTGTCCTGGTTAGGTACTCACATGAAGTTTTGTGGAGTAAACATTTAGATCTCAGGATGTAGACGCTGCTCCGAGGCGGCCAGACAGCAATAACAAACCAGAGTACCAGATGGTGGAACTCCTGATGGTTCTCCTGAGGAATAGAGCATGTGTTTATGTATCCGTGAAACTGTACATCTAGGATACTCTCAGTGAATTTAATTTTTCCTCAAGGAAGGATATCTTTGACCAACGTATCAGAGAGAAAGGACAAGATGAGGCTGGGAATGACGCTCGCATCCAACCCCAAAGACAACAGCTTTGTGGTGAGAACGCCTTAAGAGCTGCTTAGAATTATCCTCATCATCATGTAGCGTAATGGTCTGTTTGAGTGAGTATAAGCCATCAAAAAGACCAAAAAAGGACATTACTTGTAGATTTTGCTTTGATTACACAGTTGTCATACCACTTCTTTCCCTGCAGAAGCCTGTCTTTCTGTGCTGAGGTTGATGATGGTATAAATTCTTTCTTTTGTTTCAGGCCTGTGGGCCGCTGTGGTCGTATGAATGTGGCAGCTCTTACTACAGCACCGGCATCTGCTCCAGAGTCAATGCCAGCTTTAAGTTCTCCAGAACGATTGCACCAGCCTTTCAGAGTGAGTTCTAAAATGTCTTGTGTTTGTAGGAGGTTCATTGATGTGTTCTGAGGAACAGCACAGGGTTGCTTCCCATCTGCTCATGTGTTTTTTTTTTCAAATCAGGATGTGAAACCTACATGGACATCGTGATTGTTCTCGATGGTTCCAACTCCATCTACCCCTGGTATGAAGTGCAGGCTTTTCTCATCAACATTCTTCAGAAGTTCTATATCGGACCCGGTCAGATACAGGTGTGTAAGACGGAAAATAATACTAAAAGACGACTACACACTCTTATGTTGGTTGTGTTCCCTGTTGGATGGATCAAAATCATGTTCTTCATTTATAATAAACCCTTTTCTTTACTTCAGCAAATTCTGCTGTAAGTTTTTTGCATCGATGGTAAGTTGACCCTCTAAATTCAGAGCATGTACTGGGTGGTTTTTTTAGACATTTTTCCTCACTGTGGGCTCATTTTTCACTGCAATAAAAAGTCCTATGTCTCTATGAAAACAGCACAACCTCAACTGAAAATAGAGAGAACTCAACAATATATTTTGTGCAGAACAACACAGTTAGAATGCTGTAATTCATGAGAAAGGAAGAATTAAAGAAACCTGGAATCAACATGTACAACAGTTGTGTTGTTGTAGTGTTGGCTCTGCATTACTGTATATGTTTTACTGCTTTTTTATCTGTTTCCAGACTTGTTTCCTGTTTGCTCTGATTAAAGAGAGTTTAGCCAAAACGTTGGTTGGTCACAGCTGAGCCACCGACAGTTTGAGTTCAAATTTTGGGCAAATTTTAAATGATTTGTCGTATAAAGTGATTCTGTTGAAATATCACAAGATTAAGCTTAGATTTACTGAAGTTTCCCAGAGGAAAGGCACTCCTCCAATGACTACTTAAAGGACTGTTGAAAAGTTAAAGATCAATCTTTCCGTTTCTGCCTTTGAAAAATGGTGTAATTTTGGTGTTTTTCACAGCTCTGATTGGCTGTCATCGTTTTTCTTTGGACAGGTTGGAGTCGTTCAGTACGGTGAGAAGGTCGTCCACGAATTCAAACTCAGCGACTACAAATCAGTGGAGGAGGTGGTGAAGAGGGCTCGCAGTATCCACCAGCGGGGCGGAGAGGAGACCAACACAGCTCTGGGCATCAACATGGCCCGGTACAGAACCTCCACTCATACAAACCAGCAGCAGCGTTCCTTCAGTTTATTTTACTGAACGGTTCAAACACGTTCTTGCAGCTCACAAGCTTTCAAGCACGGAGGCCGACGAGGCGCCAAGAAGGTGATGATCGTGATAACGGACGGAGAGTCACATGACAGCGCCGATCTCCAGCAGGCCATTGAGGACAGTGAGAGGGACGGCATCACTCGCTATGCCATTGCTGTGAGTCTCCTTCATCTATTGCTCACCTGGAATACATGGTTTAGTTAGCTTTAACTTTCTGCTGGCTAATAAATTTCCTGTGCAGCTCTGCAGCACCATAAACATTAATGAGGTGACCTCATTGGGTTCCGTTATAGCAGGTCTTTCCAGAACCAGAACAGAGCCAAAACACTCAGAATGCTCTGAAAGCTCCAAATATACGCTGAATGGAAGTGCAGTTAAAGGTGTAAATGATCTCCTCCAGCCATCAGAGCCGCTGCTGCTACAGCTAATGGCACACTGATTCATCCTGAGGCTCAGTCGGGCATCTGAGCAAAAAGGTCTGAAGTCATCTGGTTGAGGACCAGCTGGAACTGGTGGCAGCACAAAACTAGAACTCTTTGAAAGCTTCTCAAAGAGTTCTAGTGTTGATCTCTCATAAGGCCTTTAAATGTGACAGATTAATTATGCCGGATGACAGTCTGGTACTTTATGCGTTCAGTGACGGGTTCTTTATTCTGATCTCCGCAGGTTCTTGGCTACTATAATCGTAGAGGAATCAATCCCGAAGCCTTCCTCAATGAAATCAAGTACATCGCCAGCGACCCCGATGACAAACACTTCTTTAATGTGACAGACGAGTCAGCGCTGAAGGATATCGTGGATGCGCTTGGAGAGCGCATCTTCAGTTTGGAAGGTTTTTCCACTGATTCATTTTACTGAGCTCAGGAATTAACAGCTACAGCTTCTAACTCAAACCTCATTAAAAGATAATATATTATGAGGAAAAACTTAACTCACCCCAAAGAAACTGATTAATCTACTAGTTGGTGGAAAGAAACTCATTTTTTTTGTTATTAATCAATTTAGTGACTTTATCAAGCAAAAATGGTAAAACATGCTGCTGAAAGTTTCTAAATGTTAGTACATTTGTCTCTTATAGAACTGTAAATTCAGGTAAATTGCTCGTTAACATCAGCTATCTGAACTAGTTTCCTTGGGCATTGTGATTGGACTGTTCCTATAAATGTCTGATATGTACAGAGGATTAATCAAATTAATAGATGAAAGTGAAAATAAGATTTAATAGTATCTTAAACTCCAACAGATTGTAGTCAACGGTTGCTCCTGCTGATCACTTCGGACTTTATATACACACACACTTTCTTACACTTCATGCACATTTTTCACTCACGTGCACATGCTCCATGCTTCTTCCTTGTTTGCTTTTGTTCTTTGTTGTGTTTCTGTGTCTCTTTGTGTCTCTGGTTTTCATGTGCATCTGTTCCAGGTTTCCAAATGAGAACTGTTTCTCAAACATTTCTTCCTGCTAAAATAAAGCTCCAATAAATAAAATGAGGTGCAGTCATAGTGGTCATGCAACAGTAGTATCTGAAAATAATTCTTAAATCTCTTGAAGTCCCTCTTTGGTCATTGGTTTAACACCTAAAAACTTGACAAAGTAACTCGTAATCATCACATTTTGCCAAAGTTTCCTTTGAGTCATTGATTAAACTCCCACAACTTGTCTCTTTATGTATCACTTACATAGAAGTCGTTTCCAAAATAATAAGTTATAAAATTGGAGGAATTCAGCCAGATATGTTAAAACTCTGAATTTGAAGGCTAAAGACTCCACCTGGCAAACTGACAGCAGAAATTCTTTAGTTCTTTAGATAAATGAGGTTTGTTGTGAATGAAAAGTCAGAATCCTTGTTTCAGAGACCATCATCTGCAGTTTAAAGGTGGAAATGTTTGGTTGACTGCTTATTTACCTCATGGCATGCCTTCCAACATATAAAAACCAACCACATGAACATGTTAACAAGGCAAAAATAAATAGATCTTTCCCTGCAGGCCATCTGAAAATGTGAAATGCCATTCCTCTGAGAGTACAGCTGTGACTAAAAGATGAAAGTTGTCTGATGGTTCAGAACTCTAAAAGACTGACTTGTTTACACAGGAACCAGTAAGAACGGGACAGCGTTTGGTCTCCAGATGTCTCAGGCTGGCTTTTCTGCTCACAACGTTGAGGTGAGTTTGGGTTTTGCGACCACGCTGCCTCATCCCGTCTGTAAGCAACACGTGGAACAACACATCGTCTCAGTTTCTGCTGCATCATAACTCCTCCTCACAATCTGCCATCCATCACCTCCGGTCCCCCTGGGGGTCTGCTGTGGCCCCATGGTTTAGGTCCTCCTGATTTAGGAGACACTGACAAAGCATACAGACGTTTTTCCATTCAGCCGTGGGACACATGACACCACGTATCAGTGAGAAACCGAGACAGTTCAGCTTGTGTTTTTCTTGGGCTACCTTGAGATTTAGATGGTTTCTGGGAGCAGACGGCTGCAGGCGGGATGTCTTTCTGGAAGATAAGGAACATCTCCTCTACTGTACCTGCCCTTCAGACCGCTTCATCAGTCTTCATTCCTCACTTTTCTTTGCTGATGCAACTGCTTTCATTTTCCAGTTGTCCTTCACAGTGTGATTTATCAGGGGAGGAATAAATGAACCCAATTTATGATGAAAAATAAATATATTGGAGTGTGCAGCTGGGTGGCAGCGACGGCTGGAAATTCTGTCCACAAGGAAGGATTCCAGAGATGCTCAACAACACCAGCCTGAGTGTTGAGAGTAGGATAATTTATTGGAAAGAATGCCGAGTCTTTAGAGGAGAAAAGTAGCCGTGAAGCCCAGATGGTTTTGCCGAATGTGATAGGTGCCAATTCTGCAGGCTGCTTATGTCATATACTTTACAGGCGTCTCATGCATCTGCATTCAGTTTCTCCATCTGTTGTGCGTTTACTTTAACTAAACAATCGAGTCTGCATCTGTAAAACTCTGCAGCTTGTAGCTTTGTTGTAGGATTGATTTCTGTATTCATCACAGTACAGAGAATAGATTACTGTGTAATGAGCTGGTATATTATATATGGACACTGGTGTATATATATGTAAAACCACAGCTCTGGCCGTTTCCAGTACAATACAGAGCTGATATCTTCACTACAGCGAGGCATATGTCCATACATGCAGCTGCAGCAGAAATAGGTCATGTATTATAAGGTTGAACTGTTTTGGGGTTTCATTCGTTTGCCATGGAAACCATTTTGACCAAAACAGATAACCACCCTGGCACAACGCTGCTGTGAGATGGTGACGTAGTTCAAGCCTGGTGAGACTCAATTCCATCTTTTGGGGAAGGAACTGCAAGCCTTCCAGCACACGCTCAAACGCTGGAAAGTGTGCCGTCGGCAGATTGTGTACAGCAAGAAAAAAGCCCTGAGCTCATTAAGCAGAGGAACCCTGTAATTACAGCGTCAGTGATACAGAGTATGGTGAACCATGGAATACAGAAAATCCCTCCTCTGTCCCTCCTTGTGTCTACAGCTAATTGCACTTTCTGATTTGTTTCCTTTGTTGTAATGACGACTTAAAGATACACTGATCGAGTTTGCAGTGACTTGAAAGTAGATTTAGTTTTCTTTGTGTGCTGTGGTTTGTGTTTTAATCTCTCACTTGTTGCTTAGTTTCAGACAACAAGAGATCGATTCCTGCTAGGTTTAAACAGTAAATGTGGGAGATATTAGACAGTCCAAAAGAATAAACCACTAAAGGGGCCCTGGAGGAGGAACTAGTACTATATGTGCTGTAAATATGGGTGAATGTTTGAATTTTTGATCTTGGGAAGCTGGTATTGTAACTCAACAGTTTAAAAAAAGGTTTACAGTCTGAAAACAGTAGAGCAAAAGGAACAGTAGAGCAAGCACATTCTATTGTGAACTAAAGCTGTGTACAGTTTTTTAAAAATTAAATCTAGCATCAGCAGAAATCTGGAAAGGCAAAAAAAACCTAAAACGGCTTTTCTTGCAGCTCTTTCATCTCTTTCTCTCCCAGACAAGCATGAGTTCAAACTAGCAAAGACAGACGAGCTTCATAATCTATCAAAGAAAAAAGGCCTGTTTGTGCTCTGATTAGAGCCCTTCTTACCCAAATGGGCTGCTAAACTGCAAAGGAGGAGGAACATCTGATTTTCCTTTTGAACTCTGAAATGATCTGAGTCATTTCACTGGAAATGTTGTGATTTTTATTTTTGTTTAGCTGACTGAGTTTTTGAAGATCAGATTGTATAAAGTGGTTGTTTAAAAAAAGAGAAATCTTGTGGCAGCTTAAGCCCCTTCCAGACGTTCACTGGTTTCCGTTTGACACTTGGACATGTCGTCTTCTTGTCTAAATGAGAGCCCTGGTCCTTTCTTTAAACCTGATGATAATCTTTCTGGGTCGGACCTGCAAAACTCTGAACTGCATTCCAGTCACATTACCAGACGAACAAGCAGATTCACCGAGCAGCGTGGTTCGGATTAGATCAAGTTCCATAGAAATATATTATATGTAGCTCATGGAAACACATCCATGCAATCAGACTTTTACTACAGATTTCCAGCTGTGAGACTGAGAAATGTCAGGAATAAAACAAAGATAATCCATCCATCCATTATCTATACACCGCTTAATCCTCATTAGGGTCGCGGGGGGCTGGAGCCTATCCCAGCTGACTCGGGCGAAGGCAGGGGACACCCTAGACAGGTCGTCAGTCTGTCGCAGGGCTACATACATAGACAAACAATCACTCTCACATTCACACCTATGGGCAATTTAGAATAATCAATTAACCTCAGCATATTTTTGGACTGTGGGAGGAAGCTGGAGTACCCGGAGAAAACCCACGCATGCACAGGGAGAACATGCAAACTCCATGCAGAAAGATCCCGGGAAAGCCGGGACGCGAACCAGGGACCTTCTCGCTGCAAGGCGAAAGCGCTAACCACTACTCCACTGTACAGCCCTTAAAACAAAGATAATATGACAGAAAAATAATTAGACTTGACTAAATTGATCTGCAGCAGTAAATGAATGATTTTAGAGCTTCTGTGGAGTAAAGCTGAGCTAAACCTGAGGACGGTTGGGAATTAACAAATGATTTAACTGCAGCTTGTTGATGTGAAGAAAGGTATCACTGACATTTAGATGCTCACTGATTCTTTCCTCCATGTTGATAAGCTTAACAGTCCCTCCAGGATTTCGTGGGCGTTTTTCCAGATTGTTTCTCCCTAAAATGTCTGAATTCATGGCAGCTTTTCTAAAAAAATTGTGATGTAAGTTGCGATGTTTTAAGCGTATTTGTTGTGATGAAATTGCAGGAGACAGTGACAGTTGCTAAAAAGTTGCATTTTTTCAGCTTTTAGAACACGTTTCAACATTTTAATTGACAGTATTTGTTCCTAAACTAATTCTTTAGCGCTCCAACCCATTTCCACTAGCAGCCAGATACTGGTTTAACATGAAGTGGTTGGTAGATTTAAGGCACTAAATGATCATTTACTATTGAATGAATCATATTTGGACATATCTGTCAGTGGCTTAAAAAGTTAATTTCACATCCTGGTATTCACACGTGTTCACACGCTCACGGCTCGTCACGTCCATTAATGAATCTAACTTCCCTTCATTGTTTCAGAGCTCCAACAGATCTGGATCTGTCTGGTCTGTTTCCGCTCCTTTCAGACGTTCTCATGATATGTTTGGTGGTAGAAAAGTTTTTGTCAGTCGATGGTTTTCGTTTGTATTCCACCACAATATTTCATGGGTGTAAAACAGTTTACCTCTGCTTTGGTGAGGAACATCAGAAATAGTTTTTCACCATCTTTAGCAGTAATTTTTGTTGGTAAATGAGAGACATTATAATGGTACACGTCTCCATCTTCAGACCAGAAACAGGAAGTGAATTTGGTGACGTACGTGCATTAAGTTTGGCTGGGGACGGCTATGATTGGTGGAACTCACAGGAGGTGGGACAAAATGGTGGAAAGGTTGCGGTGATTGGTCAAAATTGCAGCACTGAATTCTTGGAGATTGGTTGAAGTACAGTTAATTGTTGCGGTCGCAGTCCTGGAGGGACTGACTTAATATTAATCAAGTAGATTTAATTTGTGTTGCTGTTTTCATTCCCAGGCAAACTTAAAGTGCTTTTGTAATAAAACATAGAAAAACATTAAAGAAGATGAGGTAGAACACAGGTAAAATAATGATTCAGCCACCTACATTTACATACAAGGGTTGATCTAATAGTTGCCTTTAGAAATCAGAAACTGTACCTGATTCTGATGTGCCAGTCCTCCCCGTTGCAGTTGTCTCTTTGTGCAATAATGCAGCGCTTCTTTAGTTCTTGCAACACTACCTGGAAGCACTGTTACGTGGATATGTCAAACAGTACGAGGACTGAATCTCTTTAACTGTGTCAAAATATCTACGCTTCAACTTAAATTTCATTCTGGAGGTTTTTGCATCACAAAAAAACCCAGAAACTTTAGCATCAACCCTCAAACATATTTTAGGTTTAGTCTTCAGTCTTAAATTTAGTTTAGGTTCAGTCTTTTGTATATCAACAGCTTCTTAAACATTAATGTGCTTCATAAACAGACATTTTACATAGCTCCTGTCTGATGAAGGTGTTATTTAGTGAAGCGTGGGAGCCCAGGAAGAGAACTGTATATATAGCTGAAAGCTTTCCTCTGTTGCTCTTTAAATGTTAATCAGAAGTGTCTTATTATCCCTGTGAGGAAAGGACCATGAGATGGTGGACACTTAAATAAAACTCTGTCATTATCATCCTATCAGACCTGAACATGTTCTTGTTGTAGCAGTATGAAAGTGATCTGATGTGCTGCTGGAGAGAGAACAACATGTAAACTGACTCGATTTTTCCTTTTAAAGTAATGAAAACATTTCATACGAATCTCCTCAGAGTTTGCGTTTATCGCTGTTGCCAGGAATACATTTGACCACAAGTGGAGAAACTCCACCATTGATCTGACTGAAACCAAGGTGAGCCAACATCACAGGCTGAGCTCCAGCGGTGGTTAGAGGGTATTCTGCTCCATGAGTCCATCATATACATTAATTACCATCGATCTCTATTACTCTGCTGTGTTCATTATATTCATATTTCAAACACTACAACTAACTATGGTGGACCTGGCCTCCAGGATGGGATTCTGGTTGGTGCTGTCGGGGCGTACGACTGGAACGGAGCAGTGCTGAAGGAAACTCGGCAGGGGAAGGTCGTCCCTCCCAAGTCATCCTACACTGAGGAGTTTCCCGAAGAGCTCAAAAACCACGGCGCTTACTTGGGTAAGTAGCACCCTAAAGAACTTTAAAAGAGTGGAAAAATCAGTCTTAACTAACACAAGTAAAAAGAAATGCAAGGAAAGGAATATGGCTTCGCAACCCAATGAGGCATTCACTCCCATTATCATCAGCCTTTAATTTCTGTTTACAGCCTTGTTTTTTATGAATAGATGCACGGCTGCCTCAGTTAGAGACCGGCGGTGTAGCACCCGTTGTCCGAGCTGCAGCTCATCTCTGACTTCTCCCATCACATACAGCCCCATCTCCCTCCACCACCACAGCCCTCTGCTTTTACCATCAGCGGTTTGTCTGTGAGCTGATCCACCAGCCTGCCAATGAAGCCCTTCTAGTCTCAATAGTAATATGAGGTGGAAGCATAGTTTGGGACAGGCAGGGAGAAAGTTAATGCTGGGGAAAAAAGAGAAGATGAGAGATGAAGGTGGAAAAGTATACAGGGACTAAATGGAATCTTTAGTGGGAAAAGAAGAAATAAACGAAATAGAAGAAGAAATATGAGAAACCTGAGAAACTAGAACATCCAGTTCTGTAACTGGATGCAGTTTGCTGAGTTTTAGCTCCTCAGAATGCAGCATTTTATCATTTTTCCTTGAGTCATGCAGATCGCTGCTATTAAAATTCACCCTAAAGAGCATCCCATTCCTCCTCACACATACACAGAGTGGCGTTAAATGTAATCCCATGATATTCAAATTACATTTTTATTGCCAAGTATTAAGTTAACTGAAGTAGCAGATGCGCTTCCTTAGGTGAGGATGGTAAAAGGAATCTTTAAATCTGCATATTTGACTAGTTTGTTCCAGAGGTATTGTTGTGTTTTCCTTCTCCAGGTTATACGGTGACGTCGGTGGTATCAGCCAGAAACGGTCGTCTGCTCGTAGCCGGAGCTCCACGGTTTAACCACACCGGCAAAGTCATCATCTTCACTCTGAAGAACTCAGGAAACCTCACCATCCTGCACTCCCTTAAAGGCCAACAGGTACAGCAGCATCCAGCCTATCAGCCGTACGCAGTCCTCATGTCAACAAGGGACCATTTCAAACATTTACTACAGCCAGTTCGTGTCACCTAGAGTTATGAAATTTGGTACACATATGTAACACGTCAAGACGCACAAAAAAGTCTCTTACAACCATGTCCAAAACACAACAGGAAGTCAGCCATTTTGTATTATCTGTCATATTTTGGACGATTTGGACCAATTTTTGCACATTTTCAAAAGCTATAAACTTAAACAGGGTAACTCCAGCAGAGCTCAAATTTGGCCAGGATTTACACCCAACATGGGTGATCAAAAGTATCAGAATGCTCCACAAAAGTCTGAGGGTGTGGAAATGGCGGCCCCCAGAATTTCAATGTTACGCCATGAAACAGGAAATTCTGTGTAACTAGCCTGTACATGCTCCAATCTGTCTCAAACTATACATGTGTGATCAGAGTCCTGCCCTGATGACATCCACAGGCTGATATACAGTCACAGTGATAGTGCCACCTAGTGGATGGACAGGAAATGATTGTATATCTACCCTGTACATGCTCCAATCTGCCTCAAACTTTACATGTGTGATCAGTCGCCTTCAGACACAGAGGCCGAAATACACTCTCAGTCATAGCGCCACCTGGTGGACATGCTTGGATTCACTGACCAGCAAGGATGCGAGGACCCATTCAACACTGCTTGCAGCTTTAATTAGTTACTGTTTTTTGTGAGACAATGCCAGAGTACACCTCCACTTCTGTTCATCCCTTTAACGGGCATTGATGTCTGTGACGTGTCTTTTTTATGCTGCTGCTCAGATGGGGTTGATAAAGTTCACCATAGTCTTTATTGAAAATGTCTTGGTACATCTGGGTGGACACATCATAATGAAATAATGAGCAAAGAGGTAGAGCATCAGTGGAGCTGAGATGGACCATGCAAACATTTCTGGGTCCTGGACTGCCCTGTAACAGCATCCACACATCACTCAAAGTGGCCACACTCTTAATTATGCCAAATCTGATGTTATCTTGATGAGTTATCCTTAAATTCAGCCCCTGTACTGTTGTCATGAATGGGGACATTAGCTGTAGAGACCCGAAGTGTTTTCGTTCCAGATTGCAAACTTGTTTATTTCTTTTGTTAAGTTAGGCATTTTAACACAGGGCCCTGCAACAGACTGGCGACCTGTCCAGGTGTCCCCTACCTTCGCCCGAGTCAGCTGGGATAGGCTCCAGCGCCCCCACAACCCTAACGAGGATTAAGCGGTGTATAGATGATGGATGGATGGATGGATTTTAACACAGGGATCTATAGCAACCGACTCACTTTTGGATTTAGCCTCCAGTGGCTGTTTGAGGAACTGCAGGTTTTAGTGTTTCCTCGCTGGCTTCATTCCTCCTCTCCTCCAGTGGTTGTCGTTTGAGGAACATGTATGCAGAACAGTCTTTAGCACACAGAGAGAGCTGCAAAACCTGCAGTAAGGGAGGATAAAACCGATTACCACGATACCAAAACTGCTAACTAGGGACTTTAGTGTCATTGCACATAGTTGCAGTAGTTTCCTTTGAGAAGAAAGGAAAATATCCTCAAGGGGCATCTTAAAATTATCACATTAAAACCCGGTGGTGTAGGACTGTTTCTGCCAGATTTGGGGATTGATTTGCCGTCTGTCTCTCTGTTTTGGAGATTCTGATACCCAGTTTATCCTGGTAGTTTAACTTTGGCAGGGATTAGAATAATTCCTAATCAAGAACATTTAAAATTAGATGAAATGGCCGGAAAAATCATTGAGGCACGTAGTATTTTTCAGCAGAAAAGGCCAATAGCTAAAAGGATTTTCATTTTGAAATTTGAGCTCTGTAAAATGGTCCACTGTTAAAGTCCAAACGACATAAACATAAGAATCTGCACTGATGGTCCAGGTTGACATAAAGACAACATCGATGTATGTCTCTGTTACTGTTTACATTTAATTTCTTCTTAAATTTTGCACTAAAAATGATTTTTGTTGCTATATCATTTCAACTTTGTGACTTTGAGTATGCAACAAAGCATCTGTTGGGACTTCATCCTATTGTCTGCGTCATATTAATTTTATAGATGGTCATCATTTCAGGAGGATGTGGCTGTGTGTTAATGACCACTACGCTCAGAACTGGCTTCTCTTCACAGCCTGAAGTGATCTCGCAGCAGCTTACATTGTACCTTGTCAGCAGCAGCTCATCCAGAACGGCAGATGTTTTTCTGCAGAAAACTTTCTTGATCTCACAGCTTTTGAGCAAAGAGCTTTTTTATAGGCAGATGTTTCTAATGTAAAAACCAATAGATGATGTTCCATCCACTCCGGTGACTCCAGACTCTCTCCGTGAAGCTCTCACAGCCTGAACATCAACTAAACATCAGGACTTTGACCACTTTCTATGACACAGCACAGGCAGTTTGTTCATGTGTGTTTCAGTAAAGGTTCTGAGTAGAACTGTGACATTTATTATGGGGTTAAAATTCATGAACTGCACTTTTCCAGACAACAAGTGACTGTTTCTAATGTGTTAAACTGATTAAATGAATGGCGTTTCTTTCAGATTGGCTCCTATTATGGCAGTGAGATTGCCCCTGTGGATATCGATGGAGACGGTATAACTGACAACCTACTGGTGGCGGCACCGATGTTCTTCAACGCAGGCTTGGAGAAAGGAAAAGTCTACATCTACAGAGTCACAGAGCTGGTAGGTAGAAAACTCTGCAGAGTATTAATCTACTTCTGGCCTAGCAACCTGCTGCACCAAACTGGGTCAACACCTGTTCAAACTCCAGACGTACCCGGTATTTCTAACAGCCCTCACCAGAAGTGTCCGGTAGCACCAAACCATTCCCTCACCAGAAGTGTCCGGTAGCACCACACCGTTCCCTCACCAGAAGTGTCCGGTAACACCAAACCATTCCAGAGTTAACACACTGACAGGCTGCAGGCAGACGTCTGACACATGACCTTGTCCTGATCAAATCTCTGCCATGCCAGCCTGCAGACTTTATTAGATGTGTAGAATGAACTCAAGAGGAAAATATTCTGCCTCCTCTAAACCCATTTCCAGAAAACCATTTGGAGGCGACAAGTTTCTTTATTAGAAGGAAATTTCCCGGTGTTCCAGGTCTGTCTTGCTCATTGGAATAATGAATGTCTCGAACAGGAATAGGAGAGGTATTTCAATATCTGGTGTGGCCCAAACCACATCACAGGTGGCAGCCCCGGCTTTAAAACAAAACAAACAGAAATCCCCCTTTTACAGCTGTCTGTCATCATCAGGACAGGAACGGCTCGTTTGTTCTGGGCGATTAATAGTCATGATGTGGTTGATTCAGGTGTTGCTTGAGATGCTGCTCAGTGATGATGATGGTCTGGAAAACTACTTAAGTTTGTACTCTCTGGTTCAAAAATGTGCCGCTGTGGTCACAATGAATATTTGAAATCCATAATGTGATACTGCAGACTTAGCATACTGTATAAAAGTGCAGAAATTCATTTTCACTGCCACTGTACACACATTGTTCTGCCAGTTTTCTGCTGCTAGCAGATACACTAGAATAGATGTTCATTTCATATCAGGTCTCTTTTCATTTCTGCGTCATAGACTATAGATAGATAGACAGACAGACAGACAGACAGACAGACAGACAGACAGACAGACAGACAGATAGATAGATAGATAGATAGATAGACAGACATAGACTATAGATAGATAGACTATAGATCGATAGATAGATAAGATAGACAGATATAAAGATAGACAAATAGATAGATAGATAGATAGATAGATAGATAGATAGATAGATAGACAGACAGACAGACAGACAGACAGACAGACAGACAGACAGACAGACAGACAGACAGACAGACAGACAGACAGACAGACAGACAGACAGATAGATAGATAGATAAACTATAGATAGATAGACTATAGATAGATAGATAGATAGACAGAAAGACAGACAGATATGTTATAAATCCCGAGGGAAATTCAAATGCTTTTTGTAATTGTAAGCGCTTTTGTAGAAGCTAACTGGACTTCATTATGAGTCTTCAAGATTTTTCACCCCCTATCCAAAAGGCTTTCCTCTGAACCTGCCTGGGGAGGGATCTCAGGACCGCATTATAAGTACCTGATAAGTGGTGTTGTAAACTCCTTCCCCTATTTAGAGATGCCTATTTCAGCTTCCATAACTCCTCCTCCCACTCCAACTTCAAGCCATCTCTTTTCTCTGTCCAGAATGTGTCATCAAACAAGTGTCCCTCATCCTTTAGATGGGTCAATATATAACTGTGGGACTTTTTGTATCACAGTTGACATTTTTGTTGTTTTCAGGCCTAAAAACAACATGACCGCCTATAACCAAACACCACATGGCATTTTAGAGAAAGATTCTTCTAAATATCCATCCATCCATCCATCCATTATCTATACACCGCTTAATCCTCACTAGGGTCGCAGGGGGGGCTGGAGCCTATCCCAGCTGACTCGGGCGAAGGCAGGGGACACCCTAGACAGGTCGCCAGTCTGTCGCAGGGCTACATATAGGAACAAACAATCACTCTCACATTCACACCTATGGGCAATTTAGAATGATCAATTAACCTCAGCATATTTTTGGACTGTGGGAGGAAGCCGGAGTACCCGGAGAAAACCCACGCATGCACAGGGAGAACATGCAAACTCCATGCAGAAAGATCCCAGGTCCGAGCTGGGACGTGAACCAGGGATCTTCTCGCTGCAAGGCGAAAGTGCTAACCACTACTCCACTGTGCAGCCCTCTTCTAAATATTATATATGGAATTTATTTCTACAGATATTGTAGTAAACCTGTTGACTACTTTATATTAAATACCTCAGAAAGCCTTGGAGTCTGGCCAGTCTTTTCTTCAGGAGGAAATGACATCATGTGGGGCAGGTCATGTGATCTGGAATTAACACACTTCCTGGAGAGGTGTTTCTGGAATGGGGAACTTAGTGGAAAGGGATTTAATCTGTTATTTTCCATATAAAATTTTATATATTACCAAAAAAGAAATATCTGTCATGATTATCTCATGTTAATAAAAGAACACAATCCAAACTATTTCTGAATCAGCTCATTTTATTATTGTTTAGCTCATTAGAAGGTGGTTGGTATTAAATTCAGACGCTTATTTAGTTGACATTTTAGTGATATCCAGTCATTTTTTATTAATAAGTGATTGTTTCCATAATAAATAATTATGGAATTTGTAAAGACATGATCATAATGAACATAAAAACTTTTTTTTTACTATTAATAAAAATGTATGCAGATATATCCCATGGACTTCAGAAGTCCTTCAGTTATATACTCAGATACAAACAGATTGCTGAGTCTTTTCCTGAGGACCAGGATGACTTTCTAACCTCAGTTAGCATCTGAATGGTGAAAATAGTTCAAATTTTCTCCACAACAGGTGGAAACCAAAACAGAAGTAAAAGTAAAGAAACAACATATTAATCCCGTGTTCACGCCTTCTTTCTGCTACCCTCAATAAGCCTAAAATGAATCATTTAAAAAAGTGTGCTGTAGGTAGAATGTGCTCTGAAAAAGTTCAGAAAATGATTTTATTGTTAGATATTTTTTAAGAAACAGGATATGTGCAGCACTGAGGGCTCCACCTGTCCCACATCTGAAAGGACAGAAGCTAAAGTCTGTCCAAAGCTAAACAAAGTTACCTAAAATCTGGCACCTGGTCAGAAGTAAAATTCCATCCAGTCGTTGCACTTTTAACTCTCTCCTGGGCGGCTGCAGACTGGTCGTGACCCTTCATGGCCTTATACAGACCATATGGTTCAAATTTAAACTGTGCTGAATATATTTTTCCCTGCTTCTCTATCGATCTCCCGCGTTGTCACACATGCACACGTCAGGTAGCCGAGAAGCGAAAGCTACCATCCTAAATCAACTCCTTTCCCATTTATTCAACTGTAAAAACAAGTGATCTCATGTTTCGTCTGCCAGCCCTAAATTATATGAGGAACTTTGATGCCAAGTAGAGCAATGATATGCATGACTACTGATGGAACCCAGTTTTTGGCTCACTTTTGTAAGATTGCTTTCTTTAAAACAAAATTTCCAGTCGGGTTCTTGCTTTCAAAGACAGACGTGGATATCTTCCATCTGACTCAGCACTCACTAAGAATAGAACTTCAAATAAATATACTAAAGCTATATGGCATTCTTTGGAACTTTTACCACCGGAGGTCAAATCCTCACTTTTGTTGTTGCCAGATGTTTAAAATATTTGACTTCAAAGAGGACGAATTAAAGAATTCTATGGAAAACAAAGTGGCTAATCCAAACATAATCATTTGTTTGACTGGAAGACAGATGAGAAATCTTGTTTGTTGCTTTTTTCCTGTCTAAATTACAACATGATTAGTTATCTAAAGATGGCTTTGAGATAATTGAAACAACAAACCCGGCTGGCTGAAGGGCACAGAGGACAATAACTTCCTTGGTCTTGTTGCAAGATGTAGAAATAAATGGATGGCAGATCATATAATGAACAGACCAGTCCTTTTACTGGGAAACTAAGCTGTGCCAGAAGGCATGGATATCTCTGCTAAACAGGACATACAGTACAGTAGGACTTTTTAACTAATGGTGTATGTGCCGTTTGGAATATGCTTCTTTTTCTAATAAAGCTTTTGTGCCTCCCAGCTTGTATGTATATGTGTGTACATACTATATATATATATATATATATATATATATATATATATATATATATATATATATATATATATATATATATATATATATATATTATATATATATATATATATATATATATATATATATGTATTTACTCTACATGAACAACACGTGCATAGTGTAAAGACTTGTACATGTGCACATCACATTATGTTTAAGTATCTGGATGGTCAGGCGTTCTCTGGAACATTAACCCCTTCAGCGATAATCTAGTATTTCTGTCATAAAATGCTATGAGTGACTTCCAACACTCTAATCCATTCAAATGTTCTCCCTGAACCATGTGGGTCAAGAAAGAGAACAGCAGCTATATGGATAAAAGTAGTGTATTCTGTTTTTGTTTTAGTTGAGATTAAAGCATTCTTGTGCCTCCATAAGGAAGTTTTCAGATTCTGCATCGAACCAATTCTCGTTAACACAATGTCTCTTAAACGCTTTGAGGGAATTTCTTTAAATTTTGCACAAATGTTTGTTTGAATTCAAGGATGAACTGATTAGATTTTGGTGATCAGACATCATTGTGTCTCCAGGTACGTCCCTTTCAAATCAGAAATGCCTGGAGGGAATTTCACTACGTCTGGCACCAATGTCCGCTTGGACTCAAGGATGAATCGATTAGAATTTGGCAACAGAAGCTCACTGTGACCTCAGAAAACACATTTTTACCTAAAACCCTGGTCAATATATCAACTACAGGATCTGTTAGAACACTGTAGTGGTGGCAGAACAGAACAGTTGACTGGACAGAGCTCTACATTAGGGACTAATGAAACCAAACATAAACAAGCTTCAGCCAACTCTGAAAACCATTTGGGAGACTCAAAGGTCAACTTTTAAGGTTCTTCCACAGATGTAGCATCCAGGATGCCCACTGCTGTTCTATTTGCGTTCAATCAGTAGATGGATGGAACAAGTGATAAACTGAACAAACCCAGAAGCAGCTCATGTTTTCTTTTTCTCCAATGCGCTTCTGATTAAGTGATCATGTGAGTGCAGTGTGATGAGTGATTGGTGCAAGGACAGAGATTTAAAACTTTCTCCCATGATGCAGCAGTTATCCCTGTAGCTTTTTCATGTCTTGATGTCTGGGAGGAGAAACAAGCTTTGAAAATGAATGAAAATTTTTTTCTGTCTTTTGTTGTGGCTAAACAGTTTTTGTTCGCTGACCCTGTTTGTTGTACTTCAGTTTTTGAGATGAGCAGCCAGTCCTCTGTCTCTGGGAATCACCACTAAAGCTTGTGTCTATTCATCAACATCAGCGTCAAAGAATGTAGTCGCAAACGCTCGTGTCTGAAACAATCTGAACTGTTCCTCTGGGACGACTGCCTTCACATATTTATTAAGTGGGAACCCAATGCATTCTGAAAGTAGCCAGACTGTGACGTTTGATGTGGGATATATAACTTGCATCGGATATATTTGCTTTTCCCGTCTTCCATCAGAATCGTTTCGTCCTTGAAGGAGCGTTGGAAATCCATAATGGTGGCCAGAATGCTCGCTTTGGCTCATCGCTCGCTCCCGTCCCAGATCTCAACGGTGATGGCTTCAACGACCTGGTGGTTGGTGCTCCGCTGGAAGACGACCACAAAGGAGCCATTTATGTCTTCTTTAGCCAGCACAACAGAATACTACGAAAATATAAGCAGGTAGGAGGTACAAACTGTTCAGTTAAAAGACAAGGCCAAGTCATTTGAATGGTTTTGTCTACTGACTATTTACATACATGTTGCTACAGGTCATTTTCTAAGGCATACAGTATGTTTTTTATATGAAATAAGAACTTTCATGCAGCCTCTGGTTTGTAATAATAAACTTTATTTCTGTAGCGCCTTTCAAAAGTGGACATTAAGTTACACAAAGCATCAGAAAACATCAATAAAACCATAAGAGAAGACAATAAAACAATGGTAAAGACAGTGAAACCCTACGAAGAGCAATAACAGAGCATCAGAGAAGGAGTAAGATGCTCTAGAAATGTCTGTGTGGGTTTTTAAAAGACTTTTGAACTGTGATAGTGATTTAACTGTTGTGAGAGTCAGGGGGCGCTTGTTCCAGACCACTGGGCTAAAATAGTGAAAGTCCATTTTGTTTTAAAGCTTGAACAGTGGGACTTTTTACAGTAGTTAATTCTCACATCTCAGTGGAGAATATCCTGTCTGAAGGTCATGGATGTAGAGTGTAGCCGTGTAACGATTTAAAAGTAATCAACAGAATCTTAAACTGGATTCTGGAATGAATGGGAAGCCAATGTAATTGTGCCCAGACTGGAGTTATGTGTGTTTATTGTGTATTTTAGTAAAAACAAATCTTAATACTTGGGACAGCTAACTTCTAGTCGATGTGTGAGGCGTTTCTTTGCGGCTGAATCCACGCCGAGGTCAGCAGCAGTTAGAAAGTCCCGATGAGCTCCAACAAAACCCGACCAGGTGCAGGAGGCCAAGTAAAAACAAAGTAGTACAACGCACAGCAATACTAAAGCATCTAATGAGGTCATAAAAGGCAGGTGTGCAGGTGAGTGTGGGAAACATGTGACCTGTTGCAACGACTGGAACACACTGAGGAAAAACGCTGCTCAGGTTGACAATAAAGCCGCGCTCAGAGGAGTTTTAAACCAGAACAGATTTTGGGTTGAATCACGTAGAAAGTGGGAAACATGGCAGATATTCTTTTGTCTCAACTCAGCCTTGCACACACCACAACATTAGGAAATCCTGGCATTCTCCAGGATTTTATTATTATCAGCGGTCATAGAGCAGTCCGCTGCCTCATGTTACCTCATGTGGAAACGGATGGAAACGGAATGGAGAGTGGAGTACAACAAGTTACTGTGACACTCACCTGGAAAAAACTACAACGGGAGGCTAAACAAGTCTGGATAAGAAAATGTAAATATCCTAAAAATCCTCTTGAATATTACATTTAATACTATCAGAGCAGCCCTTCCAGTTGAGGAGGTTTAATCCTGCATGTGTAGAACCCTCACATTAACAGAAATATCAGCTCCAGACCAGACTTCTGCTCAGATTGTCAGTAGGGGTGAAATCAGGATAAACCAGCTCAAACCTCCAGTAGAGTGAGTCTGGCTTCAGAAACTCTGCCTGTCAGGCATTAGAAATGGACAGAATGTGCAAAATAAATAAATGTGACAGACTGAAGCGCTCCTGGAGGCAGCTGTGGGGTTTAAACTGTGTAATGCATCAGATTGATTGGCAGGAATGTAAAGTAGAATATTTGTAATAAAAATACAAAAACACAGACAAACACAAAGTCTACAGAGACACAAAAACATTTTTAAAATATTGTTTATAGCACTTCAGAATCAGTTTTTAAAACATGAGGTGAGCCTACAGTACCACTGAGTGATTAGCAGTTTATTTTAGGATTTTTTTGTCTTGAAAAAGTTATTCTAAATGTACTCTTATGACATTAATTGTGCACATGTGAGTTAGTAGCAGCGATGTCATTTCAAAGTCCAGCTGTTACGGTGATCCTTGTGCACTCTGTTGAGCTTTTCTGTCTGTTTTTCAGAGGATAGCAGCAGCAGATTTAGCTCCAGGCCTGCAGTACTTTGGCCGCAGTATCCACGGAACAATGGACATGAATGATGACAGTTTAGTGGACCTGGCAGTAGGTTCCCTCGGTGCTGCAGTTCTCCTTTGGTTAGTATTTCACCCACTAAATAATACTGTTGTCAAGAACACAAAAGGCTGTTTGGCAGGCTTAACACTATAAATGAACTTCATCAAAGATATTTCCTCTAATCCCAGCTGTGATTTACAGCTTAAAGAAAAACATTTTGGCAAAAGAGACTTTTCTGGACAAATCATATTTTTTTTCTCGGGTTTGCTTCATCTGTCACGTCTTTTCTGCCCTCACAGGTCACAGAGCGTCATCCGGATATATGCCACAGTCAGGTTTGAGCCCAGTAAGATCAACATCTTTGTGAAAGACTGTCAGAGAGCTGGAAAAGACGTGACCTGCATGTCAGCCATCGTATGTTTCAACATCACCGCCAGGACAGCCGTCCCTCCCACACAGGAAATTGGTAAGCCAGCAAAAATAATCCACTGCTGTGGAAGCGTCTCAGGGAAGTTTCCTACCACCTCCCAGTGTCTGTGCCCGATGTTTTTGTCTCTCCAAAGTTAATAATAAATTAACTATAAGGTTAATAATAGATTAATCTATTAGTAAATGACAGCAGTTGACTTATTGTACAACCTGTCAAATCCGTAGATACTTGAGAGAAAAATAATATGCCTTTTAAATGTGGGACACTGATCTCATTTATATTTTGAGAGGAAAAGATGCTTGCGCTGCCGGCTGCCTCGTCTCTAACAGACCATTTTCACCGATACTGTGGAGTAGTGAGCTTTTCTCTTTTGGATCCATAGTCCCAGTGTAGTTCAGCTGTTTGACGGGATGAAATGCAACTGATTTCTACTGAGAAAAGGCATTCGTCCTTCTGAATATATATCCTTCATGTCCTGGCTCCAGCGGACTTTTCAGCATGCAGCTGCCCGTAAAAACTGTGACAGCTCCTTCCATCCGAAGTGGCGCCAAAGCAAAATGTTTCTTTACTAGCAGCGAGAGATTCTGATCTCATTGTTGTTCCTCTGCCAAAGCTAATGCTGCTCCTTCAGAACCAGTACATCTGAACACGGTGCTGCTCCAAAGGTTTCACAATCTAGTTCTGATTCATAGATGGCCTTCAAAAGAGAGTCGAACCTGCAGATTGTGCCACCAAAAGTAGCCTCCCTTGCGTCTATGTGCTCACAGTTAGTTTTCATGTCAGGGTCCAGTTTCATGGGGTGTTGTGGGGAAGCAGAGGTGCATGGGAGTGTGTTCTGAGTTAACCTCCTGACCCTCTGACATCTTTATCAGATCTATCTGATGTGCCAAAACTCAGCGGAGGAAGAGCAGAGGGAGTTATCTTGTCTTCGGCGGTTGCATCCAGTGGAACACGTTTATTTGATTTTCCTCTCGTTGCCGTGTCTGGCTGCTAATGCAGGGCAGATGTGAGATCATTGTGGTCTGTTGCATAAAATGGATCTTTTTTTTATTCAAGTTAATCTTATTCATGCAAAGATCAATTTACAGTGTTTGACAGTTGTGTTGTTAAACAGAAGCCAGCTGCTCATCCAACTATTTTTTAAATGCTGTTTTCAGGAATTTAAGGTATTTTAGTTTAACAGGTGTCGCTCCAGTCCAAGTTAGAGCTTCAACACAAAAAAGATTGAAAAGCTGAAAGTTACAAACTGCTTTTACAGGTAATACTGATCATTGCAAAGTGATGAAGAGGAGAGAAAAGGTTCCAGTTTACAGAGTTATCGGCAGCTCTCTTAATTCTCTAGTTGACCCCATAAGTTCAGTCTTACCAGATTTTTCCTCATGCCGTGAAAACACAAGGCAATAAATGGAAGCCTCTGAAACAGTGTGGTTTGGAAATGACTCAGTTCTGAAGCCAGAGGGTTTGGATTCCTGTATATGTTGGTCACACATTCATCATATGTTCAGAGTAAAGCTAATATTGCCTCGCTGCTACAGTGATGTCATTCACCGCGGCCCGGCGCTGCCATTAGTTGGTCCGTCTGCACGAACCCAAGTAGGAGCAGAAGCACATCTATCTGACACAGATTCTAACACAAACAGGATCTCTCACAGTTTCACCAGAGAAGTGTAATTTCTTAATTCTTTCCCCAATCCACCAGGGATCAAGTATAATGTTTCGATCGTGGAGAGGCGCTTCAATCCTCGGGCCGTCCTGGACAACCCCAGTAAGCTGCAGCCTCAGAACCTGATGCTGCTTCCTGGAGAAGAGACCTGCCAACACATCTACTTCCATGTCATGGTGAGACTCTGGAGTAAAAAAGTCCCATATGAGGGAGTGACAAGTGTGTTCAGAGACAGCGGTAACTTGCCGTGAGAGACTTGGCTTCAGCTGGTGTTTGTTGGTTTAATTGTCTGGTTCAGACTGTGTTTACTTGTCGACAGTTCCTCTGAAGATGGATGGATCCGTGGAACACTCACTTTGTTCCACTCACACGGATGAAAAATATGTTTGCAAGTTTAATTACTCCATGTTTCCAGTTATTTCACAAATGGATAGTTGTCTCTCAGATTTATTTTCTATGTAAATGTTTTGCACTTGTGGTTGGACTGTACCATTTGCACCAGGGGGAGCAGTTTACAGGAAACTAGTAGCACAATCCTATTATAAAGTATACAGCACATTATTATCGGCTGCATTGCTGAGCATTAATAAAATATTACAGACACTATACTTCTATATATCTATAATAATGATGTCTTTACATTCAGTTTATTTCTTCATTGATAGCCATGAAGTCACTCATTTATTTAGATGGCAGACATATCAAGATGAATATCAGGTGCATGGATGGGGTCTGTTAGACAGATAGAAGATATCTGAAGACTGCTACTGTTTATTCTGAACAGCGGCAGTAGTGAATGATGTTCACATGCATCTCCAAACTCTCCCAAAACAAGAGGCTGATAAATTATTAGTATGTTTAGAAGTGCTGCATCAGCTACACTGGGTCTATAGATAGCAGCTGATGGTTCAGTCCGACTGCATGTAAACACACAGGAATGGAAAATTAGAATACTCAGTCATTTTATTTCTGGTTTGCTTTTATTAAATATTGAATTCTAAAGCAACAACCCAAACATCCATCCATCCATTAGCTATACACCACTTAATCCTCCTGTCCTAGCTGACCTGAGGGTGAAGGCAGGGGACACCTGGACAGGTAACAGTCTATCACAGGGGTACACATAGAGACAAACAATCACACTCACATTCACACCTATGGACAGTTTAGAATCACCAATGAACCTCAGCATGTTTCTGGACTGTGGGAGGAAGCTGGAGAACCTGGAGAAAACCCACACATGTACAGGAGAACATGGTGACTCCATGCAGAAAGATCGCAGGAAGGCCGGGATGCGAACCGAGGATCTTCTCGCTGCAAGGCTACAGAGCTAACCACTGAACCACTGTGCAGCCCACAGCCCAAACATGAATAATTAAAAATTGACCTAAAAGCACCGATCATTCGTGAAGTAGTGTGACTCGGTGTGTCTCGACTTTGTGTGTCCTTTCAGACATCATGGTCCGTCGTGTGTTTGGTGTTTAGGACCACAAAATACATTAAATATTTAGTATGAAAATTATCCCTCATTCCCTCTTTACCTCTGTTAAGAGACTCTAATCGGCTGGTAAAGCTCTTTAGGTGTAATAAACCTCAGATCTGTTTACTCATATTGCTGACCTACAACAAGCTGCCTGACTGTTAAAGACATTCACTGTATATAAGGAGGTTAAACCACTCAGCATGTCTACTTGGATGGAAAACTTTTTCCAAGATCAGATTTTCCTCCCGGGGTCTCATTACAATACTTGCAAACTTGTGTCTTTTAACTCAGGGATTCTGGACACAATAATGTCAGCTTTCTCTTCTACACCGTCAGCAACAATAGAAACCTTCATGCTGAAGATGGAAACTAATGCAGTGGATCTGGATCATGCAATAAGACGAGCCTCCCTAGTTCTATTGTTGGATCAGTCCTCATCCTCCTGCATGCAAATGCTGCATCAAAACAATCCCTCCCATCCCTCTTCTGCAGGAGCACCATCACTGCATCCTGGGCTCAACGCCACCGAGGATGACTGTGATTAGTTTAAAGAAATGCAAATAAGTTGTAGGGTTTTTCAGCACAGTGATTAGGAGGTGCAGTCAGACCATTCTCCAGCACTTGACAGCCAGGATAGGTCTGGCTATAAAAGACTGCTCTTAATGCAAAAAATATTCAGAAAACTGTTTAAAAGTTTTTAAAGCTTTTTTTCAATTATATTTTTCATTTGATTCATCTTGAAGATGCAAAATAAAATGTGACACAGCTCAGCTGATTGGACCGATGTGCAAATCTGAGAGATTAAGAAAGTCTTTTATTCCAACTGCTGCAAGATTTTATAATACACAGAAATGACTTGAGGAAATGTGTGTTGTTATGTCTGTCATGATCTATCTGTCTGTCCGTCCATCCATCAATCCATTAATCAATCAATCAATCTATCTATCTATCTATCTATCTATCTATCTATCTATCTATCTATCTATCTATCTATCTATCTATCTATCTATCTATCTATCTATCTATCTATCTATCTATCTATCTATCTATCTATCTGTCTGTCTGTCTGTCTGTCTGTCTGTCTGTCTGTCTGTCTGTCTGTCTGTCTGTCTGTCTGTCTGTCTGTCTGTCTGTCTGTCTGTCTGTGTCTGTCTGTCTGTCTGTCTGTCTACTCTCCACTCTCCTTTTGATCGCCGGGGAAGTGCAGTCTCGGTCATCTCCGCTTTCACTCTAAGGTCCTCTTTATCTCTGGAATGCTAGCTTAGCCGGATACATCTCAAACACTTCACTCTTTCGTCAGTATAAAGGTCACAACAACAATTATCACACAGTTCAACAGATTCAGACTAAAGTAAAATTTAATATTAATAAAGCATAAATGTATTAGTATATATATATATATAAATAAACGTGTCTACATATTTCCTAACACTATCTATCTATCCATCCGTCCATCCGTCCATCCATCCATCCATCCATCCATCCATCCATCCATCCATCCATCCATCCATCAACCATCTATCCATCCATCCATCCATCTATCTATCTATCTATCTATCTATCTATCTATCTATCTATCTATCTATCTATCTATCTATCTATCTATCTATCTGTCTGTCTGTCTGTCTGTCTGTCTGTCTGTCTGTCTGTCTGTCTGTCCGTCCGTCCGTCCGTCCGTCCGTCCGTCCGTCCGTCCGTCCGTCCGTCCGTCCGTCCGTCCGTCCGTCCGTCCGTCCGTCCGTCCGTCCGTCCGTCCGTCCGTCCGTCCGTCCGTCCGTCCGTCCGTCCATCAGCATTGTGTGAAGGTTTAAATACTCTTTGGATTTGTTTCAACTTTTTTCAGTTTAGTTCCAACAGAATAGCTGAATATTTGTAATTCTTGGTGCAGAAACAGGTGAATTGTACCAAAAACGACCTCAATCAGCTTCTTCAGTCTTCAAACATCATTATTGATATTAGTCAGCCCTGCTGGTTAAATTCTAGACACACTGTTCTTTAAAATGAGATGCCTTTTAATCATTTCTGCAGCGATGCAATTATATAAACCCTTTAAAAATGAAAAATATTTGAGTGCCATACATAAAGTGACATGACAGAGTAAATCTTTGATGTTTTTTTGTTTTTTAACAGGAGACCACAGACTATGCCAGGCCCATAGTGTTCGCTGTACAAGTGGGGCTTCAGGATCCAGACAGCGAACCGGTTCTGGATGAAAGCTGGCCGACTGTTGTGAGGACGGAGGTGAGAGACGCTGACGGCGCTTCCTGCCTTAAATACACCGTGACGAGTCATCATCTGACTGAACTAATGTTTAAAAGAAAACTTTCTGACTGATAAGAATCTTGTCTTTTTGGAAAGCTGCCCTTCTGGAACGGCTGTGATGAGGACGACCGCTGTATTCCTGACCTGGCGCTGCAGAGCATGACCGACCTGATGACTCCACAGTAGGTCCACACATGTTCACCTCAGGAACACACACTGCATTCACACACCAAGTCACATAAACCCAGTCCTTTATGATTTCTCTCTGCTTTGTCTTCCCTCCCAGTCACTTCTGTTCACATCCTGTTCAGTCTCGTGGTGTTTTCTGTCGCCATCAAAGTGAAGGCCGGACGGAGGCGTCTCAGCGGGTTCTGGAGGCAAACAGGAGGAGGATGGTGGTGGACATCCGACTGGAGAACAAAGGAGAGAACGCCTACCATGCTCGCCTCAACATCACCTACACGCCCAACCTGAGCTTCTCCAGCCTCATAGTTAAGGTGCGAGGACAGATGTTCTCAAAATGTTGAAGATATTCTGACAGTCTCACATTTAACCAGCAGATGAGATCAATTCAGCATTTACTGTGCTCAAGTAGAAATATTATTTTGGATTCAGGATAACTCTGACATCCAAATCGAGTGTTACATGGAGGACAAACTGAGAAATGAGAAGCTCTGCAACGTCAGCGCCCCATTTATGAGGGCCAAGACTCAGGTGAGGAACGCTTTTTCTGCTTTACACTGACATTTGGCTTCAGAAATGAACTCAACCACATGTTTTAATTTGCCCCTAAAGCTGACTTCACTGTAAAAAATAAACCAATCTAAATCAGTAAATATGAGGACATTATCCTTTTTATTTTAGATATTTTTCTTGTATTTTTTAAACACACGAAAATAAGTAAAATTCCAAAATAGCAATAAAACCTTTAATTGTGAATAACCATAAATTTCTTTTTTTTTACATTTAAATGCATGCATTTATTTCACACATACATTTTTCCATAAATATTTATTTTTTGCTTAATAGATGAAACCGTTAAATTGAAGTTTTAAACTGTGAGTATATTTTTAAATTTGATGCAATTTGCAAGAACTGACAGAAAAAGAAAGATTGGTTCTGTAATTTTACATCGATTTGTTTGTTAAATAACAGCGGTATCTGGTTCCTCTGTCTGACAGCACATTGACCACATACTACAGTTGATTTCACTGTTTTTACACATAAATATCTTTTATTAAACACTAAGAATCCCTAAATGTACACAACATGGTCTCATTTAAAGTTACATCCAGAATATTGATTTTGATATATATATATACATATATATATATATATATATATATATATATATATATATATATATATATATATATATATATATATATATATATATATATATATATATATATATATATATATATATATGTGTGTGTGTGTGTGTTTGTGTGTGTGTGTGTATACACACACACACACACACATATATATATATATATATATATATATATATATATATATATATATATATATATACTGATTCCTAAATATGATGCAAATCAGATCAGAATTGTTGCAGTTTTGACAGAAATACAAATCAGGATTGATGTCTGCAGCCCCGTCTGAGCGATATTAGATCGTCTGAATGCTGCGACTCAGGGTTAAAAAAACCATTGACATGGATCATGTTAAAAACTGCGTCCAAAGCATGTGATACAGGTTTAAGATGACCGACAGACCACAGCGGTTCATGAAAGATCCACAAACCAACCAGGAGATCCCAGTTTAGTTCTGGTTGACGTTTTGACATGGAACTTCTCTTCTGTTTTTGCCTTTCTAACTATTTTATAGCAAATGTAGATATGAAGCAACTGTAATACAACATTTTGTTAATTTTCCAAAAGTTTAGACAGC
This sequence comes from Amphiprion clarkii, assembly GCA_027123335.1. Taxonomy (NCBI): domain Eukaryota; kingdom Metazoa; phylum Chordata; class Actinopteri; family Pomacentridae; genus Amphiprion; species Amphiprion clarkii. The sequence continues at coordinate 27,759,447 of CM049567.1, read as the reverse complement.
TTATCAGGACAAAACAACACATTCATGAAATAAAATCTCTGTCTTCATTTCTGCCCTCTGAGGTTCCAGCTGTGAGTGAACGTTATTTCTAGTTCTGTGAGTGGAGGATGGCTCTCAGCAACACGTTCTGATGCTGAAACGTAAGACTTTGTGTAGATTCCCCGACCCGTCAGAAGCTCGTAAATCTGAAGACTTTAAAGCTTAAGTTGCTCTATGGTCCAAACAAAAAGGATCTATGTTGGTTTAGTTTGTCACAGAAATCAAAAAGGACACATTCACTTTGTGCTAGTAGTTTCTTTTACAAACTAAATTCAGAAGTATTCAGAATCCATCCATAGTTCGTTTTAAAAGCAGATCAGGCATCGTCACATTTTAGAAATCCTTGGTGCCACATTTTCTCTGGTCTGATGCCATTCAAAGATCCAGCCTCTAAATTTAGGGGCTGAAATATGCTTCCATTTCAAAATAACACATCGCCTAGCCAGCACAATAGTGGAAACTTTTTACATGGTGCCAGAGAGAAAATGGGAGATTTTAACATGGATTTAAGTCTAACAAGCTTTAAAAATGGGAACGTTGACTTCTGTGTTACTTCAGTGAAATAAACTGTACCTTTCCTCTTGTTGTGATCAAAACTCCTCCTACATGAAGACACCTTCTAGTAAATCTGATGTGTCTGGATTTAACCTCAGCAGTGTCAGAAGGAGGACACGCTGTGGAAACCTACATTTTGAGACATATGTGAGCTTTTTCTGTTACTCTAACTGTAACTTTCCATGTTTCTGAAAGCATTTTTTAAACATTAAATATCTCCAATTTTTAAATAAAGGTCAGTCAAGCAATACCTTCTCTTTTACTGCACTATAAAAAAACTTCCCATTTAGTTGTTATTGTATTTTTAAGAAGATGCATCTTAGCAACAGGGTAAACAGAGAAACCTTCCTCTTCTGTCGGTTTCATCCTGATCTCCAGGTGAGACTGACTCCTTTCATCTGGTCCTGATTCCCACGTTCAGATCTGCTTTAATGTCAACAGCATTTATGAGTCTCTGCACTTTCCAGAGTATTTTACAGCAAGGCCTTACATTTTATTGTTAAGAGGGTGATGTTTGAAGAAGCTTTGATAGGGATGACACTGATCGTACATCACAATTAAAAGCTATTAGAGAGTTGTTTTCAATGTTTTCCATTGATGTCAGAACACTGGTCTACCATGACACTGATGGGTAGAGGAGCACTGAGAGGAGAAAGGTGACTGAAAGAGCTCATAGAATGTCCTGACCACATTTTGTCATTATCGCAAACAATGCTCCTCTCCAGGGCAACAGAAATATCACCACATTTCTCAGTAATGCTGAACCAGGAGGACCCTTTAAAAAACTCAGTGAGTGATTCATACCCACTCATTCAGCCTGAACAGCATCCATAGCCACAGATCTGCTCTGGTCGAGAGCCTTTTTAAAATGTGGCAAAGAGTTAAACAAGACTGATTGTGCTCCGGGGCCGCTGCCAAACCAGCACAAACCACGGTTTAGCTGAAGGAAAGTAGGAACTTTTAGTAGCAGCCTTTTAAAATAGCCACTTATCGCTCTTGTTTCTGCCTTTGACCTGTGTAGAACCAGCATGTACTGAAAGTTTACTACCGCTGCCGCAAAGTCATATAGATGATGACAAATGTGTTTTTTTGTGCAGAGAGAGAGACTGCTAATTACTGCCATTAGTTGTTGAGGACTGACTGAATGTGGTTGAAGGACAGACAGAATCAGACGAGGAAGATGAGCGTCATTCTCTGTCTGAATGTTCCTCCAACCACGGACTATTACATACATGTGTGTGTTTCTGCTCTGTTCTTCTCCACAAACATCAGTCAATTATTTAGAAAAGAGGATAAAGATTCTTTTCTAGGATGGTCATAACGAACGAGAACAGGGGTCGAGTTCCACAACTGGGACGTGATTCTCTGCAAAGACTGCATTATTTCTGTGTTCTATCTGTGGTTTGTCAGAACCAGTCCTTCTCTATGGAAGAGGGAAGCTACAGTAAACCTTGTTCTGCATTCCTCTCTGGTCAGACGGATCCGTCAGGATTTCATTACGGCATGGAGGACTGTAAACAATGCTCCGCTCAGCTCTCTGCTGCCAATCAAACCTCCCTCTCCAGACTTGGGTTCTCTCTGCATTTGTTTAGGATTCCTCCATCGCTTTCCATTTCTTCACTCACCCATCGCCTCCTCTCTTTCTGACTCTTTTCTGCTTGTATTTCCCCGAGTTTGACTTGCTGGTAGTTTGCGTGAGTGTTGTCGGCCTTGTCCTCAGCTAAGGGGAAATTCCCTGGCTCTCTTTAAGCAGGACCAACTGTGCAACCAGCTGCCTCAGGGTCCGAGCCTGGGAATTACAGCAGGTTATTGCAGACTTTACTCCTTAATCCATAATGCAGGGCCTTTACTGCTGCACAGAGACTATATACAGTAGAATCTGGAGTCAAACCACATTTCTGACCTGTGCTTTTAACGTATATGTTATAAAAAATAGAATGATGAACTTTAAAGACAGATTTCATGTCATACCTGTACAAATCCATTTTATTTATTGTATCTTTATTTTTTAGCATTATCATATTTTATTTCTTGTCTTGCTTTATCTCTATCTACCTGCTGTAACATGTAAACTTCTCCAATAAGGGATGACTGAAGTTTATATTCTGTTTTCTTATAGTATACTTTATGAAATGCAGTCAAACCTTCTAATCTTTATTTTCTTTTGTGTGCAGGTATCGTTTCGTCTGGAGTTCGAGTTCAGTCGTACTGTCTTCTTAGACCACCTCAGGGTTGTTCTTGAAGCCAGCAGGTGTGAATATCAGTTCAAACCCATATCTGTATTGTAAAATAATTAGATTTTCTTATTTTAAATAACAACCATGGAGCTCGGTATAAGGATAAATAATCCAGCCGCCTCACATTCTTTGAATATTTTCGTTCTCTCTGCAGCGATGGCGAGGAAAGGAGCACAGCTGATAATTCCAATGATATCTATTACTCCCTGAAATACGAGGCAGACCTCCTCTTCACAAGGTTTGTCAGGTTCTCAGTTTCCTTTCCAGCAGAGCATGTTGCTGAAACTCTTGAGGCCAGTTTTGGAAGCTGTGAACTTGGAAATGCAATTAACTGGAGCGATTTGAGGTGATTTGATCTCATCTGGAAAATCCTGAGTATCACTGAGGGGAAAATAAGTCGCAGATCTTGTGTCTGGATTGAGGACTTTGTCATCATGTATTAGACTTCATATAATGTGCTAATTGTTTATTTGCTTTGAAAGAGATTCAAACCCGACTCGGTATGAAATCAAATCAGAGCTGTCGCTGGAGGAGCCCGGCGTCATCGGCCCGCCTTTTAACTTCACATTCCAGGTATGAAGCCAGTGTTTCATCGCTCAGGAGTTCAATTTGCTGTACAGGGAACTCTGAAATAATCAAGCTCTGCTTGTCTCTCAGATCCAGAACCTCGGATACTTCCCAGTAAAGGATCTGCAGCTGAACATCGAGATCCCAGAAATGACAAAGAATGGGAACCAACTCCTGCAGATATCTGACTTTCACATTGACCAGGTGAGTGTGGAGCCTCAAAGTTGGTCTCAGGGGATTAAAATGAGGATCTGTAACATTTGAAAGAACATTTCGTCTTTGTGGGACACATCTGGTCACTTCTGTAAGTATTTTGTGAGTCTGTATTATTTAATACAGTGAAATTCTTAATCCAGATTTGTTGGGAAGTTTGGGTCAGAGCCATGGTAGGGTCAGTAATGCCTTCCTCAACAGAAGCAGCTATTCAGTGCTGGGGTTTGAATCCCCAACTTTGCCCTGATTTTAGATTTGTATGACCTCTTCCCTACCGTTCTCCACCAAGTAAAAGTTCAGAGCTTCATACTGTTTTTCCTGACTAGTTGAAGACATAACAGAGGAGAAAGATCCACATAGGAACGGTTTAACTGAGCTAAGAATGGATTCGTTGTTTCTCAGAAATACACCACCTTTTAAAAGTTTGGGGTCAGAAATGTCGTTATTTTTAGAAAGAAAAGCAGTTTTTTCAATGAAGATAGCATTAAATGAATAATAAATCCAGTGTAGACATTGTTAATGTGGTAAATGACTATTGTAGCTGGAAACAGCTGATTTTTAATGGAATATCTCCATAGGGGTACAGAGGAACATTTCCAGCAACCATCACTCCTGTGTTCTAATGCTACATTGTGTTAGCTAATGGTGTTGAAAGGCTCATTGATGATGGAATTGTCTGTTTGACCCCAGACTATTAAACAGTAGTGTAAGTAGAAAATGAAAGGTGAGAACCTAATACTACACGTGGCATAAAAAATGATTAACCTGAACACAATCAAACCAAATGAACCTGAGTTGGGTGCCAGACAAGTACCAGCCGACCAGATAGTAAAGGGACATGTTGGGATTAAACCATTTAGATAGACTCAGTTAAGAAACTCCAGTACTGAGGTAGGATTAAGACCTGTAGTGGAAGCAGAAAGAAGGCCAAACTACCAACACCATCATGCAGCATTTACTTCTAATCATACTGACAGCAATGCTAGCTCTATACAGGTCTACTCTTTACCTGATGTATTTGACCCCTGCAGTGCAGTTTCTGACTCCCTTAATAATCTCTCAGACAATCTGAATAGTGTCTCTTTTCAAATATTTTACTGTGTTTCTCCTTTTACAACCACAAAACGCCCTCGGGTGAAATCAGCTCTGTGGTTTTCAGACACCCATGCACTCAAACAGACAAAACAAAAGCTCTTGGACATGGGTTCAGGGTTCTTGGAAGTATAATTGTGCGCTCTCAGCTGCTTGGACAGCTCATACGAGTAGCATCAATAAAAATAGTCCATGAAGCTGCTGTTAAAGTGACACAGAGCCTCCCTGCCAGTAGCTCTTCATCCAGTGCTGATGATTATCTGAACTGAATTTCCTAACAAATAAGATCAACTCAATTAGAGATAAAATCACTGTTACACACTCGTCCCAGAATGATGGCCGTAAACTCTGCAGTGCTTGGATCGACCCCGGACTGTGACTCAGAGCAACTGCACTCTTTCCCAGTTTGAAATAATTTCCCCAGAGCCCTTTTACTACTCCGCTACCTGCTTCCAAGCCTACAACCTGCATATTCAAACTTCTACTATCTGATCTTTTGAAGGACCTTCTGCCTGTTTTAAATCATGCTATTCTTGGAATTATCAATGAGTCTCTTTCCATGGGCTCTGTTCCCTTAGCTTTTGAATATGCCTTTATTAAGCTGCTGCGTATAAAACCTAATATTGATCCACATATTCTGAATAGTCATCGTCTAATCTTCCCTTTATGTTAAAATTACTCTAGAAGTTCTGTCTCTGATCAACCTGCTGCCTACCTGTCAAACAGCAATATTTTCGATAAACTCCACCGCCGTGACAGAGCATTCAGTAATCTACTAAGCAGTCTTCATTCTCTTTTAATATCATTGTTGCTACTTCTTGACTTAAGTTCATCTTTTGACACCGCTGACCACAGCAAACTAGTATCTGAGGAACAGTGTATTCATGGTTTCAGTTGTATCTATCAATGTTAACATGCAAGTTATAATAATACAGTCACTGGATTCTATGGCATAAAGTTTGGAGTACCTCAGGGATTGGTCCTTGGGCCTGAGCTTTTTTCTTTCTATATGCTCCCTCTCGGTGAATAAATTAGAAAATCTGGTTTAAATGTTCCTTTCTACGCTGATGGTATACAACGATATGTACCAGAAATCTAGATGGATGGATGGATGGATGGGTGGATGGATGGGTGGATGGATAGATAGATAGATAATGCTGCTATAATCCAGTCTATTCTATCACTGTGTGGTCATGAAACTAAATCAGACTTGATTGTTGTAATGCCCTCATCTTTGGCCTTTCCAGTTGTTCCACTAGAAGTCTTGAGCTTGTTCAGAATGATGCAAAGCAAAGAAAAAAATGGCAATTTAACACCATCCTGGCCTGTCTTGACTGACTACTGGTTCTTTTAACTTGTCAGGCTTTGCACCATCTAACTAATCTGAGGTAATTATACCAAATACACTAGTACAGCCTGATCAATCTCTCCATGCTGGTCTTTGGAATGGATTGTCATTGCATGTTCAAGAAGCACTTTTAGCTGAAATCTTTAAATCAAGACAGAAATTTGCAACTTTTCACTTTATTCCACATCGCTGCAGGATTTAGAACTTGGTTGGTCCATCAGCTTTTCAAACATCCCTTTACCACTGATGGTTGTGATGTGTTTTATTTATTTGTACTATTTTATTTGCTTGCTGCATGTTTTGTTCCATTTGTTCTCGATTCTACTCTTTAAATATATTTAATGGACTGATTGATTGACCTCATCATTAACCCTTTAACTGTCGACCCACCAGAATTAGCAGGATATGCTAATAGCCACAATTTATGATGCACTGTTTCATCCTTTCTTTACTATTTTAGTTGCCAAGTTTTGGTTTTGGAGAGGATAAAAAAGAGAGAACTTCTTGCCCTTTGCGTCAGACTAGCACTGCCTCAAATATGTGGAAACATCCAAAGCCTGACAGGCCTGCAGACCCCAGCTAGCGCTGCTGTGATTGGAGAATTGCTGCTGATAGGAGGTTTTAGTTATTGCTGAGACTCCTCCCATCACTTCTGTTAGTTTCTGTTTTTTATCTACCTGTACGTCAGTTATTGCTCACAGCCACAGTCACATAACTGGACTTGAGTATACTGTCAGTTTTGTGAACTCAGAAATCAGAAAAACGGATTTTTGGAAATACTTTCAGAAATATGCCTATTTGTAAATATTTTAGCTTTACATGTGCTGCTGATGGGCCCTTTTTAAACTCTGCACAGAGTTAGGCTTCCAGACTTTATGCTAAATTAGACAAACTATATCCTGACTTCTGCTACAGAATCTACTGCTTTTTTTTTCTTTTTTTACAAGTGATGAATTACAATGATCAATTAAATGATCAATTACAACAATGATAAACCTCAGTCTTTTAGAATATAATGTCACTCTTTTTCGGTAGATTGAAAATTGTAAAATTTAAAAAAAAAAAAAAAAACAAGCTTTGGCCAAAGTCATGCTGACAGACTTCCTAAACTCGACTATCCATGTCCTGATTTTGGCTAAACTGAGTACTTTAACCCTCGTAATGTCCTCCCACTTGTCATACAGCTTTTGTCCTCTGGGGTCAAAATGACGCTGCCTGGTTTGACTGGTATTTGAAGCATATCGTATAAATTGTCAATCAAATCCTTTAGACTTACTTCAGTCCAACCCATTACCACAAATTTTCCCCTTCATTTTGGAATTTAGGGCCAGATAGATCTTGTTTACATAAAAGTATACAATGTAAAGAGAAAAAACTGATTTAATTTGGGGTCAGGACCACACTAGGGTTAAGTAAAAACTTCAGATTTGCATTGATGTTCTCACATTTCCTATGTTAAAGTATGGCTTTAACTACAGAAAAGTAGAATACAAGAGGAAAATAATTCTGGTTTGTCATTTAACAATAATAAATGTCAGCTGACTAGAATATTATTTCACTTTTTTCTCTGCAGAAACACAATTGTCACACATTAACATGTGTTTTTCCTCTCAGAGGGATGGAACTCACTGTTTACCGCCTCAACATGTGGCTCAGAGCAGATCATCACCTGAAGACCTGACACGCTTCTCCCGCCTGGTAAAGCACAAACCAACAACTTTTATTCCTGAGTCAGAACTTTATTTTTCCACTTTGTCATTTCTTCTAACTGTTTAGCTGCCGTCTCTTCACATAGAACCGATCCAACACGCTAACGCTGCCGATCCAGTGCACCGTCAATGTGGCTTCCTTCAGGGAAATAGCAGTTGGAATCACAGGAGCGCTGAGGATAGATACCTTACACGCAGTGAGTAGAAAACTGAAAACACACATGCATTAAACTGCATGCAGTCTCTCCATTCATTATACTGTTGTTCTGCTATGACTTTGTAATGTGTTTGAGAAAACTGGCTGCATGTGTTGCTTTTCTCTCCAGCTGAAGTTTAAAATCCTGGAAGTGGTGACCAGCGCATCAGTGGAGCTGCCCTCCTCCAGCCCCATGTTTTTACATGAAGAGAGGCCTGTCAGACATGTGAGTCAACAACAACCGGTGCCGTAAACTGCCTCTGTCCCGGCTTTGACCCGGCTGAAATCATAAAAGGCATCTTGCTCTGATCACATTTAGCCTCGCTCTGGTTCTGATCCTCAGTGTGTGCAGTTACAGTGGTCCAGCCTTTAAAACTTATTGAATGGACTGGAAGTAATCTAAAAGTATCATGCATGTAATGGTACAGTTCATGTAAGTTCATGTAAAACAAAGCAAGAACATATTTTTCAGAAGTGTCCTCTTTCTGAAAAGTATTAGTAGCTAGAACTGTAAAAACACTGTAAAGGTTGGTACTGGATCTGAGTGGTGCTCAGGGACCGAAAGGACCAGCGGCACAACATGTTAAAGTCTGGACTCAAACTCTGATCTTTGCTGCCATCTACTGGCTAAAACAGGCAGTCATAGAGTGTCTCCACTTAATGCTTTCATGAGCAAATACAGTTACAAGAAAAAGTCTGTGAACCCTTTGGGATTACTTGGATTTCTGCATAAATTGGTCATAACACGTGTTCGGATCTTCATCTAAGTCACAATGATAGACAAACACAGTCTGCTTAAACTAATACACAAAAAATGATATAATGATATATATATATATATATATATATATATATATTCATGTTTTTATTGAACACAACATGTAAACATTCACAGTGGAAGGTGTGAAAAGTATGTGAACCTTTGGATTTAATAACTGGTTGACCCTCCTTTTGGCAGCAATAACTTCAATCAAACATTTCCTGCAGTTGCAGAGACCTGCTCAACGGTGAGGAAGAATTTAGGGCCATTCCTCTTCACAAAACTATTTATGTTCAGCAGTATTCTTGGGCTGTCTGGTGTGAATCGCTCCCTTGAGGTCATGAAACAGCATCTCAGTCGGGTTGAAGTCAGGACTCCAGAAAGCGTGTTTTCTTCTGTTGTTGGTTTACTTTCTGTTGCATCACCCATCCTCTGTTGAGCTTCAGATGGTCTTAAATTTTCCTGAAAAATGTCTTGATAAACTTGGGAATTCATTTTTACGTCCAGGCCCTCTGAGGCAGCAAAACAGCCCCAAACCATGATGCCTCCTCCACCGTGTTTCACGGCTGGGATGAGGTTTTGATATTCTGGGCCTTTATTTTTCTCCAGACAGCGTTGTGTATTCCTTCTAAACAACTCAGTTTTAGTTTCATCTGTCCAGAATATTTTGCCGGTAGTGCTACCTGGATGTGGAACATCCAGGTGCTCTTTTGCAAACTTCAAACATGCAGTAATGGTTTTTTTTGGACAGCAGTGGCTTCTTCCATGCTGTCCTCCCATGAACTCCATTCTTCTTTAATGCTTTACTTCTTGTAAATGTTAACATGTGCCAGAGATTTCTGGAAGTCTTGAGCTGAACTCCAGGATTCTTCTTCACCTCAGTGAGCCTTCTGTGCTCTTGCAGTCACCTTTACAGGATGACCTCACCTAAGGAGAGGAGCAACAGGGCTGAACTTTCTCCTTCCGTAGATAATCTGTCTTACCGTGGGCACATGAACATCAAAGCTTTTAGAGATTCCTTTCTAACCCTTTCCAGCTTCATGCAAGTCAACAATTCTTGATCGCAGGTCTCCTGAATGCTCTTTTGTGCGAGGCATGGTTCACATCAGACAATGCTTCTTGTGTTTTTTATCAGGCAGGGCGTCTTTAACCGACACCTCCGATCTCATCACACTGATTGGACTCCAGGTTGGCTGATTCCTGGCTCCCATTAGCTCTTGGAGAAGTCACTAGCCGAGGGGTTCACATTGTTTTCCAACCCTGCACTCTGAATGTTTACATGTTCTGTTCAGTAAAAACATGAAAACATGTAATTTTTGTGCCGTATTAATTTGAGCAGACTATGTTTGTCTGTTGTTGTGACTTAGATGAAGATCAGAACACATTTTATGACCAATTTATGCAGAAATCCAAGTAATCCCAAAGGGTTCACAGACTTTTTCTTGCAGCTGTACATCCAGAATTCTTTTAAAGTTTAAATATATTGTCGATAGAGAAACTGCTTCTGTCTGTGCTGCTGAAATTTAGATTTAATTTAAATATGTTTCAATCCTTCTTAAAAACCTCTTAAAACTGAAGGAGAGTCATGCATTTTTCAACATGTATCACTTAAATATACAAGTTCTAATCTTTGTGCATATCTAATGTTAGACCTGTGAATGTAGATTTGTATTTGCAGGAGCTGATGCTCTTAAAAACACTCTAATTATATTCATCTCAGTGTATTATCACTTCCTGTTAGTGTGACAGCTGTATCATCTTTAGTGTTTAAAGCCATGATAGACAATCCTATGTACACGATAGCACACTGTTTATATTCAGTACATTAGATTTTATTTTAGTACAAAATGAACAAAAAACCCTCTGTTGTATCACTGCAGTAGATGGCACTAAATTCAGTCTGTATCTCAAATAGGAATGAAAATCTGTCATTTCATATCATCTCATTTTGTCTGACAGATAATATTGGAGATCAGGAAGGAGGGAGATTACAGAATTCCTACTTGGATTATCGTCGGCAGCACACTGGGAGGACTCTTATTGTTGGCCCTGCTCAGCCTCGCTCTGTGGAAGGTAAATAATCTGTCTCCATTCAGTTGTTTCATCAATAAAATGCCAAATGCTTTACAAAAATGTAAATAAATGTTTCCCAAAGCTCAAGAAAACTTCGTCACACGTCTTATTTCATCCACAACTCAGAGATATTCAGCTTACTGTCATAGAGCAGGAAAGAAAACATTCACATTTAAGATGTTGGAAACAGAGATCTTTTCTTGTTACTTAAAGTTACTTAAACTGACTTTTGTTAATCTGAGTTCGTACTGTGGAGTCTGCATTTGTATTATTTTAAATCTAAGCTGTTAGTTTTAATTTTACATAAGAGGAAAAACCCCACTTATCCACTTAGAAAAAATGTGCATTTTAAAACCACATCCTCTGTTTCTCCGACAGAGACAATAAAATGTTGTCCAAGACAGGTATATGACTAACAAAAGTTAAACATGTAATTTGGTGCCAGTGTTTGTTGTGCTCAGAGGATGAATACTCATGACTTTGTCCACTGACTGCTAACTTTATACTCCCATTAGTTTTAGCTTTTTAGCACTGAATAGCAAATGTTAGCTTGCAATCAATCAATCAATCAAAATTTATTTATAGAGCACTTTACAACACTCAAGGTGACCAAAGTGCTTTCCAGTTAAAATCAAACCGTAAAATTAGAATAAAAGCAAATTAAAAGCAGAGAAGATTTAACTGGTAAAAATCAGCATTTAGCTCAATGCGTTGTGTCTCCGTGTCGCCTCACAGACCTGCTCTAATTTTGTTAGTTTTAGTTTAATTCTATATGTGAAAATGATCAGGAAGTCCTTCCATCTGTGTGAACCATAGTAGGGTCAATCTATAACTGAGGGACTTCTGAAGTCCATGGGATATATCTGCATACATTTTTTATTAGTAATAAGTATACGTAATAAAAACTAATGTTTTTATGTTCATTATGATCATGTCTTACATATTCCATAATTATTTATTATAGAAACAATCACTTATTAATAAAAAATCACTGGATATCACTAAAATGTCAACTAAATAACCGTCTGGATTTAATACCAACCACCTTCTAATGAGCTACACAATAATAAAATGAGCTGATTCAGAAATAGTTTCGATTGTGTTCTTTTATTAAGATGAGATAATCATGACAGATATTCCTTTTTTGGCAATATATAAAATTTTATATGGAAAATAACAAATGACATCCCTTTCCACTAAATTCCCCATTCCAAAAACATCTCTCCAGGAAGTGTGTTAATTCCAGATCACATGACCTGCTCCGCATGATGTCATTTCCTCCTGAAGAAAAGACTGGCCAGACTCCAAGGCTTTCTGACTTATTTAATAGAAAGTAGTCAACAGGTTTACTACAATATCTGTAGAAATAATTTATATCTATAATATTTAGAAGAATCTTTGTCTAAAATGCCATGTGGTGTTTGGTTAACTATGATATCTGTCAGCTATGATACTAAAAGCCCCACAGTTATATATTGACCCAGTACTAGTCGTATTTACCCCTCGGTGGTGTCTGAAGCCGTAGCATTACTTGTTTTCTAATCTCTATCGATGTTCTTCCTGCCCAGCTCGGCTTCTTCCGGAGGCAGAAGCGGCGAGACGAGGATGAGCAGGAGGCCAACGGTAAAGTGGAGGAGCGGTAACGCAGGCTGAGGGCCCCCAGCAGATGCCTTCTCCACAGGGGACCCGACACTCAGGGACCAACCCAGCTCCCCCTGCTCCCCAAACACCACGGTAGCACCACATAGACGCTCCGCATGACGGCTGAAGCAAGGCTGAATCAGTGCACTGGACCCGCCCCTCACCATGACCCCCGACCCCCAGAGTCAGCACTGTCCCCCCCACTCAGCATTCCTGCACTGTGATGACATCCGGGCCCCTCCGCCCTCCTACCCCTCTGCCCTTCACGGATCCTGGAGCTGCCGCTGTCTTGGCTTCAGGCTGGATCTCTGGTGCTTCCTCTGGCTGTTTGTAGAGAAGAATAGAGTGAGCTTCCATCCACCTGTTCCAGGAAGTTCAGGCCACTGTTTGCATTTGAGGCAGATGTTCTCCAGTCACTCTTTTGTCTCTTCCTGGTGTGTATTTATTTAACTCTTATGGTAAATTTTGTAATACGTGAAGAACCTCAAGGGTGATTTGCACACCCGAAAGCTGCCGCAAATGTAAAGTTATTATACTGTATATTGAATTCGATGTTTAAAAGATTTTATCTGGAACACGTTCAGTCGACTTGCATAATAATTTATGAAGAAATAAAAGTGACCTAAAGTCACCAGAGCACACAGAAGATCCTCCATGTCTACCTGTTAGAGACTGCAGAGGAGAATCTTCTGAATATGCATCCACTCCTTTTAATATTTACATCCTGGAAAACACAGGGTGGCTTTAATATTTGATGCACTTTTTACTTTGTACAAAATTAACTTGAATTTTGTAAATAGTCAAGTAGCTTTTTTTTTTATACCATTTCAATATTATAACGGTTTTCACAGTATTTTTCCACACGGTTTGTAACTGAAGCAACAGGTCAGCTTTGTGTTCCTGTCAGAATGAGGCGGTACATGCCTTTAAGGTACACGGCATAAGATCTGAGGGTGTGCAGAAAATACTGATGGCAATTTTTCAAGATCTGAGGTAACTTTAAATGGAACTGAAACTAAATGATGATCAGAGTGAATGCAGATTGCTCCTGGTGGTACTGAGGAATGTGACTTTGTCCTGTTTTGATGATGAAGAGCTGTAATACGCCTACAAATAAAACCATGTACATGTCCATGTGTCACCGTCTTTGCTTTTGTTTGTAGGTCACTTTCAAAGCATCCTTTTCTTTGTGTGTCTTGTGTGATTTTACTTATTCCACTTGTGTGTTTTCCCTTTTTTTATTTTCTGATCCACCGTCATTAGCGTCCCCTTTGTATGTTTTCCCTCTTTTTTGTGGCTCTTCTGCCCTTCAGTACTTTCACCTATGTCTAATTAGTCCCCCATGTTTCTCAAATGTGTGTCCTTCGTCCATCCAGCTTCCTGTGTCTTTGGGACTGAATTTGTAAAATCTTCAGAGGTAAGTCTCAAGCAAGCATAAGTTATGGCAACTGGACTAACCTCGTGTGAGTCGAAAACGTTTCACCTCTCATCCAAGAGGCTTCTTCAGTTCTGAAAGCCTGGTGGGGAGTACCAGATATTTATCCACCAGGAGGGTGGTGGCAAAAACAAGTGGACAAAGACCCGAAACCAATAGACTCGTTAGGTGTTAATGTGAGTTGTTAGTCGCATATACGGGCTGCCAAAAATTCACAAAGAGGGCGCCCCTCTGAGACCAATTGTAAGCAGCATCAACTCTGTGACGTACAACATTGATAAGTATCTTGGCGCCATCCTTTCCCCATTGGTGGGGGAAACCCCCCACCACATAAGGAACTCGATGGACTTTACAAACAAGGTCAGGAAAATCAGCACCACTTATTTCCAGTACAACAACGGTTTCTACAGGCAAAAACACGGCTGTGCCATGGGATCCCCTGTATCCCTCATTGTAGCTAACCTGTACATGGAAGAAATGGAGATTGTGGCACTGAGAACATTCAGTGGCCACTCCCCGAGGCACTGGTTCAGATATGTGGATGACACATGGGTCACCATCAGGAAGGGTGAGGTCGAACCTTTCACAGAACACCTCAACTCGGTGGATAAAAACATCAAGTTCACAAGAGAGGATGTCCAAGACAACTGTCTGGCGTTTCTAGATTGCGTGGTACGCATTGAAACCAATGGGGAACTCAACATTGGGGTCTACAGAAAACCCACTCACACAGACCAGTACCTCCTGTTTGATTCACACCACCCACTAGAACACAAGTTGGGGGTGATCCGTACCTTAAAGCACAGAGCACAGAACATCCCATCAGAAGCGGATGGAAAAAGAAGGGAACACAAACATATTCACTCTGCTCTTCAAACTTGTGGCTATCCAAACTGGGCTTTTATCAAAACAGCAAAAAAGCGCAGGGAGGATAAGAAAGACGAGGACCACAAAAAGAGAAACAACATTGTCATCCCCTATGTGGCAGGAATTTCAGAGAAACTCAGGAGGATCTTTAACACCCACCAGATCCCAGTACACTTCAAGCCCAGCAACACTCTGAGGCAAAAGCTGGTCCATCCCAAGGACAAAATTCCAAGGGAGAAACAGAGCAATGTGGTGTACGCAGTGCAGTGCAATGAGGGATGCTCTGACCTGTACATTGGAGAGACTAAGCAGCCATTACACAAGCGCATGGCACAACACAGGAGGGCCACGACCACAGGCCAGGACTCAGCAGTCCACCTCCACCTCAAGGAGAAGGGGCACTCCTTTGATGACCACAAGGTGCGCGTTCTAGCCAGAGAGGACAGATGGTTTGAGAGAGGGGTAAAAGAAGCCATTCATGTCAAACTAGAACGGCCATCTTTGAACAGAGGAGGGGGCCTCAGACACCACTTGTCTCCCACTTACAATGCCGTTCTTAGAGCCCTCCCAAAGAGGTGCAGCCATCTTTCCCACCTGCAGTCAGGTGACCCCCAACCACCCTCCTAGAGGGCTGGGAAGGGTAATGACCGCCCATCAAAGACTAACGACTCACATTAACACCTAACGAGTCTATTGGTTTCGGGTCTTTGTCCACTTGTTTTTGCCACCACCCTTCTGGTGGATAAATATCTGGTACTCCCCACCAGGCTTTCAGAACTGAAGAAGCCTCTTGGATGAGAGGTGAAATGTTTTCGACTCACACGAGGTTAGTCCAGTTGCCATAACTTATGCTTGCTTGAGACTTATCATGACCTGGATGACTGAGAACATCCACAGATTTCTTCAGAGGTAAGTTTGTTTGAAGGATCCTTGTTCATGCTACCTGCCTGTCTGCATTCAGATCTTCTCAGACCAACTCTAACACCATGAACATGCTTTTAATGGATAACTGGAATGTTTTCAAAGCAACATAGAAACTGGAAAGAGAGCATTGTTGACCTGATAACTTTCTGTGTAGCCAGCAGCTCTAACCTGCTTTTGTCAAAAGGTAATAAAGTCTGCCTGTTGGCCCTTCAAAGCTCTCTAATTAGGTCAGTATATCTTCATTTGTCTTTCAGTAACCTCCATTGTACAAATGACAAATCTGTTTCAGAGGGGAATCAGTTTATTTCTTGGCTCCTAGCAGTTTACAATCATTACTAATTGAACATAACTGGCTGCAGTCTTCATATTTATTGTTCTGATCTCTACCAGAAGGTGAAGCAGACACATATTTCCCTAAATGCTGAACTAGTTTTTAATGTTCTGTCTAGATGAACAGTGCTGAAGTTAGCTTATGATTCAGCAGTTAAGGGAAAAGTTGATGTATGTAATGTAAGTTCCAGCCCTGAGTGACTGATTCCACATTTTTTTTAAAACCATGCTGGACCCTAAATGCTGTCTGAAACCCACTTTTGAATTCACGAAACATTCAATGTTTTGGTGAAACGCAAAATGTCTGTGCTTTGTTTAATATAGACCACATTAGAGCAGGTCCAGATCCAAACCCACACTATATAGACGGGTTAAATCTGTCCTATATCATGCCAGAGAGGAAACGGCTACCACTGTCAAAATTAACACGTTAACACAGAATAATCCACCATCAGGATTAATCTGATTAAAAATTTTACGCAATTAACGCATCTGCAGTGCAGAATGACTCAAAACATCCCTGGAAACGCATTTCCTGCAGTTTGTCCAAGTAGACTTACCATCATGCAAATGGGCAGTTGATCTGGTAGAGGAAGAACCAAACACCTCCACATGGAAGATGGTAAACAGCAGCAGTAATATAGAATAATATATATAGTATATAATGTAGTAGTAGTAGTAATATAAGCTACAGTAGAGGACCCAACTGATTTATCGGACTACTGATTATAGCCCTTTTCAAAATATGAAAGAATAGATACGCTGATATATTCTTAGTTTTTCGTACAACAGCAAATGCTGTTGAATGATGACCTTGTCCTTCCTTTAAGCTTCAGCCAGGTAACCTTACAGGAGTGGGCGGAGCCAACAGGTACGTTTACGTTCACATTGTGAAAATAACAATCACTCAACATGTCTCCTGTTGCAGTTCAGAGAAAAAGTAAAATGATGAACATTATTGTCTGTCAGGATGTCTCTCAGTTTTATTTGTCTTAAAGCCTAGAACACAGAGACTCAGACTGGAACAGAAACTCACTGTGTTGTTATGGAGGAACATATCTGTGACCATTATAGATTTAAAATGCTGTCAGAGATGACATGTTTTACATCAGAGAAAGGATCTCTGGTTTTTATTTTGGTTCATATGAGTCATGACTTCATGGCAAAGAAAATAATGGAGCAGAGAAAATGTGATTTAAGGTTAAAGGGCATCAGAGGGCTGCAGAAATACTGTTTTACAGTGACTTCACTCATTATGGTGCTGATATACAGCATATACAGTGTTTCCTCTACATTCATTCAGCAGCGGTGGGCCGCCATTCCTAAATCCCAGCCGCCGCTCCTTCAAATTTCTTTCTTTTTCTCAAATCCTCCACCGCCGCATGTCTCCATCTCCGCAGCAGAGTTCTGCACTGTGCCGGGTTCTCACGAGTACTAAGGTACAATACAGATAACTATCCTGCTCAGTATCTACTCTTTGATATGTCGGGTTAATATGACGTTGATGTTGCGAGAGCGCGGCCTTAAAGTGACGTCACGTCCTGCATCCAGGTACCAGGTCAGAGAGTCAGAGGAGTGTCGTCTTGGAAAATAGGGCAGCGACTTACCGGAGAAAAGTTATTAGCTTAAGATAACTCACAATAGATTCTACAAGTTAAACAGACATTCTCTAAATATTGATGTCCAGCTAACGTTACGTAACCTATCAGTAGCTTCAGTTAATTGGACCCGGTGCCAACTCAGTGTCGCTAATGAGAGTAAACTATTGATAGCATTAAGCTAATATCTACACTCCATGTATGAATAACTGCTGACTGCATTTTCAGATGGGCTTGTTCAATATATATAAATATATATATATATATATATATATATATATATATATATATATATATATATATATACATATACATATATATATATATATATATATATATATATATATATATATATATATATATATATATATATATATATATTTTTATATATATATATATATATATATATATATATATATATATATATATATATATATATATATATATTAGGGCTGGGACATTAACGTGTTAATTTAGATTAATTACAGCTCAAACAACGCGTTAAAAATAATAACACAATTAGTTGCAGCCTCCTCAGTTCCCTCATTTCTGACACATCGGTAACTCTGATGAACACTCCAGCCCAGTAGGTGGCGGTAATGAACCTAAAGTCTGTTTGTAGCCATGAAGAAGAAGCACAGGAAGCACTGAGTGAAGTCAGGCACTGGTGAACAGTGAAGGAAGACGAGATTGAGTTTGTTGGGCAGAAAGTTTTCTTTGAAAAATCTTCCTGATGGCAGCTTGGATAAAAGCCTGGTTGTGTGCAAATCGTACAACAAAGAGTTTTTTTTTTCTCTTTGCATTTGTTCTCATTGTTTGACTCCACAAAAGAGGAGTCAACATTGTATGTGTTGACCGATATATTTATGCTCTCAATTATTTTCAGTTTTATTTTGAAGGGCAAGTCCCAACTTCCGGTTTTTCCGAGGTCTATTTATGTTGCTTGACCAATAAAAGATCTCTCTCAGTTCTGCAAAGCAAGACGTCTCCAGTCGCATTTTATTTTCCACCATTAAATACATTATCCAGCAATCGTTGACGGGTATCACGCAGTCTACTGCTGCACAAATAACCTCTAACAACAGGTTATGGGCCCAGAGAACCCCACGGACGGCTGAAGACAGTTTGGAGCCGCTGAGAAGAGCGAACTCGGCGAAGAGCTACGGCTGACAGGTTAGCCTAATTAGCTAACAGTGCTACCTCGTGCGCTACTGCTAACACCTGGAGCTAACTAGCGAGCAATGGAGCGCTCAAGCAGGTGGTCAAGGCTTGCTTTCAATGGAGATGAGAAGCAGTATGAGCTGTGGGAGACGAAATTATTGGCCTACATGCGGCTGCAGGGGCTCAAAGAGACAATTCTGAACGAAAATACAGAATTTGACGATGACGAGGAGGAGGCGAAGGACAAGGAGCAGAACGAAATGGCGTATGCAGAGCTGATACAGTTTTTAGACGACAAAAGTCTAGGCCTGGTCATGCGTGAAGCTGCAGATGATGGGAGAAAAGCCCTGAAGATGCTCCGTGAATATTATGCAGGTAAAGGGAAGCCACGAATTATTAACCTGTATACTGAACTGACAAACCTGCAGAAGGGGAGCAATGAAAGCGTGACAGACTTTGTGATTAGGGCAGAGACAATAATCACGGCTCTAAGAAATGCAGAGGAAATTATGAGTGACGATTTACTCATAGCAATGGTGCTCAAAGGGCTTCCAGAATCATTCAAGCCATTTGCAGTTCATGTGACCCAGAGTGAGGAAAAGCTCAAATTTGCAGAATTTAAAACAAGACTGCGTTCATATGAGGACACTGAAAAACTCTGCGCTCAAGTGTCCGATAATGTTATGAAGGTGAACGTGAAGGGGCATGCCACTCAAAGGGTCGAGGACAAAAACAAAATGGCGGACATTGTGTGCTTTAAGTGCGGTGTTAAAGGGCACAAAGCCATGGCATGTCTGAGAAAGCAGTGGTGCAGTTTTTGCAAGAGCTCGACGCACAGAGACGCAAACTGCAGGCGTCGACCAAAGAATGAACATGCCAGACAAGCTGCAGAGGGAGAGGGCACGTCATATGCCTTCTTGACCAAAGACCGGGGAGCAGACATCAGTCCAGGCCGCAGCGTGAAGATGAAAGGCCTAATGGTGGACACCGGCGCTACTTCCCACATCATCACCGACGAGGCAAGGTTCAAGAGCTTCGACGAGACCTTCAGAGCTGACACACACTGTGTTGAGCTCGCAGACGGGACCCAGTGTCAAGGCGTGGCGAAGCGGCGGGGAGATGCAGAGGTGACCCTCATCGACAGCAGAGGACGTCAGCACAGAGCAACGCTGAGGAGCGCGCTGTTCATCCCATCATATCCACAGGACATCTTCTCTGTGAAGGCGGCCACAGCAAGTGGAGCAGCGGTGATCTTCAATGAGGGAGAAGATATGGTTAAAATGAATGATGGTACTGTGTTTCCTATAAATGTGTTTAATAAGCTTTTCTACCTGTCCACAGCAGACGGAGGTAATGATCAATGCAAAGGGTGTTTTGACTTACAGACCTGGCACGAAATTCTTGGTCATTGTAATTTCAGTGATGTTAAGAAATTGACAAAAGTAGTTGATGGTATGACAATCAAGGGAAAAACAGAAAAACCTGTATCACCATGTGAAGTGTGCATTCAAGGAAAGTTTGTGCAAACCAGAAACAGGGAGCCTGATGCAAGAGCAAAAGAGGTGTTTGGTTTAGTGCACACAGATTTGGCAGGGCCAATAGATCCCATTTCTATAGATGGACACAGATTTTCATTATCGTTCACTGATGATTATTCCAGCACAATTTTTGTTTATTTTCTAAAACAAAAGAGTGATACAGTGAGTGCCACAGAAAAATTCTTGGCAGACATCGCCCCCTATGGGAAGGTCAGGTGTATGAGATCTGACAATGGTACTGAGTTTATGTCCAAAGAATACCAAAAATTAATGAGTAAACAGGGCATTAGACATGAAACATCAGCACCATACTCACCACACCAAAACGGCACAGCCGAGAGAAGCTGGAGGACTTTATTTGACATGGCTAGGTGTATGTTACTGGAAAGCCACCTACCCAAAACTTTGTGGACCTACGCAGTGCAGACAGCAGCAGTGGTCAGGAACCGATGTTTCAACAATCGGACAAAACAGACAGCTTACTTTATGTTAACAGGAAAGAAACCAAATATGTCACAAATGCAAAAGTTTGGTGCAGTGTGCTATGCATACAAGCACGACAGAAAGAAACTTGACGCAAGAAGTGAGAAAGGAGTTTTCATTGGATATGATAAAAATAGTCCAGCTTATTTTGTCTATTATCCAGAGAGTGAAAAAGTGTCAAAACACAGATTGTTAAAATTTGTGACAAAACAATCTCCAGTGTCTCAAACACAGACAGAAATGAACTCGGACCAGGATGAAGATGATTAATTAGACACTGGGAGATCAAACAGAAGGCCAATTACAAAAGAAAAAGTGCAGGATGACCCAGAAATAGACAGCTCTTTATCTGACAGTGTGGCACAGCCAAGCAGTGCTGAATCTTTGAGACGATCGACTAGGACCAAAAAGAAACCCAGTTACCTAAATGACTATGTGACTGAAGTTAGTACTGATGATGACCAAGTGCTTACTAACATTGACTACTGTTACAGACTGGCGTGTGGTGTACCACAATCATTTAAAGAGGCAAAAAGTTCAATTAATTCTGAAAAATGGACCCAAGCTATGGATGAAGAAATGGAGTCATTGAGAGAGAACAATACATTTACCCTAACAGAGCTACCCCTAGGCAAGTGTGCAGTGGGGGGAAGGTGGATTTATGCATTAAAAAGAAATGAAGATGGCACAGACAAATATAAGGCTCGTTACGTTGCCAAGGGCTACAGTCAAAAGCAGGGCATAGATTTTGATGAAACATTTTCACCAACAGCAAATATGATGAGTGTGAGGGTGTTAATGCAAAAAGCAGTTCAGGAAAATTTGCTATTACACCAAATGGATGTGAAAACAGCCTATCTTCATGCGCCCATAGATTGTGAGCTCTATGTAGAACAACCAGAAGGGTATGAAGTAGCAAATACAGAACATAAGCTTGTGTGTAAACTCAAGAAGTCACTGTACGGCCTTAAACAGTCGGGTCGTAATTGGAATCTTATGCTACATTCTTACCTGATTGACAACAACTTCATTCAAAATGAATCAGATCATTGTGTATATGTGAACGAAAATGAAAATGACAAAGTCATCATAATAATATGGGTTGATGATTTAATCATAGCTGCGAGTAATGAGAAATTAATGAAAAAGGTGAAAATCATGCTTACAGCTAGATTTAAAATGAAGGATTTGGGCAAATTGAAATATTTTCTGGGTATTGATTTTGAGCAGTCAGAGGACTGTATTAAGATGTCACAAAGAAAATATGTGGAAAAGTTACTGGTGAGGTTTAACATGGAGGATTGTAAACCCAGGAAAACACCATGTGAACAAAAGCTCGATCACTCAGGAAATGCTAATCCACTAAATGATGTCAAGAAATACAGAGAAATGGTTGGAAGTTACATTTATTTGTCCATGTGCACAAGGCCTGATTTAAGTTTTGTTGTTAGTAGGTTATCTCAGTCATTTACAAATCCCACAGAAGAGCATTTGGTTACAGCCAAACATGTACTGAGATATCTGAAAGGAAGTACAGACAAAGAATTATGTTACCGAAAATGTGACAAACTAGAGGTACAAGCCTACAGTGATGCTGACTGGGCAGCAGATATTACTGATAGACGCAGCACAACAGGATATTGTGTATGTCTAAATGAAAGTGGGCCTGTAGTGTCATGGAAGACCAAAAAGCAACAAACGGTAGCATTATCAACTTGTGAGGCTGAATATATGGCACTAGCTGCAACCATTCAGGAGTGTTTATATTTGACCCAACTACTGGATGGTATTGATTCATGTGTACATACACCTGCTAAAGTTTTTGAGGATAACCAGGGTACTATAGCTCTAGCAAAAAATCCTGTAAACAGACAGAGGTGCAAACACATTGATATCAAATATCATTTCATTCGGTCTACTATAAATGATGGAAAAGTAGTCCTGAAGTATTGTCCATCACAGGAGATGCTGGCAGATATCCTGACGAAGCCTGCATCACAATTTAAGTTGTTGAATTTTTCAAAGTTTTTATTTGGGTCATGAGAATATTATTTGTTGTAAAATGTATAAAGATGCCAATAATGTGAGAGCAAGTGGGGGTGTTGACCGATATATTTATGCTCTCAATTATTTTCAGTTTTATTTTGAAGGGCAAGTCCCAACTTCCGGTTTTTCCGAGGTCTATTTATGTTGCTTGACCAATTAAAAATTTCTCTCAGTTTCTGCAAAGCAAGACGTCTCCAGTCGCATTTTATTTTCCTCCATTAAATACATTATCCAGCAATCGTTGACGGGTATCACGCAGTCTACTGCTGCACAAATAACCTCTAACAACAAAGGAGGACATGAAAAACACTCCAGAAACGTTTTCTTTAAAAAAAAAATCATCATGAATTTTGGCGCAAAAAAACGCCTTACTATACTATGTCGAAAAAAAATGTGATTTTTCAAACTTGTCGGAAAAACGTGCCATATGATGAAATAATGTAAAGGAGGGCATGAAAAACACTCCAGAAAGGTTTTCTTTGAAAAAAAAATCATCATGAATTTTGGCGCAAAAAAAACGCCTTACTATACTATGTCCAAAAAAAATGTGATTTTTCAAACATGTCGTAAAAACGTGCCATATGATGAAATGATGTAAAGGAGGGCGTGAAAAACACTCCAGAAAGGTTTTCTTTGAAAAAAAAATCATCATGAATTTTGGCGCAAAAAAAACGCCTTACTATACTATGTCGAAAAAAAATGTGATTTTTCAAACATGTCGTAAAAACGTGCCATATGATGAAATGATGTAAAGGAGGGCGTGAAAAACACTCCAGAAAGGTTTTCTTTGAAAAAAAAATCATCATGAATTTTGGCGCAAAAAAAACGCCTTACTATACTATGTCGAAAAAAAATGCGATTTTTCAACATGTTGTAAAAACGTGCCATATGATGAAATAATGTAAAGGAGGCCGTGAAAAACACTCCAGAAAGGTTTTCTTTGAAAAAAAAATCATCATGAATTTTGGCGCAAAAAAAACGCCTTACTATACTATGTCGAAAAAAAATGTGATTTTTCAAACATGTTGTAAAAACGTGCCATATGATGAAATAATGTAAAGGAGGCCGTGAAAAACACTCCAGAAAGGTTTTCTTTGAAAAAAAATCATCATGAATTTTGGCGCAAAAAAAACGCCTTACTATACTATGTCGAAAAAAAATGCGATTTTTCAAACATGTTGTAAAAACGTGCCATATGATGAAATAATGTAAAGGAGGCCGTGAAAAACACTCCAGAAAGGTTTTCTTTGAAAAAAAATAACATCATGAATTTTGGCGCAAAAAAAACGCCTTACTATACTATGTCGAAAAAAAATGCGATTTTTTCAAACATGTTGTAAAAACGTGCCATATGATGAAATAATGTAAAGGAGGCCGTGAAAAACACTCCAGAAAGGTTTTCTTTGAAAAAAAAATCATCATGAATTTTGGCGCAAAAAAAACGCCTTACTATACTATGTCGAAAAAAAATGTGATTTTTCAAACATGTTGTAAAAACGTGCCATATGATGAAATAATGTAAAGGAGGGCGTGAAAAACACTCCAGAAAGGTTTTCTTTGAAAAAAAAATCATCATGAATTTTGGCGCAAAAAAAACGCCTTACTATACTATGTCGAAAAAAAATGTGATTTTTCAAACATGTTGTAAAAACGTGCCATATGATGAAATAATGTAAAGGAGGCCGTGAAAAACACTCCAGAAAGGTTTTCTTTGAAAAAAAAATCATCATGAATTTTGGCGCAAAAAAACGCCTTACTATACTATGTCGAAAAAAAATGTGATTTTTCAAACATGTTGTAAAAACGTGCCATATGATGAAATAATGTAAAGGAGGCCGTGAAAAACACTCCAGAAAGGTTTTCTTTGAAAAAAAAATCATCATGAATTTTGGCGCAAAAAAAACGCCTTACTATACTATGTCGAAAAAAAATGTCGATTTTTCAAACATGTTGTAAAAACGTGCCATATGATGAAATAATGTAAAGGAGGCCGTGAAAAACACTCCAGAAAGGTTTTCTTTGAAAAAAAAATCATCATGAATTTTGGCGCAAAAAAAACGCCTTACTATACTATGTCGAAAAAAAATGTGATTTTTCAAACATGTTGTAAAAACGTGCCATATGATGAAATAATGTAAAGGAGGCCGTGAAAAACACTCCAGAAAGGTTTTCTTTGAAAAAAAAATCATCATGAATTTTGGCGCAAAAAAAACGCCTTACTATACTATGTCGAAAAAAAATGCGATTTTTCAAACATGTTGTAAAAACGTGCCATATGATGAAATAATGTAAAGGAGGCCGTGAAAAACACTCCAGAAAGGTTTTCTTTGAAAAAAAAATCATCATGAATTTTGGCGCAAAAAAACGCCTTACTATACTATGTCGAAAAAAAATGTGATTTTTCAAACATGTTGTAAAAACGTGCCATATGATGAAATAATGTAAAGGAGGCCGTGAAAAACACTCCAGAAAGGTTTTCTTTGAAAAAAAAATCATCATGAATTTTGGCGCAAAAAAAACGCCTTACTATACTATGTCGAAAAAAAATGTGATTTTTCAAACATGTTGTAAAAACGTGCCATATGATGAAATAATGTAAAGGAGGCCGTGAAAAACACTCCAGAAAGGTTTTCTTTGAAAAAAAAATCATCATGAATTTTGGCGCAAAAAAAACGCCTTACTATACTATGTCGAAAAAAAATGCGATTTTTCAAACATGTTGTAAAAACGTGCCATATGATGAAATAATGTAAAGGAGGCCGTGAAAAACACTCCAGAAAGGTTTTCTTTGAAAAAAAAATCATCATGAATTTTGGCGCAAAAAAACGCCTTACTATACTATGTCGAAAAAAAATGTGATTTTTCAAACATGTTGTAAAAACGTGCCATATGATGAAATAATGTAAAGGAGGCCGTGAAAAACACTCCAGAAAGGTTTTCTTTGAAAAAAAATCATCATGAATTTTGGCGCAAAAAAAACGCCTTACTATACTATGTCGAAAAAAAATGTGATTTTTCAAACATGTTGTAAAAACGTGCCATATGATGAAATAATGTAAAGGAGGCCGTGAAAAACACTCCAGAAAGGTTTTCTTTGAAAAAAAAATCATCATGAATTTTGGCGCAAAAAAACGCCTTACTATACTATGTCGAAAAAAAAATGCGATTTTTCAAACATGTTGTAAAAACGTGCCATATGATGAAATAATGTAAAGGAGGGCGTGAAAAACACTCCAGAAAGGTTTTCTTTGAAAAAAAAATCATCATGAATTTTGGCGCAAAAAAAACGCCTTACTATACTATGTCGAAAAAAAATGTGATTTTTCAAACATGTTGTAAAAACGTGCCATATGATGAAATAATGTAAAGGAGGGCGTGAAAAACACTCCAGAAAGGTTTTCTTTGAAAAAAAAATCATCATGAATTTTGGCGCAAAAAAAACGCCTTACTATACTATGTCGAAAAAAAATGTGATTTTTCAAACATGTTGTAAAAACGTGCCATATGATGAAATAATGTAAAGGAGGCCGTGAAAAACACTCCAGAAAGGTTTTCTTTGAAAAAAAAATCATCATGAATTTTGGCGCAAAAAAACGCCTTACTATACTATGTCGAAAAAAAATGTGATTTTTCAAACATGTTGTAAAAACGTGCCATATGATGAAATAATGTAAAGGAGGCCGTGAAAAACACTCCAGAAAGGTTTTCTTTGAAAAAAAAATCATCATGAATTTTGGCGCAAAAAAACGCCTTACTATACTATGTCGAAAAAAAATGTGATTTTTCAAACATGTTGTAAAAACGTGCCATATGATGAAATAATGTAAAGGAGGCCGTGAAAAACACTCCAGAAAGGTTTTCTTTGAAAAAAAAATCATCATGAATTTTGGCGCAAAAAAACGCCTTACTATACTATGTCGAAAAAAAATGTGATTTTTCAAACATGTTGTAAAAACGTGCCATATGATGAAATAATGTAAAGGAGGCCGTGAAAAACACTCCAGAAAGGTTTTCTTTGAAAAAAAAATCATCATGAATTTTGGCGCAAAAAAAACGCCTTACTATACTATGTCGAAAAAAAATGTGATTTTTCAAACATGTTGTAAAAACGTGCCATATGATGAAATAATGTAAAGGAGGCCGTGAAAAACACTCCAGAAAGGTTTTCTTTGAAAAAAAATCATCATGAATTTTGGCGCAAAAAAAACGCCTTACTATACTATGTCGAAAAAAAATGTGATTTTTCAAACATGTTGTAAAAACGTGCCATATGATGAAATAATGTAAAGGAGGCCGTGAAAAACACTCCAGAAAGGTTTTCTTTGAAAAAAAAATCATCATGAATTTTGGCGCAAAAAAAACGCCTTACTATACTATGTCGAAAAAAAATGTCGATTTTTCAAACATGTTGTAAAAACGTGCCATATGATGAAATAATGTAAAGGAGGGCGTGAAAAACACTCCAGAAAGGTTTTCTTTGAAAAAAAAATCATCATGAATTTTGGCGCAAAAAAAACGCCTTACTATACTATGTCGAAAAAAAATGTGATTTTTCAAACATGTTGTAAAAACGTGCCATATGATGAAATAATGTAAAGGAGGCGTGAAAAACACTCCAGAAAGGTTTTCTTTGAAAAAAAAATCATCATGAATTTTGGCGCAAAAAAAACGCCTTACTATACTATGTCGAAAAAAAATGTGATTTTTCAAACATGTTGTAAAAACGTGCCATATGATGAAATAATGTAAAGGAGGGCGTGAAAAACACTCCAGAAAGGTTTTCTTTGAAAAAAAAATCATCATGAATTTTGGCGCAAAAAAAACGCCTTACTATACTATGTCGAAAAAAAATGCGATTTTTCAAACATGTTGTAAAAACGTGCCATATGATGAAATAATGTAAAGGAGGGCGTGAAAAACACTCCAGAAAGGTTTTCTTTGAAAAAAAAATCATCATGAATTTTGGCGCAAAAAAAACGCCTTACTATACTATGTCGAAAAAAAATGTGATTTTTCAAACATGTTGTAAAAACGTGCCATATGATGAAATAATGTAAAGGAGGCCGTGAAAAACACTCCAGAAAGGTTTTCTTTGAAAAAAAAATCATCATGAATTTTGGCGCAAAAAAAACGCCTTACTATACTATGTCGAAAAAAAATGTGATTTTTCAAACATGTTGTAAAAACGTGCCATATGATGAAATAATGTAAAGGAGGCCGTGAAAAACACTCCAGAAAGGTTTTCTTTGAAAAAAAAATCATGAATTTTGGCGCAAAAAAAACGCCTTACTATACTATGTCGAAAAAAAATCGTGATTTTTCAACATGTTGTAAAAACGTGCCATATGATGAAATAATGTAAAGGAGGGCATGAAAAACACTCCAGAAAGGTTTTCTTTGAAAAAAAAATCATCATGAATTTTGGCGCAAAAAAACGCCTTACTATACTATGTCGAAAAAAAATGTGATTTTTCAAACTTGTCGTAAAAACGTGCCATATGATGAAATAATGTAAAGGAGGGCGTGAAAAACACTCCAGAAAGGTTTTCTTTGAAAAAAAAATCATCATGAATTTTGGCGCAAAAAAAACGCCTTACTATACTATGTCGAAAAAAAATGTGATTTTTCAAACATGTTGTAAAAACGTGCCATATGATGAAATAATGTAAAGGAGGGCGTGAAAAACACTCCAGAAAGGTTTTCTTTGAAAAAAAAATCATCATGAATTTTGGCGCAAAAAAAACGCCTTACTATACTATGTCGAAAAAAAATGTCGATTTTTCAAACATGTTGTAAAAACGTGCCATATGATGAAATAATGTAAAGGAGGCCGTGAAAAACACTCCAGAAAGGTTTTCTTTGAAAAAAAAATCATCATGAATTTTGGCGCAAAAAAAACGCCTTACTATACTATGTCGAAAAAAAATGTGATTTTTCAAACATGTTGTAAAAACGTGCCATATGATGAAATAATGTAAAGGAGGCCGTGAAAAACACTCCAGAAAGGTTTTCTTTGAAAAAAAAATCATCATGAATTTTGGCGCAAAAAAACGCCTTACTATACTATGTCGAAAAAAAATGTCGATTTTTCAAACTTGTCGAAAAACGTGCCATATGATGAAATAATGTAAAGGAGGGCGTGAAAAACACTCCAGAAAGGTTTTCTTTGAAAAAAAAATCATCATGAATTTTGGCGCAAAAAAAACGCCTTACTATACTATGTCGAAAAAAAATGTGATTTTTCAAACATGTTGTAAAAACGTGCCATATGATGAAATAATGTAAAGGAGGCGTGAAAAACACTCCAGAAAGGTTTTCTTTGAAAAAAAAATCATCATGAATTTTGGCGCAAAAAAAACGCCTTACTATACTATGTCGAAAAAAAAATGTGATTTTTCAAACATGTTGTAAAAACGTGCCATATGATGAAATAATGTAAAGGAGGCCGTGAAAAACACTCCAGAAAGGTTTTCTTTGAAAAAAAAATCATCATGAATTTTGGCGCAAAAAAAACGCCTTACTATACTATGTCGAAAAAAAATGCGATTTTTCAAACATGTTGTAAAAACGTGCCATATGATGAAATAATGTAAAGGAGGGCGTGAAAAACACTCCAGAAAGGTTTTCTTTGAAAAAAAAATCATCATGAATTTTGGCGCAAAAAAAACGCCTTACTATACTATGTCGAAAAAAAATTCGATTTTTCAAACATGTTGTAAAAACGTGCCATATGATGAAATAATGTAAAGGAGGCGTGAAAAACACTCCAGAAAGGTTTTCTTTGAAAAAAAAATCATCATGAATTTTGGCGCAAAAAAACGCCTTACTATACTATGTCGAAAAAAAATGTGATTTTTCAAACATGTTGTAAAAACGTGCCATATGATGAAATAATGTAAAGGAGGGCGTGAAAAACACTCCAGAAAGGTTTTCTTTGAAAAAAAAATCATCATGAATTTTGGCGCAAAAAAAACGCCTTACTATACTATGTCGAAAAAAAATGTGATTTTTCAAACATGTTGTAAAAACGTGCCATATGATGAAATAATGTAAAGGAGGGCGTGAAAAACACTCCAGAAAGGTTTTCTTTGAAAAAAAAATCATCATGAATTTTGGCGCAAAAAAAACGCCTTACTATACTATGTCGAAAAAAAATGCGATTTTTCAAACATGTTGTAAAAACGTGCCATATGATGAAATAATGTAAAGGAGGGCGTGAAAAACACTCCAGAAAGGTTTTCGTTGAAAAAAAAATCATCATGAATTTTGGCGCAAAAAAAACGCCTTACTATACTATGTCGAAAAAAAATGTGATTTTTCAAACATGTCGTAAAAACGTGCCATATGATGAAATAATGTAAAGGAGGCCGTGAAAAACACTCCAGAAAGGTTTTCTTTGAAAAAAAAATCATCATGAATTTTGGCGCAAAAAAACGCCTTACTATACTATGTCGAAAAAAAATTCGTTTTTTTCAAACTTGTCAGAAAAACGTGCCATATGATGAAATAATGTAAAGGAGGGCGTGAAAAACACTCCAGAAAGGTTTTCTTTGAAAAAAAAATCATCATGAATTTTGGCGCAAAAAAAACGCCTTACTATACTATGTCGAAAAAAAATGTGATTTTTCAAACATGTTGTAAAAACGTGCCATATGATGAAATAATGTAAAGGAGGGCGTGAAAAACACTCCAGAAAGGTTTTCTTTGAAAAAAAAATCATCATGAATTTTGGCGCAAAAAAAACGCCTTACTATACTATGTCGAAAAAAAAATGTGATTTTTCAAACATGTTGTAAAAACGTGCCATATGATGAAATAATGTAAAGGAGGGCGTGAAAAACACTCCAGAAAGGTTTTCTTTGAAAAAAAAATCATCATGAATTTTGGCGCAAAAAAACGCCTTACTATACTATGTCGAAAAAAACTACCATTTTTCAAACATGTTGTAAAAACGTGCCATATGGTGAAATAATGTAAAGGAGGGCGTGAAAAACACTCCAGAAAGGTTTTCTTTGAAAAAAAAATCATCATGAATTTTGGCGCAAAAAAAAACGCCTTACTATACTATGTCGAAAAAAATTCGATTTTTTCAAACATGTTGTAAAAACGTGCCATAAGATGAAATAAAGTAAAGGAGGGCGTGAAAAACACTCCAGAAAGGTTTTCTTTGAAAAAAAAATCATCATGAATTTTGGCGCAAAAAAACGCCTTACTATACTATGTCGAAAAAAAATGCGATTTTTCAAACATGTTGTAAAAACGTGCCATATGATGAAATAATGTAAAGGAGGGCGTGAAAAACACTCCAGAAAGGTTTTCTTTGAAAAAAAAATCATCATGAATTTTGGCGCAAAAAAAACGCCTTACTATACTATGTCGAAAAAAAATGTGATTTTTCAAACATGTCGTAAAAACGTGCCATATGATGAAATGATGTAAAGGAGGGCGTGAAAAACACTCCAGAAAGGTTTTCTTTGAAAAAAAAATCATCATGAATTTTGGCGCAAAAAAACGCCTTACTATACTATGTCGAAAAAAAATGTCGATTTTTCAAACATGTTGTAAAAACGTGCCATATGATGAAATAATGTAAAGGAGGCCGTGAAAAACACTCCAGAAAGGTTTTCTTTGAAAAAAAAATCATCATGAATTTTGGCGCAAAAAAACGCCTTACTATACTATGTCGAAAAAAAATGTGATTTTTCAAACATGTGTAAAAACGTGCCATATGATGAAATAATGTAAAGGAGGCCGTGAAAAACACTCCAGAAAGGTTTTCTTTGAAAAAAAAATCATCATGAATTTTGGCGCAAAAAAACGCCTTACTATACTATGTCGAAAAAAAATGTCGATTTTTCAAACATGTTGTAAAAACGTGCCATATGATGAAATAATGTAAAGGAGGGCGTGAAAAACACTCCAGAAAGGTTTTCTTTGAAAAAAAAATCATCATGAATTTTGGCGCAAAAAAAACGCCTTACTATACTATGTCGAAAAAAAATGTGATTTTTCAAACATGTTGTAAAAACGTGCCATATGATGAAATAATGTAAAGGAGGCCGTGAAAAACACTCCAGAAAGGTTTTCTTTGAAAAAAAAATCATCATGAATTTTGGCGCAAAAAAAACGCCTTACTATACTATGTCGAAAAAAAATTCGATTTTTCAAACATGTTGTAAAAACGTGCCATATGATGAAATAATGTAAAGGAGGCCGTGAAAAACACTCCAGAAAGGTTTTCTTTGAAAAAAAAATCATCATGAATTTTGGCGCAAAAAAAACGCCTTACTATACTATGTCGAAAAAAAATTCGATTTTTCAAACATGTTGTAAAAACGTGCCATATGATGAAATAATGTAAAGGAGGCCATGAAAAACACTCCAGAAAGGTTTTCTTTGAAAAAAAAATCATCATGAATTTTGGCGCAAAAAAACGCCTTACTATACTATGTCGAAAAAAAATGTGATTTTTCAAACTTGTCGGAAAAACGTGCCATATGATGAAATAATGTAAAGGAGGGCGTGAAAAACACTCCAGAAAGGTTTTCTTTGAAAAAAAAATCATCATGAATTTTGGCGCAAAAAAAACGCCTTACTATACTATGTCGAAAAAAAATGTGATTTTTCAAACATGTCGGAAAAACGTGCCATATGATGAAATAATGTAAAGGAGGGCGTGAAAAACACTCCAGAAAGGTTTTCTTTGAAAAAAAATCATCATGAATTTTGGCGCAAAAAAAACGCCTTACTATACTATGTCGAAAAAAAATTCGTTTTTTCAAACTTGTCAGAAAAACGTGCCATATGATGAAATAATGTAAAGGAGGTCATGAAAAACACTCCAGAAAGGTTTTCTTTGAAAAAAAAATCATCATGAATTTTGGCGCAAAAAAACGCCTTACTATACTATGTCGAAAAAAAATGTGATTTTTCAAACTTGTCGGAAAAACGTGCCATATGATGAAATAATGTAAAGGAGGGCGTGAAAAACACTCCAGAAAGGTTTTCTTTGAAAAAAAAATCATCATGAATTTTGGCGCAAAAAAAACGCCTTACTATACTATGTCGAAAAAAAATGCGATTTTTCAAACATGTTGTAAAAACGTGCCATATGATGAAATAATGTAAAGGAGGCCGTGAAAAACACTCCAGAAAGGTTTTCTTTGAAAAAAAAATCATCATGAATTTTGGCGCAAAAAAACGCCTTACTATACTATGTCGAAAAAAAATTCGTTTTTTCAAACTTGTCAAAAACGTGCCATATGATGAAATAATGTAAAGGAGGCCATGAAAAACACTCCAGAAAGGTTTTCTTTGAACAAAAAATCATCATGAATTTTGGCGCAAAAAAAACGCCTTACTATACTATGTCGAAAAAAAATTCGATTTTTCAAACATGTTGTAAAAACGTGCCATATGATGAAATAATGTAAAGGAGGCCATGAAAAACACTCCAGAAAGGTTTTCTTTGAAAAAAAAATCATCATGAATTTTGGCGCAAAAAAACGCCTTACTATACTATGTCGAAAAAAATTCGTTTTTTTCAAACTTGTCAGAAAAACGTGCCATATGATGAAATAATGTAAAGGAGGACATGAAAAACACTCCAGAAAGGTTTTCTTTGAAAAAAAAATCATCATGAATTTTGGCGCAAAAAAATGCCTTACTATACTATGTCGAAAAAAAATGTGATTTTTCAAACTTGTCGGAAAAACGTGCCATATGATGAAATAATGTAAAGGAGGGCGTGAAAAACACTCCAGAAAGGTTTTCTTTGAAAAAAAAATCATCATGAATTTTGGCGCAAAAAAAACGCCTTACTATACTATGTCGAAAAAAAATGTGATTTTTCAAACATGTCGGAAAAACGTGCCATATGATGAAATAATGTAAAGGAGGGCGTGAAAAACACTCCAGAAAGGTTTTCTTTGAAAAAAAAATCATCATGAATTTTGGCGCAAAAAAACGCCTTACTATACTATGTCGAAAAAAAATTCGTTTTTTCAAACTTGTCAGAAAAACGTGCCATATGATGAAATAATGTAAAGGAGGGCATGAAAAACACTCCAGAAAGGTTTTCTTTGAAAAAAAAATCATCATGAATTTTGGCGCAAAAAAAACGCCTTACTATACTATGTCGAAAAAAAATGTGATTTTTCAAACTTGTCGGAAAAACGTGCCATATGATGAAATAATGTAAAGGAGGGCGTGAAAAACACTCCAGAAAGGTTTTCTTTGAAAAAAAAATCATCATGAATTTTGGCGCAAAAAAAACGCCTTACTATACTATGTCGAAAAAAAATGCGATTTTTCAAACATGTTGTAAAAACGTGCCATATGATGAAATAATGTAAAGGAGGCCGTGAAAAACACTCCAGAAAGGTTTTCTTTGAAAAAAAAATCATCATGAATTTTGGCGCAAAAAAAACGCCTTACTATACTATGTCGAAAAAAAATTCGTTTTTTCAAACTGTC